>JAJJWW010002781.1:0-14386 GCA_023531295.1 Papaver armeniacum | reverse complement strand
GCGTTGCGGTGGGAGGCGAAACGAAAAGAATCGAACATGGGGTTCATGCGATTACTTTCACCGTTTCCAAAAAAAGTGATACTCACCGTTTCCGAAAGTGATACTTTAAACTCCGTTTCGGAAAAGTGATACTTTTAAGCCCGGTTTCGGGGAAAAGTATCACTTTTTAGAAGCAGATCATGCCCAAGCAGTTCACTTTTTCCCTGCAGGTAGTGAAAATGTCGCTTCAGCTAAGGAAGAATTAGTCGATCCATAAACCAAAATATGGTTGCATGATGTGTTATGCATCCTTTGTGGTGGTTTGCATAATGGCTATGCATTCATTTTCGAGAATTGTCTTTAAAAATTAAAGTATGCATTTTTCTTGAAACGGAGGGAGTACGTCGTTTTATTAGTTGGGCGGAAAATTAGTTGACGCATAAACCAAAATTTTGCTACATAAAATATTATGTATCTTTTTGTAGTGGTTTGCATAATGAATACTAGTAAAAAAACGCACGCGCGATGCGAGTGCCGAGTGTCGTTTCCTTTGCAGAACAAATTGAACTTTTCATTCGATAATTTTTAGATCAAAAATATTGCAAAATTATGTTATTTGTATGAATTACTTTACATGATATATATTGTAATTTTTAAGCCAGGGAGACTTCCTTATGTACAACATTTTTATCGAATGTTCCCTCTCAAAAGAGAAACCAAAGTATCCTTAAGGGCAAACACTTGTTTCACTATGTACACGCAACAAATCTTTACTTTGATAATGCTCCGTTGATATGGGCTTCTATGAAGCTTCAAGCTTCATTATCAGACTGATTGCCCTCTGACGTCATCTAGTCACTGCAATTAGGCTGTAGTTATATTTGAAGTTACACAACAATACCAATGATGCAAAATGATTTAAGGAAAGTACCTAGGTAGGTCTGGTGGTTACGTCGTCAGGGGTATTTACTGAACAGCCTAGGTTCATTTACGAATATTAAACATTAAAGCAAGCAGAAAGTAAATGATTGAATTAAACATGGCGGCCTTTAAGTGAACCTACCGAAGATATCAATCCATGCATCAAAAGCAAGTAGCAAGCTGCAAATAGAAATTCAGACCAAAAATTTTCAACAAAACTTAATGAGTAAAATCAGCTCTTGGATCATCCCACATAGTAATTAATGTTTATTTTGGTTTCCGCATTCTCGTATTTCTATGTTAGACTCCTCACTTATTAAAGGTTTTTTGTGCTAATAAACAAATAAATTGCAGTAGCACTTCAGTGGATAGTGCAAAATCAACTTTACCATCTTTGACAGGGGAATAAAGATAGTGAAACTAAAGATGACCAACACAATCCTTCCCTAAAACTTGAACGTTCAAGTTCCAGCTTCTGCTTAACTTCTTTAAGTACTTAAGTACATCAGGCTCTATGTAAATGGACAAAATTTATCTTATGAAACCCTAGATAAGTGACACAGATGTCAAAACAATTATTAACGATTACTATCAACGGCCCATTTAGGCATTTACCTGAAACATGGTACATAAGAGTGATTCCAAAATAAAGAAAATGGTACTACCTGGTTTCTAGAGAAGAGATACTATATTTTTCATTTAATCTAAAAACATGTCAAATTGAAAATACGATAGTATCTCTTTACTGGAAACGGAGGGAGTATTATATAAGTCAGGATATGCATATCAAATTTTAGAAATTAGCTTATAAAAATGAAAAAATGTCTCGTGAACAACATTTGCGCCAATAGTAATTCCCCACATAAACACATCCAACAAAATACCCATTAGCCTATACTGTATAACGATAACGAAACATTTTTCACTTTCGCGGAACTTGTTCCCATTTCATATGCCTGGATAAAGTTATAGACTATCACCGGAATACATCTGATCCATGGACAACTGTTAGCATCTCTGATGACTGCGGAAGCAGTGGTGCCATGGTGCTGGTGGTGGTAAGACATTACAGGTAAACCATTTGTGTCCCTTTGCTGGCATGTACATAGTTGCGAAAACTATTCGTTCAATTTTCCTATATGTGCGTACATAAATATGTGATCTGAAAGCAAAATGAAGACAACTGACCTTTTTCGGTTTCTGTTTGCATCAGTTCCAGAGATTGAGCTTGCTAGATGTCTTGGAATTTTGCAGGATCTGGAGCTAGAGGCTTGGTTGCACTCCAATGAAGCATCAATAAGTTTCGGACTTTCACGGATGTCTTCCTCGAGAGGCGTGGTTGAATTTCATTGAAGTGTCCCCATTGGCTATGTTAAAACAACAAAGTAACACAGTACATCAATTATCTAGCAGCTCCCTATAACAACACAATTACGGAGCTAATAAAATAAAAATAAATGTTGTTGTTGAAATTGTTCCAACCATTTTGTACACTTGGAATTGAATGTGGAATCACCTAACTCTTTGGGCGTTGAATACTTGAGACTTGAGTTGAATGCACACAAAATGTCAAAATTAGCAGTGGTTTCACAAATTCGGAAATTGACGCCTAATTCTTATGAATGTGTTTGTTCAAATTTGGGGAAATCAAAAAAGAAAAAATAAATATAAACCCACATTACAGAACCCCAAACATAATTCTCACATACATGTTCAGATTCTCACATACAAACCTTCATAAACAAATCAGTAACTAACTCATCAGAATTCAAAATGATCCCAAGTGCCAACAGAATCAACTATCATGCAACAATTTTGAAAATCAAGTCGAGGTGATTTTGTGGTGAGATGATTTCTCATGTTGTTAACGGAGTTGGAAAGGTGTGATGAGGGAAAGAAAGAGATTGGGGTTTAAAACAGAAACTCAAACTGATGCCAAAAAAATCAACTCGACCATGGAAGTGGTTTGAAAATTAAGTCGAGTTGATTTTGATGGCGGTGCTGAGAAAATAATCTTGCTCTCGGAAAATTGAAATCGAGTTCAAAACTTTTGATAGAAAATTGTGTGAATCGATTGGGGTTTGAAAAAAGATCAGTCAGACAGAATCTGTTTTTTTTTTCTTCTCTTTTTTCTTTTTTTGATCAATTACACAATCTGTTTTGGGGTTGGGTAATTCATGATTAGATTGTCTCTGAATCAATTTAGGGACGATGAAACTGTGTCTGAAATCGTATGGAGACGATGAAACAAATGCTTAGAAATTAACGAAAGCACTTGCAGAAGATAAAAAACACGGGGGGCTATTATCGACATTCTCTGTGCCGCGGTTGAAAAGACACTTTTAACATTATAGTATAAGATAAGATAAGATACGTTTAATTTTTAAAATTGTCTTTCAAATGATAAATACTTTTCGAATTTTCGTAAAAATCCTTAAATTTGATATTGTTGTTTGTCTTTCGTTGGATGTATCTTTTTATTAGGCTTTCCAACAAAATAAAATTTTGTAAAATTAGAGCGCGGATTTTTAGATATGTTATATTAAAGTTGCTTTCCAATTATACCCCTAAAAATAGGATAAATAATAGTAATTGGACTAAAAGAGAGGGATATTTTTGGTTTTTGCGTAGACCATTCTTAATCTTTTTGTGGTAATTGATCACTTAGATTTACTAAAAGTGGTATATATAAGTCTGTAGCTTATTTCGGTCGGCCCGATTAACTCAACAAGAGTAGTACAATGTCTTTCCACTAACCAAAATTATAATATTTTATTGATATGAAGGTCTACGATCAATCCAAAATTAATACATTTTGAGTATCATTGAGATCTTGAATGCTTCTCAATAGAAACTATATATGTTATCTAATTTTTCTATAATAAACTTCATATATGTATAATACTAACGAAAATGCGGGGTCTAACAACCTCTCCCAATATTTCGATTAGCAATATGTATGGAGTAATTCAATATACTTTTAAGAGAATCAACTGGCAGTCGGACCTGATCTTAATAAAAGTATATCAAAGGAGTTAATATCTCTATCTCTCGATTTGATCTATACTCAAACAAATATAAATCGTAGTCTTTATCCAAATACAAGAGATATAAACTTGGATGGTACCAAAAAACCAATATCGAGGATCAATCAATTTCAATCAACAACCAAAGGTTGGATTTCACAATTGATCGATACAACGCACAACCTATGATATTTCAATTATATAACAAAATATAATGATGGAATAGAAATAACACGAGACACACGAGAAGTTTTGTTAACGAGAAACCATAAATGCGAGAAAAACCACAGGACCTAGTCCGGTTGAACACCACACTTGTATTAAGCCGCTACGAGACACCAGCCTTACTACAAACTAACTTTGTGGGATCAGTTGAACCCTAATCAATCTCTGCCGATTCAGTACAATTGCGCTCCTTACGTCTCGATCCCATCGGGATAGTACGCACTTGATTCCCTTTTAGCCGATCTCACCCACAACCCAGAGTTGCTACGACCCAAAGTCGAAGACTTTAATAAACAAATGCATCACACGTAAAAGTCTACGATAATAGATAAATCATCTCCCGCTAATAAACATAAGAGTTTGTTCTCTTTTGATAGAAATCAAAGTGAACGTGAACTAATTGATAACCCGGACTTATATTCTAGAAGAAATGACCTAGAATTATCAATCACCTCGGAATAATCTTAATCGTATGGTAGTGAAACAAGATATTCTTGGAATCATAAGCGAGACGGCGAAGATGTTTGTGATTTTCTTTTTATCTTGCCTATCGGAGATATAATCTCAAGTCAATTATTCAATTGAAAATCGATACGATAGAAAATGGAAAAATCATATCGCTCAACTATAAGAGAAGTAGTTTGATAAAGCTTCACAATTTCAATGAAGTCTTCGATGGTTAACCTACGACGGGGTCTAGAGAAGAAACCTAATGTTAAAGGAGAATCGATTTCAGCAAAACCAACTAGTATCACCTGAGAGGTATGGGTATTAGTTTTCCGGTTGCTAGAGTTCCCATATATAGTTTTAAAATCGGGGTTTGCAATCTAAGTTACCTTGGTAACAAAGCATTCAATATTCACCGTTAGATGAAAACCTTTGATTCATCAATAATATCTTTCAAACCGTTAGGATCGAAACTTAGCTTGTCATACACAAATGAAATGTATTTCATTTTGGTTTGAAATAACCGTACCCAAATGTGTACACTTAGTTGGTTCACAAATAGTTAACCAATGGTTAGCCATATGAGCACTTCCATGTTAATCAGTATTCATCTTTCTCATAATCTAGTTCAAATGACTCGCCCAGAACTAGTTGATGAGTTGTCTAATTGCTTAGATCTTTATTCATAGACACAATTGAAACAAAATCGGTTTGATCCATTAGAATCAATTCATGAACAATATAGCCACGGTTTGCAAAGATTGCATTCCTTATAATTTATTGTTTTAAGTTCATGAACTACTGATTTAAGAAATAACCCGACTTGGAATGCGCGCATCGGGTATGTATCTTAGCTACCTATTTTTGAGTTGGCTTTGGTTTCCAAACTCAGAGACTTTTTGGGTAGAAAAGTTCCGCGGTGCGCGTACGGCTACGCGTACCTAAGGTGGCTTGGTTTATGAGTTCGTAAAACTCCAAACTCGGCAGAATTTCCCAAGGAAAAGTTCCTTGAAGATGCGTGACAGTACGCGTACCCAACCTCCTCCTTCACCCGGGAAGTGCATACTTCCCGACAGCTCAACTCCACTTCTGCAAAAACATTCACAAGAATTATCCAAACCAATTCCTTATCTCTTGCGAAAACGTGCATAAAAGCGAACCGTAGCTCATATATCCGGCCCGCCAACTCTTGCATCCAGCTCATATCCCCTTCACGATTCAATGAAACTTAATGATTCATGCTTCAAGCTACAAAAATCGACAACCTAACTAGTACCACCGACACGCCATTCTTGCTCACTTTTCCGTTTACGCATTTTTGGAATTCTCATCTGATTTCTATTTCACGGCTCGGAGCCATATCTTGACAATTAAAGCCACTTCTTGTTGTTCACCTGCACTATTATCTCTCAGCCAATGAACCATTCAAGTCCTCAATAGTCAGCACCCTGGTTAGCCATATAGCAAAGAACAACAAATTGCGCCTTCACTATCATTATTTCATTTCACACCATAAACCCAGTTAATTCAATCACACACACAATTAGGCCTCAACTCCACCTGCAAATTCTTAACATACATCTCTGTATTCTTCATTCCCGTTTATTTGTTTACCAGGCCTAGGCTCCACTTCATGCGTACGAACCATGTCAGCAACACCATTATGCTCCTACCCAATCTATCCCTTCACAGTTGCATACTTGAATCATTTCCCTTCGCATTCTCAGCTCACTGCCACAAGCTCATTTTATGCACTTCCATGCACAGTTCTGGATCCCATACATTCATCCAATCCACTCAAACCATTCACATTAGCTCACACTACTCCCCACTCGCAGACTCATCCTTGCGCATTCTTCCATATGGCTCGGCTCAATTTGCGGCTCGAACTGCGACATAGCACCATTAGCCATTCTCTACGAGCAGCACCGCGCGAATCGCACCGACACTGCAACTCCTTGTCACTACAACAACACTAGCTTCACTTCGTCTGCATTCTCCATTTCCATCTCAAAATCACTGGCAACACCACCAGCAGACCCATCTTACATAGTTCAGCCCCCTTTCCCTGCTTTGCATTTCATGTTCTCAATTGCATACAACTCAACTCAAACAGCTGCGTCTTTAGTGAACAACTCCATTGTTGCAGAACTGCACATTATAGCTCCTAAACATTCATCTAGCATTCATTCTGTAACACCATCTCAGTTTCAATCTCAGCACAAAGACTTGAGCTTCAATGCCAGCTACAGGACCATCTCAATTTCTTCAGCTCAGGCCATATTCCCTGCATTTCAGCTTCCTCTTGCATCTGTCAGTTCCAGCACTATCCATTCTTCCTTGTAATGTCGAGCGTATGATTGCTTTCATGTTCTTCATTTCACCTCAAACAACAGCTTACAACATCACTTTATCTGCTTCAAGTCTCATTAGTATCCATTCTCCATTTATTGTCTGCAGCCTGGCACAAAGCAAATACCCATTTCTAATCTCCACAAAGATCACCCGCACCGCTTGATATCAACAAACGACTCTCATTCTCGAAACAACCACCACTGCCTTGTAATCTCCAAGTATTACCACCTTCATCACCCCAGAATCAATCTATATCACCATTAAAAGCACCATCTTCTCTTCTATCACTCAAATCTTCTATTAACTCAAACTTGAGTGTACCCTGTCCAATTCGGCCTTGATCATCACGGTAAGACCTCGAGTTCATATCAAATTCGCCTCAATTCCGAGAAACCCTAACTTCAATTTCATCCCACGGCGATCTCTCGGTTTTGCTTCACGAAAACACCAAATTCCACAATCAACGTTAACACATTCCCTTCTTCTTTCCACCTCGGTCTTTTCTCGCAACTTTATGAAATCAATCGTAAAGAAAAACTGCAATCACAAATCCCCGAATTTCATCTTGAATCCATTCAAACTCTAAATTTTCCTTAATCTTCCCTAAATTCTTCTTCACTTGGTTTACAAAAACACCCTTTCGCATCGAGCCAAGGTGACCCAAACTCACGTGATCTTCTCGGCGTCTGTCTCGAATTTGACAAGGAATCTGCAAACGCCTCGGTATTCCTCTCGGTAAAAATGATTTGAATGAGAGAAATGTTTCTCTCATGCTCGGGGTTGTTAATGATTGGCCCGGATAATGACACCTATGACTTCGATAATGGCTACCCCAATACTCTCCCGTTCAACCGCCGGTCTCGGGAGACCGACAATTCGATTTCTTGCATAATTCTTCTTGTATTGTCACTCTAGGAAATCGACAAGCTTAATCATTCATTTTGCTCATAACTTTCTCATATGATATTGGAATGGCCACATACTTTTATCTGTTGCTCCGTCTTTTCGTTCTCTTCAAGATGATTGAGAAGAAGCCACGGATTTAGATTTAGTTCCTTCCTTTTACTCAAATGACTCCAAAACACCTATAAAACTCAAAAGCAAACATAAGATACATAATTCACACGAAAAATAACAAAGAAAGCATAAACAATAGATAAATATTAATGTGTTTTAAAACCTATGAAGCACGGACACCTCAAAACCGGTGACGTATCCGTGTCGGACACTTGGGGACACTTGGGGATACGTATAAGACACCCCATTTAAAGTGTCCCTTTTTATTAATTACGAAAAAGGGTAGGGGATACTTTTGGGATACTTCTCGGATACTCTAGAGGGGACACTTCTTATAGTATAAGATATATATATATATATATATTATATTGCTAAATATTTATATACAAAATATGTTAAATATTTTTATATATGTAATATATTCGTATTTATCAAAAAATTATTCTATAAAGCGATATAAATGTCTAACCCTAACATTGTTATTCAATATGGATGAGTGATGGGTTATCTTTTTTTTATCTATTTTTTTTGATTTTCGGATAGTATTTTAGAATTTTCTTACTTTATGCGATTCTTTTCACTATTAATAAATTAAATATTTTTAATTAATACACGTATCCAAACGTATCCCGTATCCCCATTTTTTGAAAATCGGCGAATCCCGTGACGGTATCCCCGTATCCCAGTATCCCCGTATCGGTATCATCCGTGCTTCATAGTTTACAACACCTATCGGGGTCCCTCTTGTTCGTCACCGGGTAGCTCCGAGAGAACTCATTACCACTGCTCTTGATGCTAGTGTTCTCGTCTTAGGAAAAAGCCTCCCTTTCTTGCTTTCGGGCAAATCCTTCGACTACCTCCAAGTATAACACGTTACGGCAGTGAATTCCTTGTCATCCAGAATTTGTGAAATTCGTAGTGGAGAACATCCGTGGTAGGCCTTCTCGCGATTTTAGCAAGGCATCCGTTGATGAGGGATACTTTTCAACCAAAAGAAAATTCGCTCGTTCGGGCGCGGGCGGTCCCCAAGCGAAGGTCTAAAATCGCGCAGGTGGTTTCCAGGTGAATTCCACGGCTCTACCAACTTTTAGTTCGTCCAACATGCAGGTATGTATGATTTTCCTCTTGACTTCGGTTGGTAGTGTATATTCTCGTTTCTTTTAAAGTATCCGTCTTCATATTTTTTCCAGGGGTCTCAACAGCAGAACGCCTTTACCAAACTAGACAAAAACATTGCTTCCTAGGGAGACAGAGGATGCGGTGTTGATCCTATCCATGGTGATGGGGAACCCGAGAAGGATGACGGTTCGGAGTCCAGTGATGGCGAGGGTAGTTCTTCTGACAGCAGTGCTGAATCTTCCTCTAGTCGGTCTGAAAGTGAATCAGTGAGTTTTTCCGCATGTTCCCCCCCCTTTTTTGGAAAATGTCTAATCCGCGGTATTACAGGAGGAAGCCGTTTCTGAAGATGGCTCTGAGATAGAGACTGAGGAAGATACAACTTTGTCTCCAACTGTGGCAACCGGGCGATCTTGAAATGGATGTTGATCAAGATGAAAATGTCGTTCTTTGCTCGAGACAAAGGTAAGTACTCCGGTGGCGCATGTGCGATTTTTGTTAGGAGTCCCTTGCCGTTCCGATGTAGTCGCAGGCGCCCCTTTTAATCCTCCGTACTTGGTTCCTCATCGGGATCACATGTTGATTGGAGGGTTTAGCGTGCCAGCCAAAAATGCGGTACTATACACTAAGATCTGGGAAAACTACGGTCATATTGCCACGACCAAACAAATTACTAGTCGGTACGCGTTGGTTAGCGTGTGGAGGAAATTCTGTCTTCAATTGACGACATGTGCAACGTGACTGGTCATATTGTTTATGGGGATGTGGTCACAAGCTGGAGGTTCCATCGTGACATGTGCATGGAGTTTGAGTTCATTGCTCCTTGGTTCGTCAAAGGTTTCTCTGAGGTTGAAAAGATGCTTTGGATGAAATAGTCAAGGCCCTTCGCGGATATGGTGAAGAAGCGGAAGTGGAATTCGAAAAGCTGTCCGGAAAGTAAAATTGAAGAGGGCGTTTCTTCAAAGCGCAAAGGAGGCTCTCTCCAAGAAGAGCAAGCCGTTGTTGGAAAACTTTTCCTTGAAAGGCAAATGAAACGCCTAGTTTATGGTTTTGATTTTTCTGGATTTTCGAGTTGATAGACAAATGCTACCTTGATGGTTTTGGATTGTTCTTTTGGAATGCATTGTTTTGGTTATGATTGCAAAAGTGGCAAACGTTGGGTGCAAACCATGGAACCGCATGTTGGTAGATGACATGGGATGAAACATAACATGACTTACAGGTTTTATCATTCTCGTGAAAACTTGAAATAGAAAACCATGTATTTTGTCTAGGTAAGACTTACTCGGTTTTTCATCTCTTCCTGTTGAAAAAGAAATCTCCTAACGTTAGAATGAGTTTTGTGGAACGCCGCCATGACTCGTGGAAAGTCCCCAGTCATTCCTTGTCGTGTTCTTAGATCCTCGGGCGGATCGTTCGCTTCTAAACTCCCCAGAAGTCCTCAGTCATCCTTTTCTCGTAACGATTGATAATTGATCCGCCTTGGGTAACCGATTCGTCGTTTCGAGGCGGATTGTTTGATCTACTGCCTTGACGCCCTGGGGTCGAGGTACGAGATCGAGGATTGAAAATTGACATCATGACCGAAAGATCAACCTCCCATCGCCAATTGTTTGAGGTGAAAATAGTTCTCGCTGATTTCGGTAATTTCGGGTGTGTGGGTGAGAAACGAATTTAAACCCTAAACAATGTACTGCAAGGAGTACTTTAGATTTGAGAGATCAATCTATACAAATCCGCCCAAACCTCGAAATGGCCGTTCCCGGACTTGCTTCGATCACAAAAAGGAGGAGAATGGGTTGGTTTTGGGGAGGGAAGCAAGAAAGTGTTGAGACCAAAGTTGATTCCTGGAAGAGTAGTGGTTTCACGACTTATATCGAGTAAAATGAGAAGCTAACAGATGGAAAGCTAGAAAAATGTTTCGAGTGTTGTATTGCTCCTGATCAACTTGTTGTCGTGGAAATAGGTAAGACATATTCATACAAGTCGAAGTGAAACGTGCTCCGTCACATTAAGGAATGGAAAAATGGGTGAGTAAATGGGAGGAGGTGGTAACCTTTAACGCATGGAATTGATGTACCATAAAAAGAGCGTTTCACCATTACTCCTTGTATTTACTAACCGCCTCATCTTGTTACACTTCCTTATGACGGTGTAGTGTACGTGCACGCCAAATCGCAAACCAATACCCAAAGTGGATCCCCAGCTTTGTGATATGTATTGATGTCTCGAATATTTTTGTGGAAAAAATGTAGCATGGTTGTTTCCCCTGGCAAATCGAGATTGGGAGACTTGCTAGCTTGGTAACCTTCGACGGCCGAGATTTTGCTTCTTAAGAGGAAAGGTATCCGTTGATCGTTGACGCTTCCGCTTTTGATAGCCATGTAGGGAAGGCCAGCATGGTGGCGCGGCGGAGTTGGCATGCCTTGGCACGGTTGGAGCGGCCAAACTAGGGTTTTAGTCAAAGGTTACCATGCGTTGTCCGGTAACCTTGGACGGCTAGGATTTGATCCCCGGGATCAAGGAGACCATTGATTGTCGCGACGCCTTCGTTTTAGTAGCCGCATATGGAAGGCCAGCATGGTGGCGCGGCTAGGTTGGCATGCCTTGGCGTGGCCAAACTAGGGTTTCGGGCCAAAGGTTACCATGCGTTGTCTGGTAACCTTGGTCGGCTAGGATTTGATCATGGGATTGAAGGGCGACTGATTGTCGCACGCTTTCGTTTTAGTAGCCGCATAGGGAAGGCCATCATGGTGGCGTGGCTAGGTTGGCATGCCTTGGCGCGGTTTGGCGTGGCCAAACTAGGGTTTCGGGCCAATGGTTATCTTGCGTTGTCTGTAACCTTGGGCGGCTAGATTTGCTCGAGATTGAAGGGCGACCGTTGATTGTCGCACGCTTCATTTTAGTAGCCGCATAGGAAGGCCAAACATGGTGGCGCGGCTAGGTTGGCATGCCATTGGCATGGCATGCCTTGGCGCTGGTTGGCGTGGCCAAACTAGGGTTTCGGGCCAAAAGGTTATCATGCGTTGTCTCGCAACTCGACGGCTAGGGATTTGATCTCGATTGAAGGGCGACCATTGATTGTCGCACGCCTTCGCTTAGTAGCCCCGCATAGGGAAGGCCGGACATGGTGGCGCGGCTAGGTTGGCATGCCATTGACGTGGCATGCCTTGGCGCGGTTTAAGCGGGCCAATGATGTGACTCAATAATGTCAGCGAAAGTGGGTCAGGGTTGTCGCTCACTCCGACTTGATGGGATTGATTTAAGTTTTAATAAAAGAAAATAAAAGAAAAAATATATACAAATATTGTCACAAGACTCTTAGAGAGTTATCGGGATTCGTGATTCCGCAAACTCATAAACAAAAGGTTCAAATATTAATTCTTTTAACAATTATAGCTCAACAAATAAAACATGGACTCTTATTTTTGCCAAAGTTGATTATCAAAATATTAGTTGTATCCCTAAGCATAGATTATCTAAACAAAGCATAACCTATCTAATCAATAACAACCAATTTAATCAAATCATAATTCTATTTTAATTAGTGCAAAAGTCAAATAAAGAATTAATTAAAATTACCCATGTATGAAATTTGTCTTCCTCCGTCCTCCCAAAGATGGGTTCTAGTCATCATGTTGGAAACACGCTAAAATTCATTATTATTGCTCAAAAATGGTTTACAAATGATGAACAAAGGAGAATAAGATGAAAATCGGGTTTGCAACAGCTATAGATGTTGCAACATCACATATAAAACTACGATAGAGAATAAGTGCGTCCTCGTAAGTCTCGCCTCCGTATTACGACTCACTTGCTTTGAGTCAGACACTGCAGGGGCAACGAACGCTTCTCGGCGGTCCGTTCTTCAGAGCCTTCAGGAGCAAGAGCAGAGAATGGCCTTCTCTCAGAATTTTGATTTTCGCTCTTCTGCGCTTCTAACACTTCCCCAATCTCTGCCCCTCCTTCCATGAGTCCTTAACAACCTTTATACTGGACAATGGCAAAATATCACATTATAATTGCGTATAATCCTCCTTATCACTCAAGCAGTTGAAGAAAATATATTTTCTTTTCTATTTTTGTTTCCCGCACGCGCCTCGCCACCAAATATATCCTTGTTTATCTCTTACACGCTCCTCGGGTGGTTGCTTCGAGCCAATAATCACACATAACACGCTCAAAAAACTTCAAAACCCGCGCACTGGGCAGTACGTGTGTAAGTTTGCTCTCGCTTGCTTTTCGCACCTTCGGAATTAACCGATCGAAACCAACTCCCTATATCGCCGAAAGAAGTCTAAAGGAAGATACCCACTGATTTTCGGCCATTGAGTCTCGCGGGAAGAGCTTCAAATCCGCAACCCTAATTCGCCGATGAAACCAAGCTTTTCCTGCCAATTTCGAATTTGAAATGGAGAAGATGAAGTCCCTATCCTCGTTGCAGGGTGCGAATAGCGGGTGCCTCCTTGGGGGTGCCCCTTAGCAATTGGGTTACCCCTTATCCAAGAGCGAGAGTCAGAATAACACGTGTCTTCGGAGGTGCTCAGAGCAACTTTTGAGCTAAATTTTCCAACAAATATTTATTTCCAAAAATACCTAAAAATGCATAAAAACACAATATTAGTACAAAAATCGAGTTCCAACAATACCAGCACTGAGGACAATTCAGACACAAAAAATGTGTCTATCAGCCAAACGTTACCATGCATTGTCTGGTAACCTTGGAGGGATAGGATTTGATCCTTGGATTGAAGAGCGGCCAGATTGATTGTCGCACGTCTTTGTTTAATAGTCAGCATAGGAAGGCCGGCATAGGCTAGGAGCCAAGGCAAGGTGCGTTTGGCACGGAGAGGCGGGGCCAATGGTTTGGCATGCCGTTTGGCACATGGTGCGGCTAGCATGGCTAGGGCCAAGGCAGGGTGCGTTTGGTTTGGCGCGGTGGGGCCAATGGTTTGGCATGTCGTTTGGCACATGGTGCGGCTAGCATGGCTAGGGCCAAGGAAAGGAACGGTTTGGCTTGGCATGGTTTGCTATTGGCGCACTAGTGCGGCGGCATGGTTGGCATGCCTTGGCGCGGAGATGTGGCTGGCACGGTTTGCCATTGGCACAATGGTGCGGCTGGCATGGTTTGCATGCCTTGGCGCGGTAGATGTGGCTGGCACGGTTTTCCATTGGCACAGTGGTGCGGCTGGCATGGTTAGCATGCCTTGGCGGCGGTAGCATGAGGTTTTTGTGCTGGTGATGTCAATCAATGTTAGGGGTTACGCAGTGGAACATGATACATAGAAAGAAAAAGGTAC
>JAJJWW010002780.1:0-30853 GCA_023531295.1 Papaver armeniacum | reverse complement strand
TCGGGTGACTCGGGAGACGGTGGGGACTTTCCACAATCACGGCGGTGCTTCCCTGAGCTTCGAACTTACACCGGAAGATTCATTTTTGTCGGGATAATCACAGCAAAGTAAGCCTTGCCTAGACAAAATACATGATTTACTACTTGAAGTCTTCCGCGAGAGATGATAAAAACCGATAGACCATATTGTTCCCATGTTTCGTTTCGTGCTTTCTACTGTGTACACATTCCACAAATCCATGGCTTTCTGGGGTACTTGTCTTACTTATAGTCATAACCAAAACAACATTATTCTAAAAACAATTCATTCCAAAAGAATAATCCAAAACCTTCATGATATGAGTTGTCTATCAATTCAAATCAGAGCCATAAACCAGAGCGCATTGTTTGCCTTTCAAAAAAAAAACGGTCGCCTACCCATGCGTGCCTACTTTGCATAATAATGACTACACGTTACTGTTCGTGAGGTAGCGACGTTACTCGAAGAGGAATTGTTTATGATGAAGTATTTCTACGAGTTTATGAAAGGCATACCACTTGGCTAGGGTTTACCGATTCGAAGAAAAATATTTCTGAGTTTATGGAAGGCATACCTAGGCTAGCGGCTTTGCACAACCTAGAAAACAAATTGAAGAGCATGTTGAGTACATGACCCGGAATATGCTTGCCCATTTATTGCTACCACTCTACGTGCTAACACCGGGACGTGATAACAAGGAGAGCCCAACCCCTTTCATAAGCATAACACTTTTGGAATTTGAATAAGGAAAGGATTTCTGTTTGGCTCATTACGGTATGGAAAGAGGCAACGGCCAGGGCCGTCAAACGACCATAGTCAAGCGCCCATGCCTGCCATTACTCAATGCACTTCGCCATGCGCCATAGCGTCCGCGCCATACAAATCAAGTCGGGCGTCCATGCCAAGCCGCGTGCGTCCACCAAGCCGGCGCCCATTCAAGACGATCCGGCGCTAACGGCACATCTTTCACAGCTTGCATCTTTCTGGCCTGCCAATAGCTTGCATCCTTCCAGCGCATGACGGCTTACGTCCTTCAGCGAGGCCTTGCCTTCTCGGTCGGTAGCCAAAGTTGCGGCGTTGACGCCAACACTCGATGGCCAAACCAAATTTCGCCAAGTCGCAACGCTTAGGATCACGAATTATTCTGCACTCTGACACAAGTGATATTAATCGCCACTGTCGACACGGCGCGCGAAGAATATCCCCGCCGAGGCATTACACCTCTCAGAATCACACCGAAGCGGCCCCCGCTGCTCGCCCGTGAGAACGAGAGAGGCAGGAAGGCTTAGAAGAAACGCCATCTTTTTGTTGTTGATAAGGTGAAAGATGAAAAGGATTTCGTAAGGCTCGGACGAACATGGATACAACTAGAAAAAAGATACTGTTCCTCAAGACACTAACGGGCGTCCACACCACAAGAGTCACGTCAATACTGACGGAGATGTGAAGAAATGCTGACCCAACATCAAGCACTTCGAGCGGACGCGCGTTTATGAAGACGAAGAGGCACGTGTTGCTCTTGAACGCCAGTATAGGGAATCGGCAATCAAATTTCATCAAAAGCGTGGAGATTAGGAACACGACTTCTCCCAATCGAGGCAAAGAAAATTATTTCCTTAGAGCACCTTCATGCAATGTAGTTGTTTATTACTCCCGCGAAGTATTGCTGTCGCGATATTCTGGTCCTACAGAAGCTGTTCCCAAACCCCAACCTCTCCTGGAAAGCACGATTGATGAATGAAACCGGGGACTCATAACCGTTGTTCGCGTGAAGGGTGTCCAATTTGACAGCACGCTGATTGACGTAGCCGCTCCGCTTAAACGTCCTCTGGCAACTGCTCCGGTTCAACGTTCGCTCCAGTAGCCACTCCGGTTCATCGTTCTCTCCATAAGCTGCTCCAATATCCGAAACCGAATCTTCAACGTTTGGTTATTTAAGTTTCAACGTCCTCTCCAAGAGCCGAAGCCACTTCAACGCCACTCCTTCCTGCAAAGGGTCGTGTCACCACACTCACCATGTCAAGGATCATGATCACAGCCAGCCAATATTCGTCGTCATGGCCACCTTTTGATCCATCCCGCCAAAACTCGTGATCATGGACAGTTTGCTCGCTTACGCATCCAAACAATCCTTTTACTTCCATGGATGCCCATGCAATTCCGGCCAACCTACTTTGTTCCCACGACAATGTAGTCTCTTCGATTACATTCATGCCAAGAACTTCCAGCTCATTTGTTGATACCAGCCAGAGCTTCACCACAACGGCAATCACTACAAAGATATACTCAGAATCTCTTCATTTTCAAAGCTCAGATGACACAGTCAACTAAAAGGCCATAGCCACAACAAGGTCATCTACTCTTCAAGGGTGTAGCGCAAGAATATCATCATCTCTCTGTCTAGAAGACGCCTTTAACACTTTACGAGGCCGCGGCAGATCCCAAGCACATTCGGAGGAAAACAACTTCTAAACTAAAGAAAAGTGCGATCGGGACTGCTCATCGCAGTCCATTCCAGAGATGCGGCTAAAAAATTTTCTTGAAGAAACAGAGAGAGCCACGGTAAACAACATAACTCTCCCATTCCTACCTCTTCGCTATCCAGAATATTTCGTCCATATCCATCCCAGCAACACATCCAGAAGAGTACAATAAGCTTGTATCAAATACCGTGGACATGGACTCAAGGCGATGCAATAAAAATAGGATACACAAGGGGAATACCAGCACAGAACGCTTTCACTCCCCTCAACCTGGTTATTTATTATTTCAACATCATCACTGCCGAAGTTTTACGAGCTGCGAAATTTCTCAACATGAAGACGTACATGTGCATCGAAGACTCCAAAAGCACGCCACAAAGATACATTCACATATTCGTCCATGCCATCGGATCTAACAGAAATATAACTGGGGACTGCTCACCGCATCCCATTCCATACCACAGTCCAAGATTGAAGCTAGTTGAAGGGTGTCTCTGGGGAAAAGTCCTTGAAGACTTGATAGCAGCACATCGGCAACAGAATGTCTCCCAACTCATCTATTTCATCATGTGGCTTCGGAAGATTTCTACCATCCACAACGTATCATCATCGCGATCGGGAAAGGTCCGAGAACCTTTGAACAACCTAAAGTCAAAGATGGACCGACAATACAACCACAATCTCAAGATTGGCCACCGACATAATAGTTACCGAGCATATATTCATCCATCCATCCCAAGAATGCAATGGAGTTTGGTAAATTTTGGAATCCACTGGATGGACACTAAACGAAAGCACGGATCCGGATTTGTTAAAACTGAAGCGAGAAGAGGGTCGATATCTCTTTTCATACGGGGTGAAGTTTCTAGAGTTTGAACATAATAAAGGTTCCTTCTTGCGCCATGAATGGGAATAGATGACTGGGCGCGACTATGCCATCTCGGGCCCGCAACATCCCTCCTAATTTCTTCCTGAGTTTCATTGTCGGGCTGTTTTCGCCTCCTAAACGAACTCAAAACCTAAATATTCCCGTGAAAAGAGATGGGAAATTCTTTTCCGATCAGAATGAAGGGGCGGACCGTCAAAATCCGAGTTCCTATGAGAATTCTACAACGATTTTAGTAAGGGGCGTTAATTAGGGTTTCAGCATGCCAGACCCTAATTTAGACAAAGTTGCCATCATCCCACGGAGCTGAAGCAAGTTGTTATCTTCCCGAAGCCATCGTCACCTTCCCACAGAACTGAAGCAAGTGGTTATCTTCCCAAAGCCGTCGTCACCTTCCCACGTCAAGTTATTATCTTCCCAAGCGGTCGTCACCTTCCCCGCAGGACCGAAGCAAGTTGTTATCTTCCCGAAGCCAATGCTCACGGCTCCTTTCCAAGCCGCACGACACCTGCGGCTCCCATTCCAAGCCGACCAATGCTGACGGCCCGTTCCAAGCTAATCTAACGCTCACGGCTCCTTTCCAAGCCGCACGATACATGCGGCTCCCATTCCAAGGCGACCAATGCTGACGGCTCGTTCCAAGCCAATCCAATGCTCACAACTCCTTCCCAAGCCGCACGATACCTACGGCTCCCATTCCAAGCCGACCAATGCTGACGGCTCGTTCCAAGCCAATCCAATGCTCACGGCTCCTTCCCAAGCCGCACGATACCTACGGCTCCCATTCCAAGCCGATCCAAAGTGCTAAACGGCCCCAAGTCCAAGCCGACCCGGTCTGCTGCGTTTCCCTTCACACCAAATCTACACTAGCGGCTCCGTTCGGCCAACCTGGGTACACGAACGAGAACTATGTAAAGCCGCCAAATACGAGGATCACATATTCTCCTTACTTCCCGAAAAAGGTTAGTCGGGCTTTCCTGATCATCTTATCACGACTTATTTCAATTTCTTGTCCTGGCCTGGCACCATCTTATGCTTACCTCGCAACGATGCTCCCGTTCCGAGCTAAGCATGGGACTTAATGTTGATGGTGGCTTTTAGCCTAGGGTTAAATCGTAAAACTGCATATCTGGCATGACGTCATTATGACCATTAGCACATTTATCGAATCGATCAACATGCTTACGTAAGAATTACTAGGGTACCTTTTTTTCTTTCTATGCATCATGTTCCACGGCAGAACCCCTAACATTAATTGACATCACCTGTACAAAACCCTCATGCTACCATAACCGCGCCAAGGCATGCCAACAATGCCAGCCGCACCACTGTGCCAATGGCAAACCGTGCCAGCCACATCTATCGCGCCAAGGCATGCCAACCATGCCAGTCGCACCACCGTGCCAATGGCAAACCTACATCTACGCGACCATCTCTACCGCGCCAAGGCATGCCAACCATGCCAGCCGCACCACTGTGCCAATGGCAAACCGTGCTGACCATCATCTCGCGCCAAGGCATGCCAACCATGCCAGCCGCACTACTGCGCCAATAGCAAACCATGCCAAGCCAAACCGCACCTTGCCTTGGCCCTAGAATTGCTAGCCGCACCATATGCCAAAAGGCATGCCAATCCCTTGGCCCCACATGCCTAGCCAAACCGCACATTGCCTTGGCCCCTAGCCATGCTAGCCGCACCATGTGCCAAACGGCATGCCGAACCATTGGCCCCACCTCCCCAAGCCAAACGCACCTTGCCTTGGCCCTAGCCATGCTATCCGCACCATGTGCCAAACGGCATGCCAAACCATTGGCCCCACCTCACCAAGCCAAACACACCTTGCCTTGGCCCTAGCCATGCTAGCCGCACCATGTGCCAACTGCATGCCAAACCCGCGGCCCCACTATGCCATGCCGTCCTTCCCAATGCGGCTATTAAAACGAAGGCGTGCGATAATCAACGGTCGCCCTTCAATCCCAAGATCAAATCCTAGCCGACCAAGGTTACCAGACAACGCATGGTAACCTTTGGCCCGAAACCCTAGTTTGGCCACGCCGAACCGCGCCAGGTATGCCATGCCAATGGCATGCCAACCTAGCCGCGCCACCATGCTGGCCTTCCCTATGCGGCTACTAAAAAGAAGGCGTGCGACAATCAACGGTCGCCCTTCAATCCCAGGATCAAATCCTAGCCATCCAAGGTTACCAGACAACGCATGGTAACCTTTGGCCCGAAACCCTAGTTTGGCAACGCCAAACCGCGCCAAGGCATGCCATGCCAATGGCATGCCAACCTAGCCGCGCCACCATGCTGGCCTTCCCTATGCGGCTACTAAAACGAAGGCGTGCAATAATCAACGGTCGCCCTTCAATCCCAGGATCAAATCCTAGCCGTCCAAGGTTACCAGAAAACGCATGGTAACCTTTGGCCCGAAACCCTAGTTTGGACACACCAAATTGCGCCAAGGCATGCCATGCTAACCTAGCCACGCCACCATGCTGGCCTTCCTTGTGTGGCTACTAAAACGAAGGCGTGCGACAATCAACCGTCGCCCTTCAATCCCAGGATCAAATCCTAGCCGTCCAAGTTTACCAGACAACGCATGGTAACCTTTGACCCAAAACCCTAGTTTGACCGACCCAAACCGCGCCAAGGCACTCCATGCCAATGGCATGCCAACTCTGCTGCGCCTCCATGCTGGCCTTTCCTACACGGCTATCAAAAACGGAAGCGTGCAACGATCAACGGCTACCTTTCCTCTTAAGATGCAAAATCTCGACCGTCGAAGGTCACCAAGCTAGCAAGTCTCCCAAGCTCGACTTGCCAGGCAACAACCATGCTACATGTTTTCCACGAAAACATTCGAGACATCAATACATATCACAAACTGGGAGATCCACTTTGGGTATTGGTTTGGCGGTTTACAACGTGCGGCGTACACTACGCCCGTCATACGGAAGTGTAATAAGGATGAGGCGGTTAGTAAATACAAGGAGTAATGGTGAAACGCTCTTTTTTATGGAACATCAATTCCATGCGTTAACGGTTACCACCTTCTCCCATTTACTCACCCAATTTTCCATTCCTTAATGAGACCATAGTACGTTTCACTTCGACTTGTATAAATAGGTCTTACATATTTCCAACGAACGACAAGTTCAGGTCAGGGGCATACAACACTTAGAAAATATTTGATAGCTCTCCATCTGTTAGCATCCCACTTTCTGATACAAGTCGTGAAACCACTACTCTTCCAGAATCAACCTGGTCTCAACACTTTCTTCGCTTCCCTCCCCAAAACCAACCCATTCTCCTCCTTTTTGTGACCGAAGCAAGTCTGGAACGACCATTCTTGGTTTAGGCCGGATTTGTACAGATTGATCTCTCGAATCTAAAGTACTCCCTTGCAGTACATTGTTTAGGGTTTAAATTCGCTTCTCACCCACACACCTGAAATTACTGAAATTAGCAGAAACCATTTTCACCCTCAAACAACAACTACAAAGAAAATAGTTGGATCTGGCTTCACGAATCCCAATTGAAGTCTTCAAGTCGTTAACCTATAATGGTTTTGGAAAAACCTAGGTTAAATGAGAATCGATTCTAGTCGCAACTAGGACACAAGAAAGTGTCGGGATTAGGTTTTCCAGTTGCTAGAGTTCTCCCTTATATAGTCTTCAAATCAGGGTTTGATAGCTTAGAAACAAAGCAATCAATATTCATTGTTAGATGAAAACCTGATTTAAGATTCAAGCTAAGTTTGCTTAAAGCCAAAGCAATATCTCTCCACTGTTAGATGGTCTTAACTAGTTACACACAAATGAAATATACCTTCATTTAGATATGGATAACCGTACCTAAACGTGCATATTGAGTTGGCTCAATAATAGTTAACCGAAGTTAGCCATATGGACACTTTTGTCTTAACCACATTCATCTAACACTTCTAGATCAAATATGATGATCAATCAAACATGAAAGGTAATCAAATGAATCTAACTGTGTTACTCATAAAGTTGTTCAATTGTATATATCTCATAGAAATATATAAGAACCAATTGAAACAAAACCGGATTGATTCGTAATTGTACAAAGTACTTATACCAAAATCAATTCATGAACATTAAGCCACGGTTTGCAAAGATTGCATTCCTTAATTTATTAATGTATTTTTTTCATGAGTATGAAAATATACTTAACCGATTTTAGAACTTTAACCACTAAGTTTGCAAATGGGTACGCAAACTTTAGTTCCTGACTTTGGTCTTGTCCAGCAGTTTGCAAACGGGTACGCAAACTGCAGTCCCGGACCTAACCCAGGTAGAACCGTTCACATAATGGTATGCAAACTTGGTTCTCGGACTTTAACAGTTAAAACCGTTCGTATATATGCAAATAAGGTTTCCATACCTGAATCATACCAAAATAGTTTGCATACTGGTATGCATACTGTGTTGTATCCAGATAAGGGTTAATTGTTCTCAACTCCCATTTCAATCATTGAAACATCCTTAAAAGACGACAATAGTTGTCTCACACAAACTATTAGCTTACAAGTAATTTTCAAGTGATTGAATGATCAATACGAAACTTTCCGAGTCGACATCAAATGATTCTCTCACACAAATCATGTAAGATGTTTCAAGGCAATTTTCACATGATCATCTTTTGACTTATTATTTAGTTTCCAACAAATAAATTGTTTCCAACTAAACTTGTCAAGAATAATGATGAACGTAGCTAAAGCAAAAAGCTTCCAACACATATTTCGAGAAATATATAAGCGAGTTATACTCAACTCGAAATATCAAATGTGTATAATATAAAAGTCTATATAGCTATACGACTTAGTCTCATTAGGAGATAGAATAGAATCGACTTCTGAGTGATAGATAAGTTTTAATATCCACATACCTTTTGTTGATGAAGTTCCTCCAAGCTCCCCTCAGTAGATTTTCGTCTTCAATCGATGAATGACGTTAAGTCTAAAGCTCAACTACACATTATATCCTAATCCGAGACATAAATATAAGTAGACTAGAAATCAAGACTTATAGTTTTGATCACCTAAACTTGACAAACAAGCTTGAGATAGCAACGCTTGCGAGTTCGACTGAGCAATGTTCTAACACAAGTCTAGTTTTTTTTCAAAGAAAATTTATGTATCTTAGGAAACGACTTTGATTTAGCAATACAGATTTAACTTGGGTTGCAAGAAATTCATTGACTACATCTGAGTCAGCCCATCTTGATTTATTACCATAAATTATAGACATCAACAACACAGAAAATTCAACCCTTCTTGTCTATCTTGTTACGAAGCTGTCTTCCAAAGACCTAAGGATCTTTGAGATCTAATGTGCGGTTTTACAAGACTTCACTTGGGATTCGTAAAGCACATGTTCACCTATGTTGATGAAAGATTATCTTGTAACATGTATTTGCTTATAATTATTGTCCATTATATGTTCTTTCTCTCCTGATATAAGGTCATTCAATAATTGTAGATTAAATCCATATTTGATAGGTAACTCTTATCTATTGAAATCATGTTTGTGAGTTTTCCACAAGAATACATCTTAGATTAAGTTCTAGTTGTGATTCTTGCTTAGATAGAAGATTAGGTATCTCTATAAATTTTGAAGAGTATAAAACCTAATTTTGGATTTAGATTCGTCTAAATTCAGAGAACGGATTTCTATCCTTGATGTAGAATCATAAAGGAAATCACCAGACATCCTTTTGGAGACAAGGTAGACTAGTCTTCACGACGGACTGTGGAGAAACTCTCAAGGCTATAAATGACATGTGCTAAGGGAATAAAGAGCATACGTTCTTGTGAGGATCACGATACGTAAGGGCATAACTATAATAGAGTAACTTGGTGGGTCTATTCTGCCTCTACAAAATTGCATACCGAAGTCTTATAGTAGGCTACTAGTGTTTATAACGTCTTAATATAGTGTGTGTTGAAACTGTACAAGGTCACGGGGTTATAATGTTAGATTGCAGGTTTCCTCGTTAACAAAATTTTGTGTGTCTTTCTTTACTTTTATTTTCGCATTATATTGATTTTGTCTTTATAACTAAACGTATAAACAGTTGTAGTTAATCAATCCTTCTGATTCAAGAATACTTTTTAGAGATTATTCAAGGATATTTTCTTATATGTTTTAATCTTGAATTGAAGTTCATGCAAGAAAATAGTGTATAGGTTATGGAACGAAAAAGTTGGTGGTGTACTTGGAACCCTCCACTTTTTAATTGGTTTCAAAGAAGGAAAAAACCGAAAAGACCTAACGGTCTATATTTGTAACAATCCTAAAATATTTACTTTTTGAACCATGGGCAATAATTTTAGGAAATTTGTTACGGTAACCTATAACATGCACTCAAAAATTCCAACATTCTTCCAAATTGTTTTTTTTACTCTAAAGTGTTATCTAAAACCTATACTTACGAAGATGCTTTGAAATTAATTGCTGAAACTGTGTAACCTTTTTCCTCAACCATTGATAAAGATTTCACAAAAAAAAAACTTAACCTCCTGTCAAGGTTGATAAATTGATCACACCTACCTCTCATGTTTGTGATTTAGTAAATCACTCAAAAAAATTTGATTCTCATTGTTCCAAAAAAGAACTACTAAAAACTAATCCTGATTTTTCCTCGAAAAACACTAAGGATTCTACCGATAAAGAATCATTATCTTAAGAACCTTAAAAGGATTGTTCTAAAACTTCTCAAGAATCACGTGAAGGAATTATCTACTGCATATATGTAGTGTCTTCGTGTTCTTATCGAATTGTTGATTCCACTATTTCACGAGATATGCAAAGAATCGCTTTCCAAAGGACTTTGTAAATATTGTGGTAAATCCGATCACTCAGAAATGTCTTAAAGGCTCAAGAAAAGAATATCAAAGGCGGGAGCAAAGTAAAAAATCACATGAAGGAGTGGATTGAACAGAAAGATACAAGTCTATTCAGAAGAAAACATGGAAACCACCATTCAACAAATCTCCCACTTTTAATGACAACAAGGGATGAACCAAATCCTTAACAAATTTTTCGTTCACCATCAACGTCCGCACATTCAATCGTAGTCGTTAGTTTAAAATCACTTTCATCCGTTATATCTACCCTCTTTCTCTTGATCTCTACGAGACAGACTACCGAGTGCTTCTTCCCCTATTTTTTCTCATCTCTCTTCTCCAAACAACAATAGAGTATTCAACTATGATATCGATTAATTCAAATATGATATCGATTGATTTCATCTTCTCCCCCAAATCCAATTCCCAATTGATTTTGTTTTCTCCCCCAAACTTATTCCAGGAAATCAACAAGTCAATTGATGATTTTGATCACCTCCCAAATCGAGGTCCAGTTTCCTTAATTAATTCATAAACATAATGATCAGATTAGTGTTCGATTTTGAGAAAGTTAAATTGCTTTATTTTCCTTGGAGAATAGCTCGACTGTGTGACAAAGTTTTGTGCACAGAACATGTTTGATGAAATTCTCTAAAACCACAATCTGAAAATACAAAAAACATATGGAAGAGACTGTTGACTGCCAACGTGCAAAGCACGTGCACTCTAACTTGTACTAAGAAATAAGAACCGTGATTATCATTCGAAAATGGTTTGTGTGCATTTACTTGCGCGTCTTATCCTCAATAATAAGATATTATGGTACACTATTTGTATATTACATCTTGTACGAATTTTTTCATGGGATTTGTGTATATAAATAACTATTCAGGTATGATTTTTGTTTTGTCTTTGTTAATTATTTCTTGATCGCAGTTAATTTATCACCTTTGTTTGCTTTATCAGGTGAATAAATGGGATCCTAGTATTGTTTTGGTAAATTGTATATAGGTGTTTGAGGGTGAAAATGGTTTCTGTTGATTTCGGTAATTTCGGGTGTGTGGGTGAGAAACGAATTTAAACCCTAAACAATGTACTGCAAGGGAGTACTTTATATTCGAGATCAATCTTGTACAAATCCTACCTAAACCAAGAAATGGCGTTCAGCACTTGCTTCGGTCACAAAAAGGAGGAGAATGGGTTGGTTTTGGGGAGGGAAGCGAAGAAAGTGTTGAGACCAGGTTGATTGTGGAAGAGTAGTGGTTTCACGACTTGTATCAGAAAATGGGAAGCTAACAGATGGAAAGCTAACAAATGTTTCTGAGTGTTGTATTGCTCCTGACTGAACTTGTTTGGTGGAAATAGGTAAGACCTATTTATACAAGTCGAAGTGAAACGTACTCTGGTCTCATTAAGGAATGGAAAAATGAGTGAGTAAATGGGAGGAGGTGGTAACCGTTAACGCATGGAATTGATGTTCCATAAAAAAGAGCGTTTCACCATTACTCCTTGTATTTACTAACCGCCTCATCTTTATTACACTTCCTTATGATGGGCGTAGTGTACGCCGCACACTGTAAACCGCCAAACCAATACCCAAAGTGGATCCCCGCCAGTGATATGTATTGATGTCTCGAATATTTTCGTGGAAAACATGTAGCATGGTTGTTGCCTGGCAAGTCGAGCTTGGGAGACTTGCTATCTTGGTGACCTTCGACGGTCGAGATTTTGCATCTTAAGAGTAAAGGTAGCCATTGATCATTGCATGCTTCCGTTTTTGATAGCAGTGTAGGGAAGGCCAGCATGGTGGCGCGGCTAGGTTGGCATGGCATGCCTTGGCGCGGTTTGGCGTGGCCAAACTAGGTTTTCGGTCTAAAGGTTACAATGCGTTGTCTGGTAACCTTGGACGGCTAGGATTTGATCCTGGGATTGAAGGGCGACCGTTGATTTTCGCACGCCTTCGTTTTAGTAGCCGCATAGGGAAGGCCAGCATGGTGACGCGGCTAGGTTGGCATGCTTTGGCGCGGTTTGGTGTGGCCAAACTAGGGTTTCGGGCCAAAGGTTACCTTGCGTTGTCTGGTAACCTTGGACGGCTAGGATTTGCTCCTGAGATTGAAGGGCGACAGTTGATTATCGCACGCCTTCGTTTTAGTAGCCGAATAGGGAAGGCCAGCAAGGTTGCGCGGCTAGGTTGGCATGCCATTGGCATGGCATGCCTTGGCGCGGTTTGGCGTGGCCAAACTAGGGTTTCGGGCCAAAGGTTACCATGCGTTGTCTGGTAACCTTGGTCGCTTGGATTTGATCCTAGATTGAAGGGCGGCAGCGATTGTCGCACGCCTTTGTTTTAGTACCCGCATAGGGAAGGCCAAATGGTGGCGCGACTAGGTTGGCATGCCTTGGCGCGGTTTGGCGTGGCCAAACTAGGGTTTCGGGCCAAAGGTTACCTTGCGTTGTCTGGTAACCTTGGATGGCTAGGATTTGATCCTGAGATTGAAGGGCGACCGTTGATTGTCGCACACCTTCGTTTTAGTAGCCGCATAGGGAAGGCCGTCATGGTATAGTGGGGCCGCGGGTTTGGCATGCCGTTGGTACATGGTTCGAATAGCATTGCCAGGGCCAAGGCAAGGTGTGTTTGGCTTGGCGAGGTGGGCCCAATGCTTTGGCATGCCGTTTGGCACATGGTGCAGCTAGCATGTAGGGCCAAGGCAAGGTGCGTTTGGCTTGGCGAGGTGGAGCCAATGGCTTGGCATGCCGTTGGCACATAGTGCGACTAGCGCTGGGGACCAAGGCAAGGTGCGTTTGGCTTGGGCGTGGGGCCAATGGTTTGGCATGCCCCGTTTGGCACATGGTGCGGCTAGCATGGCTAGGGCCAAAGCAAGGTGTGTTTGGCTTGGCGGGGAGGTGGGGTGGCATGCCGTTTGGCACATGGTGCGGCTAGCATGGCTAGGGGCCAAGGCAAGGTGCGGTTTGGCTTGGCATGTGGGGCAAGGGCTTGGCATGCCGTTTGGCATATGGTGCGGCTAGCATGGCTAGGGCCAAGGCAAGGTGCGGTTGGGCTTGGCATGGTTTGCTATTGGCGCGATGAGTGCGGTACGGCATGGTTGGAATGCCTTGGCGCGGAGATGTGGTCGGCACGGTGTGCCATTGGCACGGTGGTGCGGGGGGCATGGTTGGCATGTCTTGGCGCGGTAGATGTGGTGCACGGTTTGCCATTGGCACGGTGGTGCGGTGGCATGCCTTGGCGCGGAGATGTGGCGCACGGTTTGCCATTGACATAGTGGTGCGGTGACATGGTTTGCATGCCTTGGCGCTAGCATGAGGGTTTTTTACGTGTGATGTCAATCAATGTTAGGGGTTATATGGAACATGATACATAGAAAGAAAAAAGGTACCCTGGTAATTCTTATGTAAGCATGCTGATCGATTTGATAAATGTGCTAATGGTCATAATGACATCATGCCAGATGTGCGGTTTTACGATTTTAACCTTAGGCTAAAAGCCACCATCAACATTAAGTACCCTGTTTAGCTCGGAACGGGAGCATCGTTACGAGGTAAGCATAAGATGGTGCCAGGATAGGACAACAAATTGAAACAAGTCGTGATAAGATGGTCAGGAAAGCCCGACTAACCTTTTCGAGAGGTAAAGAGAGTTTGCTCCCGTGTTGGCGGCCTTGCATGAATTGTACTTGTGGTGTTGCTGGCTAGACCGTGAAGTGGTGATATGTAGACTATCGTCTTGGCTTGGTCACGCATCATCTTGGCTGGACTAGGGAACGCGGAGGTGCTGGCTTAGCGAGTTATTGGCGTTGCTCGGCTCGGAATAGGAGCCATAGGTTTTGTGCGGCTTGGAATGGAGCCGCAGGAATTGTATTGGCTTGGAATGGAGACGTCAACATCAGTCGGCTTGGAATGGAGCCGTCAGTATTGGTCGGCTTGGAATGGAGCCGTCAGCATCGGTCGGCTTAGAATGGAGCCGTCAGCATTGGTCGGCTTGGAATGGAGCCGTCAGCATCGATCGGCTTGGAATGGAGTCGTCAGCATTGGTCGGCTTAGAATGGAGCCGTCAGCATCGGTCGGCTTGGAATGGAGCCACGGCATTGGTCGGCTTGAATGGAGCCGCTTTGCATTGCGCGTCTTGGAGTGGAGCTATCTTGAGTTCCTCGGAAGGATGACGGTCAAGCCTGGGCCGTGGGAAGGTGACGACGGCTTGGAAGATAACAACTTGCTTCCATTCTGTGGAAGGTGACGACTGGCTTCGGGAAGATAACAACTTGCTTCAGTTCCGTGGGATAATGACAACTTTGTCTAAATTAGGGTTTAGCATGTCGAACCCCTAATTGGCGCCCCTTACTAGAATCGTTGTAGAATTCTCGTACGAACTCGGATTTTGACGGTCCTCCCCTCCATTTTAATTGGAAAAGAATTCTCTATCTTCCTACGAGAGAATATTTAGGTTTTGAGCTCGTTTAGGAGGTGAAAACGGCCCGATAGTGAAACTCAAGAAGGATTCAGGAGGGATGTTGCGGGCCTGGGGTAGCATAGTCGCGCCGAGTCATCTATTCCCGTTTATGGATCAAGAAGGAAACTTTATTCTGTGCAAACTCTAGAAACTCCGTCCGTATGAAAATAGGTATTGACCTTCTTCTATTTTCTGTTGCTCGTCCGGATCCGTGCTTTCGTCTGCAGTATCTCTCAAGTGGATTCCAAAATTTACCAAACTCTGTTGCATTCTTGGGACGGATGGATGTGGTTGCGTTGTCGGTCCATCCTTGATTTTAGGTTGTTCAATTGCACGGACCTTCGATCACGATGATGATGCTGTGGATGCTTGTATGGTCGAAATCTTCCGGAGCCACTGGATGAAATAGATGAGTTGGGAGACGTTTTGTTGCGATGTCTTGCTATCAAGTCTTCAAGGACTTTGTTCCAAGAGACATCCTTTGAACCATCTTCTGAATCTTAGACTATCGTATGGAATGGGATGCGGTGAGCAGTCCCCAGTTATATTTCTGTTAGATCCGATGGCACGGCCGAACATGTGAATGTATCTCTGTGGCGTGCTTTTGGAGTCTTCGATGCACATGTACGTCTTCGTGTTGAGAAATTCCTGCGGATCGTAAAACTTCGACAGTGATGATGTTGAAATCAGAAATAACTTGGTTGAGGGGGGTGAAAGCGCCTCGTGCTGGTAGTCCCCATGTGTAACATACTTTCATTGCATCGCCTTGAATCCACGTCCACGGGATTTGATACAAGCTTATTGTACTCTTCCGGATGTTGATAGGTGTAGAATACACCGTAATTACTATTTAGTAGTTACGCTTTCTTTGCTATTTTTCTTGTGAATTGTGTACTTTACGCGTGTTTTTGAGTTATTAGGTACTCTGGAGTCGCACGGAGGAAAAGAAACGGAAATCATTCAATTTGAGCAAGAAGGGCAGAAGTGTCATTGCGTATGCATGTGCTATCGAGAGCACAATAGAGGTTAAGGGATTGCAAATCAAGATGGCCCTTATCTGATGAGCGGTGCCTATAATCACTCTGGTTACCCCTTATCTGCCTTACCTGAGTGGCTATATCCTCTTACATTTCTTATAACAAAACCAAAATTTCAGAGAAGTTAATTATTATCATTTGAGTTTCACCTGAAGTTCATAAACGAGAGAGAAATTGTGGCGTTGTATGACAGAGAGATCGAGGAAGTGGAGCTGTGGAAGATTGAAATCGAGAAGTGAGATCCGTAAGAAGACATCGACGAATTTGCTGCTCAAATTACAGAGAAATTAAAGTTAGGGTTTGAATTGATTTCGAGATCTCAGAGAAAATGGGTTGGTGGTTTTGCTGATGAAGCCATGAAAGTTCAGGGAAGATTGAAGTGGTTTCAGTTCAGATGATTAAAGGGTTTTGAAGTTGTTGGATGAAAATTGCTAGGTTTTGTTCAAGAGAAAAGGGGTCTGTTTTGTGGATTTCTAACTTTGAGGACGAGTTCAAATGATTCGGTGGATGGGATGTATGGGTTCGAGTGAAGAAGAAGATGTTGCTATCTATCGAGAGATGAGAGTATTGTTCTTTGTTCGATTCAGAGAAGAAGATGGAATTGAATCTGTCAGAAAAAGGGGTTATGTGTTGGTGGTTATCTGTTGAGGAATGATGAAATGATGGGTCTGTGGTGAATTAAGTTCTCTGTGTATTTCCATGGGAAATGGAGAATGGGAGGAATTGGAGCTGAACATGAAATACAGATGGGGTTTGCCATGGGATTATCGACAAGGAATGGAAGAAATTGTTGTTTCTAATGGAGCCTATAGAATGAGCAGTTGATGGTGGTAACTGCAATGGAGGAAGTGGCTTGAGCAATGGTGGACCACACCGAATGAGCTGCAGAAGATGTAGTTATTTGCCATGGAATTGAAGTTGTGATGCTGTGGTGGGTTGCAGGGAAGAGAGGAAGGTTTCAGCTGTTGTTGGAAACAAGGAGCTGGTGTTGCTCTGAAATAGTAGCTGAAAATATTGCAGGCATGAATCTAATGATTGAGGTGCAAGGGTTGATGAGAATGGCTGAGCTGCAACTCATGCAGTGGTGATTACTAGTGATGGTAGGATGATGGACAAGTCTTGGCAGCAGAGTGAAGTGTGAGAGAAGTGCAACTCAGATGGTTCTGGTGGGTGTTGCAGACTGGACAATGAATCATATGGAAAGATTTTAGGGATTATGGTGCTGTTCTGATGTTTGAATAGAGCTACAGGTGGAGAAGTGAAGCTAGCACTGAAGTAATGGATGCAAGAATGTTGCAGATGTTATGGCTTTGCTGGAATACAAAGGCTGGCAGCTGATGTTACTGCTGTGAGCTCAGGCAAGGGTTGTGCTGCTGTGATAAAATGATGTTAATGCTGCCAATGGGTGCTGCAATGACTGAGATTGCAGTTCAGGGAGATAATGGAGCTGCGGGTCACAAATGAAGGTGTTGGTCTTTGGCTGGCCGATGGCAGATGAAAGGCCGGTCTTGTGATGAGGCTGCAGTGCAGGGGCAGAGAAGTGCAAATGAGTCTTTGTGGCATCTCAGATGGAAATGGTGTTGATAGAGCCGGCACTTGTGAATGTGATAGAAGGTACACAGAGATGAGGTGAGGAAGGTTGTTGTGGATGATTTGAAATGGGACTCTATGAATTGTGGATTTCTGTTGAGGTTTTGGTGATTGTCATGGGCTATGAGCTAGAAGTGATGGGTTTATATGATGCTATGTTGGTGTTCATTCAACAGATCTATGCTGCTGTGATGGCTTGTATGGAGTTGGAATCGATGATGGGAATGAATTACAGGGCTACAATGGAAATGTAATGGCAGGTGGAGCTGAAGGTTTGAGATGGCAGCTGAATGCTAAGCTTGATGTTGGTGATTGAAGATGCAAATGGCAGGTGTAGGTAACAGGCCTTGCAGGTAGAGTACAAACTGGTTAAGGAGCTGCAATTCAGATGGTGGTTGAGATGGATTGACATGGCAGTGCAATAGCAGGGACTGGTGGATTTATGGCTAGGAGTGCTTCTGATGTTGATGTTGCATTACAGAGAAACAACTCAATAATGAGGCTGGGTTATATGGCTGTGATAATGAAACTGCAGGTGGCATTGCAAGAAGATGGTGCTGGGATTTATGTGGAATTGCAGACATGGCAATAGACCTGTTGGTTTGCAGTGAAGTAGGAATGCTTGAAGAGTTTGAGGTTGCAGGGCCATAATGGCTGGATAGGCAGCTCTGAAACACAAGGATGGTGCATCATTTAGAGTGATGGCTCATGCAAGAGCTTAAGCCTGGCAACAGTGGGTTAGCCTGGCAAGATGGCTTGGCCTGACCTAACTCAGCTGACCTGACTCAACCTGATTCACCCTGACTATCCCTGACTCGGTCTGACCGAGTTGAACCGCCGAGTTGGATCGTTGACCGTTTTGACCCGGTTGACCGGTGGCCAAGTGGACTTTGCCGGAATCCGAGATGTTTTCCGGCGACCTTTCCGGCCCAAGTTCAAACCACAATACCGATTTCACGACCACTTTTGGGTCATATTTTCTACATGGGTTTCTCTCTCTTATGGGCTTGGTGGATTCTCATCTAATGGACTTTGAAGACTAGACCTAATTTTAGAAGTTAGAGAAAAGCTATAAAAGGGAAAGTCTTCTACAACTTATATATCTTATTTCTTGGAATTTCGGGGAGCCGTTTTGTTTATGCTTCTAGGGTTTGCTTTTGTTCTTCTTCTTCATTATTTTATTATTGAATATTGATTATGATGAACTCCATAGCTATGAGTAGCTAAACATATTATTGGTTATGGGATAAAAGTTGATTTCTCAACATGTTTTTGATTCAATGAATTAGTTTTGTCTCATTAATTTATTGTTTGTGATTCACAATTAATAGTGTTATAAGATTTGAATACTTGTTAGGTTGAGTCCGGAATCAACCGATTGCGTTCATCTCTAAAGCTATATTAGGGTTTTCAATACGAAAAAGTTGTTTATCCACGATTCTAAGTAGCATAATTGTGGGTAGTGCTTGTAGTGATATATCCTACTAGTCATAAGTGAATCATAACTTTTGTTAAAACGTTTAGTGCTTTTACATTCGTTTGCATTGATTAGTCTTATTCCATAGAACTTATTGCTTTTAGGAGTTAAATCTAATTGTGCTTTTACACTTTAGGTTGCTTTCTAGGAAGAATTCACATATGCATCTTTTAATGTGGTTGTGATGAAAACAGGAATTAACGGGTTATACTTGCGATCAAGGTATCCTAGGACTTTTAGTAAATACGATATTAAAATACCAATTCTAATCATTGATGAAAATACATGTTTGTGAATGATAATATCCCGTGACCAATATCTTCTCCTTATTGATTATTCCAACTATTTGCTTTGCTTTATTTTATTTTGACTTTAGTATTTCGTTTAAACAACAAACATCCCCCCTTGGTTACCTTAGAAACTGAAAATTGCATAATAACAATTGCCTCTCTGTGGATACGAACTCTTCCTTACCTTGTGCTTCATTTAAATTTAGTGAGTAAGAAAGTGAAATTATTTTTGACGGATTGACAACCGACCAAATTTTGGGCAGAGAAGTGCAAATGAGTCTTTGTGGCCCAGCAGCTCCATTATCTCCCTGAACTGCAATCTCAGTCATTGCAGCACCCATTGGCAGCATTAACATCATTTTATCACAGCAGCACAACCCTTGCTCGAGCTCACAAAGACAGAACATCACCGCCAACCTTTGTATTCCAGCAAAGCCATAACATCTGCAACATTCTTGCATCCATTACTTCAGTGCTAGCTTCACTTCTCCACCTGTAGCTCTATTCAAACATCAGAACAGCACCATAATCCCTAAAATCTTTCCCTGTGATTCATTGTCCAGTCTGCAACACCCACCAGAACCATCTGAGTTGCACTCTCTCACACTTCACTCTGCTGCCCAGACTTGTCCATCATCCTACCATCACTAGTAATCACCACTGCATGAGTTGTAGCTCAGCCATTCTCATCAACCCTTGCACCTCAATCATTGGATTCATGCCCTTAATCTTTTCAGCTCTTACTTGTAGCAACACCGAGATCCTTGTTTCCAACAACGGTAAACCTTCCTCTCTTCCCGCAACCCACCACAAAGATCACAACTTCAATTCCATGGCAAATAACTACAGCTTCTCTGCAGCTCAGCTCAGTCAGTCCACCATTGCTCAAGCCACTTCCTCCATTGCAGTTACCACCATCAACTGCTCATTCTATAGGCTCCATTAGAAACAACAATTTCTTCCATTCCTTGTCGATAATCCCATGGCAAACCCCATCGTATTTCATGTTCAACTCCAATTCCTCCCATTCTCCATTTCCCATGGCAAGACACAGAGAACTTAATTCACCACAGACCCATCATTTCATCATTCCTCAACAGATAACCACCAACACATAACCCCTTTTCTCGATGATTCAATTCCATCTTCTTCCCCGAATCGAACAAAGCAACAATACTCATCTCGATAGATAGCACATCTTCTTCTTCACTCGAACCCATACATCCCATCCATCAATCATTTGAACTCGTCCTCCGTTTAGAAATCCACAACAACGGATCCCCTTTTCTCTTGAACAAAACCTAGCAATTTTCATCCAACAACTTCAAAACCCTTTAATCATCCGAATCGAAACCACTTCAATCTTCCCCCGAACTTTCATGGCTTCATCAAAAAACCACCAACCCATTTTCTCCGAGATCTCAAAATCAATTCAAACCCTAACTTTAATTTCTCTCGTAATTTGAGCAGTGAATTCTTCGATGTCTTCTTACGGATCTCACTTCTCGATTTCAATCTTCCACAGCTCCACTTCCTCGATCTCTGTCATACATCGCCACCATTTCTCTCTCGTTTATGAACTTCAGGTGAAACTCAAATGATAATAATTAACTTCTCTGAAATTTTGGTTTTGTTGTAAGAAATGTAAGAGGATATAGCCACTCAGGTAAGGCAGATAAGGGGTAACCAGAGTGATTATAGGCACCGCTCATCAGATAAGGGCCATCTTGATTTGCAATCCCTTAACCTCTATTGTGCTCTCGATAGCACATGCATATGCAATGACACTACGCCCTTCTTGCTCAAATTGAATGATTTCCGCTTCTTTCCTCCGTGCGACTCCAGAGTACCTAATAACTCAAAACACGCGTAAAGTACATAATTAACAAGAAAAATAGCAAAGAAAGCGTAACTACTAAATAGTAATTACGGTGTATTCTACACCTATCAGATGTGATGCTGGGATGCTCAGAATATCACATGGATGAAATACTCTAGATAGTAAAGTGGTAAAGATGAGAGAGTTATGTTGTTTATCGTGTCTCCCTCTGCTTCTTCAGGAAAATGTTTCAGCCGGGTCTCTGGGGTTATCTCATGGATTTTTGATGGTCATCGGGATGGGATATGATTAGCAGTCCCCAGTCACACTTTTCTTGATTTAAAGTTGTTTTTCCGGGAGCCGTGCTTGGGATCCACCGCGGCCTTGTAAAGTGTTGCGGCATCTTCAGACAGAGAGGTGATGATATTCTACGCTACACCCTTGAAGACTAGATGACCTTGTTGTGGTTATGGCTTTTTGGTTATTTGTGTCTTCTGAGTTTTTGACAATCGAAAGTTAGTGTAGATCCCATCCCAAGTATGGTTTATGTTTTCCATCTTGTATGGTCGGTGGGTTGACCATGATAAATATATCACTATCGTGTGTTCGTACTGGTGATTTTGTTACTTCTTCCACATGAAACTAAAATATGGAAGAGCACGGGTTACCTTTGTAGTGATTGTTTTTATGGTGGAGCTCTGGCTGGTATCAACAAATGAGCGGCAGCAGTTCTTGGCAGCAGATGTGATTAGAAGAGACTACATTGTCGTGAGAAAAAAGTAGGTTGGCTAGAATTGTATGGGCATCCATGGAAGTAAAAGGATTGGTTGTTTGTGTAAACGAGCAAACTGTCCATGGTCACGAGTTTTGGCGGGATGGATCAAAAGGTGGCCATGACTATGAAGATTGGCTGGCTGCGATCATGATCCTCGACATGGGGAGTGTGGTGGCATGACCCTTTGCAGGAAGGAGTTGTGTTGAAGCGAATGTTGAAGCGGAGCCGCTGCTGGAGAATATTGAAGCGGAGCCACTTCTGGAGAGAACATCAAAACGGCGCCTTGAAACTCCCAAAGCCTCGACGGTTACAATGTTGAAGCCGGAGAGTACGCCACTCAGCATTCTGTCAAAATCGACATCCCTCAAGTGAACAGTGGTTAGGAGTCCCCAAGTTCCATCTATCGATCGTGCTTTCCGAGAGAGGTTGGGGTTTGGGAACGGCTCCCTGGCCGGAAACAACTCGAGCTTTCTGATGCAAAGTGCTTGAGGGATGCAAATATGTCTTGGCCTTCGCCTTGAGAAATATAGAATCTCATAACTTTTTCATCATAGATCACGACGATTTTGTGGGCGAAGTCCGAAGAAATCATGCATATCTGACGGGGAAGAGGGTCTCCGTGAATTGGGAGGTTCTTGGTTTCCTTTGCCTCGATTTTGGAGAAGTCATTCCCGATCTTTACGTGTGATGAAATTGGATTCTTTGATTCCCTTCTGCCGGGCGTTCAAGAGCAACGCGAGCCCCTTCATCTATAAACACACGTCCCGCCGAAGTGCTGTGGTCGGATGTTAAAAGTATTCCTTGTCGCTCCCCTTGGGTTGACGTGACTCTTATGGTGGCCGCTCCGTCGTTGTCTTGAGGAAATAGGTATCTCTTCCGAGTTATAAACACGTTTGTCCGAGCCTTACGAGAACCTTTTGTCTTTCCATCAAATCACTTGATTGGTAAAGGAGGTCCGCTTCTTAGGATCTTTCAAGTATCTTTCCCCGATGGTAGAGTAGCAAATGTCTCTCGGTGACGGTTGAGCCGTCATACTTGAAGAAACGTTAGGGTTGCGAAGCGGCTGGTTCTAGTGATCGAGGTGTATCGTGCGGCCGATGGCGCGGTTTGATCACGAAGTGCCGGAGCCATGGCACATTTTGAAGGGTGAGGATGGCGCTTCTTTGGCTGGTTGTGGAGCTGAGAAGATGGCGCTGGAAGGTGCAAGTCGTTAGCGCTGGAAAGGATGCAAGCTCTTGTACTGAAAGATGCAAGTCATAGCGATGGATCGTCTTGGAATGGGCGCTGGCTTGGATTGGTATGGCGTGATGGTAGGCCGGGCATGGTGATCGTTGGTTTGGCACGGCCCGGCTTGGCGTGGCGCGACTGTTTGGGCACCGTGATGGTTGTTCTTGCGGCCCATTTGTCTCTTTCCATAGGTAGCTCAAACAAGAAATCCTTTCCTTATTCGAATTCCAAAAGTGTTATGTTTATGAAAAGGGTTGGCTCCCCTTTTTATCTCGTATCTTTGTTATCACGTCTTGGTGTTAGCGGTAGCGTGGTAGCAATAAAGTGGGCAAGCATATTCCAGCTATGTACTCCAACGTTTCTCTTTCAAATTGTTCTCTTATTTTCTTGTGTTGGTGCAAACCCTAGCCATAGGTATGCCTTCCATAAATCAGAGAAATATTTTTCTTGGGCGGGGTGTAAACCCTAGCCATGGGTATACCTTTCATAAACTTGTAGAAATACTTTATCATACATAATTCCTCTTCGAATATCAATGTAGTAACGTCGGCTACCTCATGAATAGTGACGAGTAATCATTATTATGCAAAGTAGGCACGTACGGGTAGTGATTGTTTTTTTTTGAAGGCAAACAAAGCGCCCGGTTTATGGTTTGATTTGAATTGATAGATAACTGTTATCTATGAGGGCTTTGGATTATTCTTTTGGAATGGATTGTTTTGGGAATGATGTTGTCTTGGTTACGATTGCAAGTGACGCAAACATCCCAGGAAAACCATGGAACCGTGTGTTGGTAGATGACATGGGGTGAAACATAACATGACTATTGGTTTTATCATTCTCGTGAAAACTTGAAATAGCAAACCATGTATCTTTTCTAGTTAAGACTTACTCGGTTTTCCAGACCTCCTGATGAAAAGGGAACCTTCCGGGTGTAAGACCGAGTTTTATGGGAAGCACCACCGTGATTGTGGAAAGTCCCCAGTCGTCTCATCTAATTAATCGAGTCGTCTATCCCAGGTTGGATGATTAGCTTATAATCTCTAAAAGTCCCAGTCATCCCTCATCGTGTCAAGACCGAAACCTGGTCGTGCCTTGTAACCGAGTCGTCGATTCACCGAGGCGGGACCGCCGTGCTTCTACCATCTTGATGTCCAGGTGAAAGCATGAGATCGATGGTCGAAAATTGACATTGTAACCGAAAGATCAATCTCCCCCGTGGTCGCCAATTGTTTGAGGTGAAAATGGTTTTACGCCATTTTCGGTAATTTGGTGTGTGGGTGAGAAACGAATTTAAACCCTAAACAATGTACTCAAGGGAGTACTTTAGATTCGAGGTATCAATCTGCAAATCCGACCCTAAACCAAGAAATGGCCGTTCCTGGACTTGCTTCTACACAAAAGGAAGAGAATGGGTTGGTTTTGGGAGGGAAGCAAGAAAGTGTTGAGACCAGTTGATTCGAAGAGTAGTGATTTCACGACTTGTATCGAAAATGGGAAGCTAACAGATGGAAAGCTAGCAAATGTTTCGAGTGTTGTATTGCTCCCGACTGAACTTGTTCCGGTGGAAATAGAGTAAAGACCTATTTATACAAGTCAGTGAAATGTATCTGGTCTCATTAAGGAATGGAAAAATGGGTGAGTAAATGGGAGGAGGTGGTAACCGTTAACGCATGGAATTGATGTTCCATAAAAAAGAGTGTTTTCACCATTACTCCTTGTATTTACTAACCGCGCTCATCCTCATTACACTTCCTTATGACAAAGCGTAGTGTACGCGCACGTCGTAAACCGCCAAACCAATACCCAAAGTGGATCCCAGGTTTGTGATATGTATTGATGTCTCGAATGTTTTTGTGGAAAACATGTAGCATGGTTGTTGCACGGAAAGTCGAGCTTGGGAGACTTGTTAGCTGGTGACCTTCGACTGGCCGAGATTTTGCATCTTAAGAGGAAAGGTAGCCGTTGATGGTCGCACGCCCGTTTTGATAGCCATGTAGGAAGGCCAGCATGGTTGCGCGACTAGTTTGGCATGGCATGTTTGGCGCTGTTGGCGGGCCAAACTAGGTTTCGAGCTAAAAGTTACCATGCGTTGTCCGGTAACCTTGGACTGCTAGGATTTGATCCTGATTGAAGGGCCACCTGATTGTCGAACGCCTCGTTTAGTAGCCGCACAGGGAAGGCCGCATGGTGGCGCGCCTGGGCTGGCATGCCTTGGCGCGTTTTTGGCGTGGCCAAACTAGGGTTTAAGACCAAGGTTACCTTTGCGTTGTCCGGTAACTTTCTGGGACGCTAGATTTGCTCACGAGATTTAAGGGCTGGGCCGTTGATTGTTGACGCCGTTTTATTACGCATAGGGAAGGCCGAAAGATGGTGGCATCTGGGTTGGCATGCCGACATGGCATGTCTTGGCGCGGCTTTGGCGGGCCAAACTAGGGGTTTCAAGCCAAAGGTTACCTTACGTTGTCTAGTAACCTTGGACTCCGCCAGATTTGCCCGAGATTGAAGGGCTAATCCAGTTATCGTCGCCTTCGTTTAGTAGCCGCATGAGGGAAGGCCGGATGGTATAGTGGGGCCGCGGAGTTTGGCATGACGTTGGTTCATTGGTGCGCTAGCATGGCTAGGGCCAAGGCAAGGTGTGTTTGGCTTCCGAGGTGGGGCTTGATGGTTTGGCATGCCGCTTGACACATGGTGCGACTAGCATGGCTAGAGGCCAAGGCAAGATGCGTTTGGCTTGAGGTGGGGCCAATGGTTTGGCACATGGTGCGGCTAGCATGGCTAGGGACAAGGCAAGGTGCGGTTTGCTTGGCATATGGGGCCAAGGGTTTGCATGCCGTTTGGCATATGGTGCGGCTAGCATGGCTAGGGCCGAGCAAAGGTCGGTTTTGCTTGGCATGGTTTCTTGTGTGATAGTGCGGGCCGGCATGGTTGGCATGCCTTGCGCGGAGATGTGGTCGGCAGTTTGCCATTGGGCACGGTGGTGCCCGGGCCGGCATGGTTGGCATGCCTTGGCGTGGTAGCATGAGGTTTTATTACAAAGTGATGTCAATCAATGTTAGGGTTCTGCGCGTGGAACATGATACATAGAAAGAAAAGAGGTACCCTGGTAATTCTTACGTAAGCATGCTGATCGATTCGATAAATGTGCTAATGGTCATAATGACATCATGCCAGATGTGCGGTTTTACGATTTTAACCCTAGGCTAAAAGCCACCATCAACAATAGGTTAACTCAGGATTACTTCAATTAAATTATTAGAAAGACAATAATTTTCATCTCCACCATATTGAACACTCTATTCAAGGACATGAGTCCTTTGTTTTAAAGTTACACGACTTATGAGAATTGTCTATAATGCTCGGAAGTCATGTAACACGGTAATTTTCCTTTTAAAGCCATGCTTTATCGGTCCTTTTAGAGTTACATGACTATAATTCCCGAAGTGGTTGTCATAATTTTTTTTCTGAGAATTTTCCGATTAAATTTCACCTTAACATGATATATTTTCTTGACAAAAACTCAAACAATAAATATATTCCTTTGAAGGTTTAGTTTCTCGGTCGGAAAATCTTTTCTCGATCGTAAATCCTAATATTTTTTTGTTTAAATTTTGGCCTCAGAAGATTGAGTTTCTCGATCGGAAAATCTTTTTTCCCGTAAATCCTAATCTTTTTTTTGTTTACCACTAGCGATGCACTTTCCTAATTGTTTTACACGGAATAGATTGATTCCTTTGAAATCGATCTCTCATTTCCGATCATTGGACATGGACCACATGGTCAAAGGAGACCCATACTTGATAGTCAAGCAGGCAAACTACATTATAAGGGCAGGCTGTTTTAGGATTGAAGCGCGTTTAAACTGAAGTGGCACACTGACAGAAACTCTAATGGTGGGTTTGTTTGCAGAATTCACCGTTTCCAGGAATTTATAATCCCATGGGATTACAAATTCTGGGATTCATATAAATTTCTTATACATTTGGTAACTCCAATTAAAATTCCTAGGATTTATAGAGTTTTCTTGTATTAAAGTCTTTTTGTCTTTTGGCATTACCCTCAAATCTTAAAATTGCATATATGGGATTTAGAGTTAAAAAAGTGGGTCCATAAATCCCTTGATAAGTTTCAGATAAAAAAATAGCCGGCCGAATATCTGAGAAGCGTGGTCCCATGGATCTAATTCCTTCCTTTTTGAATCCGTGGGACCGTTTTTGGATAGTTCGTTTACACGGTTTGTGTAGAATTACTGTTTCAAAAGTGGTTTATGGGATAGTGAATAGTTAATACCCCTTTTCCTCCGCTACACTCCTGACTTCATACAACGTACTCTAAATTGAGATTTGTGTAATTCAGGGAAAGTTCAAATCTCAGTTCTTTGAGCTGAAATATTGGAATGGACCACCAAATTGAAGGACCACAATGGCGCACTTGTTGGTCGGTGTGTAGCTTGAGTGTAAACTTATTTTTACTGTAACTGACTGGAAAATGGATTCTGGCTCTTCTCATCCGCCTTGACTGAAATTTACCCCGTCGGAGAAAGCTGTTTCATTAGAGGGGCAAAGGTTAATAGAATTTCAATAGAATTGTAATTAGGCTTCTTGTTTCTTTCCGGTTTCCTGAAAACTCCTTCCGAAGACAAAAGACTGCTTAAAATCGAGAAAGAAAATGGCTCTAGAGACACTGGATCATACAAACATTCTCCCAGATAACTCTTAAGAAAATTCAAAACGCCATTCAATCAAACTCATGAAATGCTCTTCTTTACAACTGCGTGATTGCAATTCACGCATCCTAACTGCTAAGTTTCAATTGAAAGTTAAAACATGAAACCCTTCGATAAAACATTCATACAATGAAACTAATTACAATACTTTGACTATACCACAATAGGAATTGCCGATAAAACAATCTGATCAGCATCATTCATATCATCTGAAGAACTGCTAATATTACTAGCCGTGGAACCACGGACACTGCATAATGTTGAACCTGATCGCTTGATGAAATCTATACATTCCGCCACCGCGTCATCATGGTGTTGATTGGGTGCAGGATAATAAGTTCTACGTCGCTTTGGAATGACCTCTTCTTCTTGACGATTTGTGTCTTTAGAGATTGCATTTAACATTATTAATCGGAAAACAACTTCACGAAAACGTTCTAATAATGTGATCGGAGAGTACTTTGGAGATAATAACCTGATGCCGGCGCTGCTGCTGTTGTTGTTGCTGCTGCTGCTGTTGCTATTGTGGTTGCTGTTTCTGATGATGATACTAGGGAGACATCTGGGACTTTTCATGCTCCTAATTCTCCTTCCTGCTGATTCCATTGTTTGTTTGGTCTGATTTTTTCGGCTGGGAAACGAAAAACTTGAAGGTCTCTTGATGAACACTAGATTGATGGCTTTACTGATGAGAAGGAATGAGAAGAATCTATACCTGACTCGCTCGTATTATAAAGGGTTTAGGAATGTGATTTTATGACTTAAATATTGTTTGGTGCAGTAGCTTGGCTAGCGATACATTGGCTTGATACAATGTGGCTTCAATGTTAGCTATAACTACATTTCAAAAATAATTAGCTTTGCTACAAGTCTACACTTATCCCACTTAAGTAAATTTTTTTACCTACTCTGCTCTTTCTAGGGTGCTCTTAACTGCCGCAAGGTCGTAGTCTCTTGTAAGAAACACAAACAATCCACGCGCAACTGGTTATAATCAGAGAACAAAAGAACGACTAGTGTTCCAAGTAAACAATATTGCAACGGGGTTAACAATAATTTGGTGAATCCAGATTATTTTGTTTTATATAAATTTTAATATCCTTGTGAAATTTAGCAACCCATTTTATCATCATACAAGAAAAAGTTTGAGTTTAAAATCTCATGCTGAGGTTTACTTGGAGTCCATACCTTATAGCTCGTTTGGATAGCAAATCGGTAGGCTTTTGAAACTTTTGAAGTGAAAATTCTCAGTCGGTTGGCAAATTTGAAGCGATTTAAAATCGAAAGTTTAACTCTTCATAAACAAAATAATTTCTTATAATTTTTTTTTTTTTTGTTTTTTTTTGCAGGAATCGGGTTATATATTGAAAGAGAAAACTGAAATACTAGGGAATCACCAGCATTGACCTAAGAAAAATGAAAATATTGAGTATTGGTGATTGTTCCCATCAAGGCGTTGACGCCTAATGTTACAACCTGCTAACAAGTATTCTTCCTCTGAAAAAACAAAATTGTCTAAAACTAAACTTGACAAAGCAATAGATCTACAATTTATTTTATTTAAAATCAAAATTGCAGAAAGAAAATTTGGCATAATTAGACTCCAACTTTGACGAAGAGACGACTTGAAAGCTTCTTTTGCCAACTTATCTGCAGCCTGGTTACTGGCTCTTGGTGTGTAGATAAATCCCAAAAAGTTATCACAACCGGATAAAATGAGCATTGCTCCTTACGTAAAAGCCAAAATTCTCTCCAATCCCCTTCCATCCAGAAACATTTTAAATTCATCTCTTTAGCCCATTTAGCTCCTTGCAAAAGAGCTAATGCCTCTGCCCTTTTCTCGGACATGTTGCTCTAAAGAATCTTATTGACATTTTGCTTCGAGTTATAAGCTAAAAAAATGAAGTCGAAAACATATTTGCATCCAAACGTCTTATTAGTCACCTGTCATTCTAGCTGTAAACCAGCCTGCAAATCGGGCTTGTAAGTTGCAAATTCTGTTTACACTAATTTTTTGCAAAGAAATTTGTTTTCCATTCCTCAGTCACATTGAGTAGGTGGCGGAGTACTCACTAGTCACTAGTCACTAGTCACTAGTCAGTAGTACTGATGATAATAATTGATCGTTACTAGTGGGGTTTTAGGCCCACAATAGATTTAACTAATCAAATAGATGGCTCACAAAATGGCAATTAGGGTTCAACTATGAATCATTGTCACGTTAACTATACAATTAGAATTCTCCCACCACACCTATCCAATTATTTCATGCAAAATTTGGTTGATAAAAACTTAATCTAGAAAAAACAGTCTTGTGATGTATATATTTAGAGCGAGATTGATCGTATTCAGTCAATACAGCAAGCTTGGTTTGACTTTTAGGAAAACATGGCCATGTGGACTGAGAATCTCTAAAGTAACAACTGATGCATGATGCTGTATAATTCAGTATACTACGGTTCATGCATTTCCGCAACGTGCTTCCACCTTAACGGCCACAAGCTATGATATGTAAACAGAGAGAATCTTAATCTGGTTTATCGTGTCTATGATTGAGCGTCGAATCATTGGATGTGCCGCTACTAGATCGATCTGGTAATCAGTATATATAAATCATATATGGTGGTCAGGAGAAAAACAAAGTTGGCGCTTAACGTTATGTATAAACTACCATTTGTATACATAGAGTTGTCTTCTTCTTTTAAAGGTGGAGAGTCCTCCTTATCAAAATGGGTTAAGGCGGGGAGGGCTATATGCCTAGTTGAAGTATGGGAGGGATCAAGATATTGTCTAGTGATATCTTTGATCAGTTCATCAGCAATTTTACCATTCACTAGAAAAGTCAGTGAATTTCAAGTCACACTGGTCTTTTATTTTTACAGTGGGTCTGCACGGAGACCATCAAAATCGATTGCTAACAGGGAGACGAGAAAACCTTTTTGGATGTGATGGGTTCAATCTAAACAATGTAGGAATCGGTTTTAGTGGTGGTTTTTTTGTTGAGTTCATTAAAAATTACAGTTAATTTTTACTAGCTAGAAATGTATCCATCCATTACCACTACCAAATCAGAAAAAGGAAATAAATGGGGAATCCTACCATATTAGTTGATTAATTTAGTTCAACTTATATAATCTAGTTGATCATTCATAATTGAGATTTGTGACTAGCCTTTGATTTATTACATT
>JAJJWW010002779.1:131728-181434 GCA_023531295.1 Papaver armeniacum | reverse complement strand
CGGCTGAGCCATGTAATAGGTGTCACCTCCTTCTATGACGCACTTTAGGTCTTACATTTGCCTCTTGCGAAATTTTGATTTCGCGAACTAGGGTGTACGCCATAGTAGGTTCGCGCTTTCTAATTGTTTTGTTTTTTCACATATCAGCTCTTTTATACTTCTCTTTGTCATTTATTTTGATTTCGCAAACTATGGAGTATACCATAGTAGGTTCTCCCCTTTCTGATTGTTTTGTTTCTTCTCCTGCATATCAGCTCTTTTGTAATTTCGCAATCTCATCTAATTATTATTTTTTTTTATTATTTTTTTAAGATCGGTCATTCATCTTTTCTTTCTTCTCTCAATTTTATTTTTGCATTCATAAAATCAACAAATACATTCACGCTTTAAGTCTCTTGCCTCTACTACTTTTCATTGCTGTATTCTTGAAAGTTTACGCGATTTTCTTATCTTTTTAAATCTTCGTCGCCTCTTACCTTCAACCATGCATTGGTTTCTGCTTGATTGTTTCTTCTCTTTGTTATTTCATCTACCATCAATCTTTCACTTTTTGTCTTTCTCCTCGATGTTATGTTTCCAATTCTTCTTCTTTGTATCTCTTTCTTCGCAAGATTTTACATCAATTTCATAACACTTCTTTCCTTCAGTCCAATCTCCTTTTATGATGTCAATTCCGCTAGGGTGAGGGAACTTGATACATTGATGGAAAGTTGATGCTACACCTAGAATCCCATGTAACCAAGGTCGTCCAATCAATACGTTGTATGGTGATTCCACATCGACTACACAGAATAGAATTTCATAGGATAATCCTTTCAGTGGAATTCACATACTGATTTCCCCCTTTAGGCTTATTGGCAGTACCATTAAAACCTTAGATTTTGTAAGTTGAAGGTATTAGATTTTCGTCTTTTCCTCCCATAATTTTATAAGTATGATAAAAAAGGATATCCACAACTTCCAAAAGATCGATTAAAACTCTTGTTGATTGCCCATGAATCCTCAAGCTTCATCTTCATCATCCCTAGGTTTTGGATTAATCTCCAATCTTACCACTAATAGGTTATCATGCATTTCTCCACCCTTAGGTACTTCTTTTGCGGTGAAGGAAATAATCTGCTTTTGCCATTCTTTCAGTGGCGATGTCTTCGCAATGTTCATTATTTCTCTATCATCGGCATCTCTTGCGAAAACCCTGCTGAGAACGTTATCGTGAAAATCTTCAATCGTTTTGTACGAGTGTAAAATAGAGTGACAAAACATATTCTTTGCATTTGCTCCAACTTCTATTACAAATGTTTCTCCTTTTGTTGTATTTACTCTACGAGTATCTGGTGGTGGTGGTAATGGTTGAGACTGAGGTTGGTCTTTTAGAAAATGACTTAGTTTTCCTTGATTTATCATTCTGAGGATGATTCTTTTTATATTTCTGCAGTCATTTGTTGTATGTCCATGGAAATGGTGATAAGAAAAAAATTCATGACTTCTGCGGTTTGGAGGTGGTTCCTGCCCCATGTTCCATGGTGTTGGTATATTTTCCATCAAGATTATAGCTTCCCATATTTTTTCCACACTAGCATTCAGAGGTGGCATCTTGATTTCATCCCATATTATCTTGCGACTTCCCTGTTCTCTATGATAATTTTGTCTTTGACCTCCATAAAATTCTTGTGGCTGGTCAAGTCTTTGAATCTTATTATTCCCACCATAATTATAGAAGTTTCTCTCCCTTTCGAATTCTTCTTGATCGCGACTTCCCATAGCTACTAGTTTCTGCTGACTATCATCCATTACCTTCTCTTGTTGTGTTTGCGACGTGTTCACCACTATGCTTATCAGTTTGGGTAATAGACTTACATTCACTGCTTTTGAACTTGTGTTCGCAGTTGGGTATGATTCCATGTCATTTTGTTTTTCCTCAAGAGCAATATACTCCTCTTGAAGCTCTCGCAGCTCAGTCATTGTGATTGTATTTTTAATTCTAAAAATTTGAATATACAGCAGATTGGTTGCGAACATCGCGTTAATGAATGATAGAATAAGGTATCTCTCGTCCACACGGCCAGCCATTTCGCTACACATTGTCTTCCAACTCTTGATTAAATGCTTCAAACTTTCGCCAACTCTTTGTTTTAGTCCAAATACATCCTCGATGCCAGGTCGTGAAGAATTGTTGCTTATATATGCCCCTAAGAATGTAGCCTGCAGATGGTTGAAAGATGTTATAGTATTCTTTGGCAAACCTTCAAACCATTTTAAGTCCTCTCTTGTTAAACTTGATGCAAAATATATGCACAACACAGCATCATGGTTTTCCCATTGTAGCATACATCTCACGTAAGCTTTGATATGTTATACTGCACAAGTTGTTCCGTCAAAAATGCTGGTTAACGCAGTAAGTTGCACTTAGGGGGTATTCCTCCTAATTGTACTTCTTGTGTGAATGGAGTTTTCGCAGCTTCTTCTATGGCTTCATCCAATTGTCTCCTACCTCCTTCTCTTTTATTATTTAATATTCCTCTCATTTCCGCTAACTCTCTCAAATTTGTTCATTTACACCCGAATTTGGATCCATTGGTATTTTTAACTCCGTTTCTCTTCTTCTGCGTTCATATCTCGTTTTGATTTTCTTGTTCATCATTTTCTTCTCGTCTTTCCCTCGCGATCTCCTTTATCACTTCTTTCATGAGTTCGCACATGGTTATATTTCTCATTTTATTCTCTTCGCCGCCTTTTCTCGCTCTCCTTTGTACTCTATCATATTCTTCATTGATATTATCATTATTGCGATTTTGTTCACGCCTTCTTTCTCGATTATCATGATTTTTCTGGCGAACTGCCTCTTGGAGCTCTTGTTCTTCCATTTCTGCTCTCAGTTTTTCCCTTTCGCAAGCTAGACGTGCTTGTTCAGTGTAATGTCTTTCGATTTCATCTTCAATTACTTGTTGATTTCTTTGAACTTCTCTCCCATGTAATATTCTCCTTCCTTCTTCCTGATTTTCTTCGCCATCTTGATTATTTTGTTCCTGATGTTGCCTATTTCCATGATTTCGGTTGTTTTGTCCTGTTGTAGCGAGAATCTCGCCATGTTGAATATAACAATCTTCTATTATTTCTCTTCTTTCACGACGTTCTTCGTCTGGACTTTGTTCCTACTCTCGAGTATCTTCATTAGTATTTTCATGAGGATTTCGTCTTATTTCCTCTCTAATTGATCTTGAACTTGATTTCGTAGTGCTTCTTGACCTTCTACTTTGTAATCTCATGTTTTCCATTCTCAACTCATGGTTTTGCCTTGTCAAATTTGCACGTTCTTCTGCTTCTAGTCTCCTTTCTTCGTGTATTCTTTCCCTTATTGCCTCTAATGCTCCAATCTCTTCATTCCCATGAATTATTCCTCCAATTGCTTCTTGGTTTCTCTCCTCTCGTCCATTGTTTCCTAATTGCTGTTCTTCTTCCATTTCATCTACAGAATATGATCGCCAAGTGTGTACACTCACTCTGTCATAATCCACAGTTCTATTTTGTACTGGTGTACGTTGAATTGGCTGTCGAACTGGATTTTCTCCATCGTTTCTCGTGTTCTCTCTTGAAGATTCCTCCATTTCATCTCTCCCTTTTCCAGCAATCCTCATACTCTTTCTAATAGTTGTTGGTTGTTTGATGTATTTTTTATTCTAGCCATTTTTCAACCTTAATGAATTGTTGAAAATTATATGAAATTATTTCCCTATTTCTCCAAATTCTTTCAAATCACAATATCAATTTTCAATCATCCCTGTTTCTAGCGCCATTATGTAGTTGCAGGAAATCCCACAATACATCCCTCACAAGAATTCATAATAATCAACACATCTTTAAGATCAACAATCACAATTTTTATTAATTGAGTTTGGGAATTTTACAAGAAGGAAATGAAAACAAGAATACAAATATTGTTCTTAGACTTTCTCTCTCCTCAAAGTTATCTCCACGCTCTCAAAAGATCTCTCCCTGCCTTAGGCCTATTCAACTCTTTATATAGGACATTACATAGTGGGTGACAGCTAAGCTATCCTTTATTTTCGGATATGGCTTGCGATATTCTCGCGAGTATATGAATGTTAAATTTCGCAACATTTCTAAATATCGCTAGGTTTCCTCGTCTTTCTTGTGTTTGGGCTATCGTCATCTGTTGCGTCATTTCTGTAACCAATCTGCGATATCTTCGCAGAGTGTTGAACAAAGTTTTCGCAAAGGTATTGATGTTACGATATTCTGATCTTACACCTGGAACTGATGTTCCATAATGAAGGAAAGAGTTTCACCATTACTCCCTGTATTTACTAACCGCCTTATTCTTATGACACTTTCATGTAATGAGCGTAGTGTACGCCGCACGCCATAAACCGCCAAACCAATACCCTCTATGAGCATCCCCCGCTTTCGACATGTGTTAGATGTCTCGAGTGTTTTCATGGGAAAACGTGTAGCAAGGTGTTACGTGTGGCATAGTGGCATACCAAAGGCTATGGTAGAGTCGACATGGCTTTGCCAAAGAATAGGCGCGGCCAAATTTGGGGTTTAGATGCAAACCGTGATGTTTTGGCTTTGGTCCGTAAGTTAGGTGGGGAACTTGGATGGTCGAGATCTATATCTAGAAGAGAAGGGTAGCCGTTGATTATTGCAACCCTTCGTTTTGGCGTGAGAAGTGGCTGCATGGTTTTCCATTGGCACGGTGGTGCGGCTCGGCATGGTTGGCATGCATTGGCGCGAGACATGGTGGCATGGTTTTCCATTGGCACGGTGGTGCGGGCGGCATGGTTGGCATGCCTTGGCGTAGAGACGTGGGTCGGCATGGTTGCCATTGGCACGGTTGTGCGGGCGGCATGGTTGGCATGCCTTGGCGCGGACGTGGCTGGCATGGTTTTCCATTGGCACGGTGGTGCGGGCGGCATGGTTGGCATGCCTTAACGCAGTAGACGTGGCTGGCATGGTTTTCCATCGGCACGGTGGTGCGGGCCGGGCATGGTTGGCATTCCTGGCGCGAGACGTGGCTGGTATGGTTTCCATTGGCACGGTGGTGCGGGCTGCATGGTTGGCATGCCTTGGCGTAGAGACGTGGATCGGCATGGTTTTCCATTGGCACGGTGGTGCGGCCGGGCATGGTTGGAATGCCTTGGCGTAGAGACGTGGGCGGCATGGTTTGCCACATCGCACGGTGGGAGAATTAGGGTTAGGTGTATACAAGAGGTGATGTCGGTTAATACTAAGGGTTACGTAGTGGAACATGACACATGTATATAAGAAAAGAAAGGTACCACGGTAATTCTTACATAAATACGCTGATTGATTTAATAAATACGTTATTGGTCATAGTGACGTCATGTCAGATGTATGGTTTTACGATTTTATCCCTAAGCTAAAAACCACCATCAACATTAAGTCCCTTGCTTAGCTCGGAACAGGAGCGTTGTTGCGAGGTAAGCATAAGATGGTGACAGACAAGGACAAAATAGAAAACAATGTCATGAAAGATGACTAGGAAGATTCGTCTAACCTTTTTTCGAGAGTGTTCCGAGAATTCGTGATCCTTGTGTTGGCGGCCTTGCATGAATTCTACTTTGCGTCGTTCTTGGCTAGGACCGTGAAAAATAGTAGATGCGATTGTTGGTTGAAATGCGGGATGTCGGCTTGATTTGGTAATGTGTCGCCTTGGAAACGGGAGTCGCAGGGGATTGCGCGGCTCGAATGGAGGCCGCTAGCGATCGGTTCGGTGAGGTGTTGGAAGAGGTTTGGCGCAACTTGGCTTGGCGAAGCTTGGAAACGGCTTGGCTTGGGCGGGACTCGGCTCGGGCGCGATGCGGCTTGGGCGTGACTTAGCTCGGTGCGGCGCTGTCTCAGCTTGGTGCGGCTTGGGCGCAACTCGGCTTGTGCAGTTGGGCGACAGCTGGGTGCGGCAAGCTCGGCTTGGGTGCGACTTGGCTCAGTGCGGCGCTGGCTCAGCTTGGGTGTGACTTGGCTCGGTACGGCGCTGGCATGTTTTTGCGGGGCCAACTGCTTCTCGACGCAAATAGGAAGTTCTTTACCTATTCAAACTCCAAAGTGTCGCGCCTATAAATGGGATCGGTCTCTCCCTTTTGTCTCACACCTTGTTCTTACGCCCGGCGTGCGGTAGCAGAGATAAAGTGAGCGAGTGTATTCAGGTATGTCTTCCAAATATTTCCTTTTAAATTGTTTTTCTTGTTTCTGGTGTTGATGCAAACCCTAGCCACGGGCATGCTTTCCATATACCCGTAGAAAATATTGTTCCTCCGTACCGGTGCAAACCCTAGCCGAAGGTAAGGTCCTCATGGACTTGTAGAAATCTTTAGTTTGAACACCGCGGTAGCGTCGAGCACCTCAATTATTATGCAATAGTAGGCATGCATGGGTTAACGACTGCCATCAATCCCCTTTTCCATGAAAACCTTAGTTGTTTAGGGTTTCCTTTTTCGTGGCGTGACCGTGTGCCGAGTTCCTGCGGAAACCTTAGTGGACTCTTCGTTGTTGACAAAATAGCTCCCGTGCACTTTGTAGTAACTTCTTTTCTTTTGCTTGTGACGTAGTTAATTTGTTACCGGAAGCAACATGAAAAATCCTATTAGGATGTCGCCTGAGGAGAACCCCGTTGTGCCAAAGGACGTTGGCAACTCTAAACCAAACGTGGATGATGAATTTTTCACGATATTTTCTGCCAGGAGAAGTCATCCTAAGCATGTGCTGATTCTTCTGACCGGTCCGGAGAGTGATTGAGGGGCTTGGTCGGTCCCGCCAAGGGATGTTATACGGTTTTGCCTTCAGAGGAATGAGTATCCCGCCTCTCCTATTGACTTTAAAATCTCCGTGAGTCCTTTACGTTCCTTTGACAAGTGGATGCAATTTATGATAAGTCAATACTATGTAAGGGCTAGCTTGACCAAGGCGCAAATCATTGAAGTTGTCGCGGCTTCCGCAACACTTCAAATCAGGAAAGATATCCCAGGTTTGGTTGATTTTATTTCCAGATGGTGTCCAGACACTCACACGGACATATGCAGGTGGGGTTAAATGACTATCTCCTTAGAAATCGTGGCCATTTTATTGAATCTTCCCATAACAGGAAACCTCAACATCGAGTTATCAGAAGATGAAGAAGGAATGCGGCGCTGCCCACAGTTGCGAAGTCGAAAGGGTTCGTTCGGAAGAAAAACGAGACAAGGTGTTTCTACAAACACGTGGGTGTCTCAATGGTTTCTCGATGGGTTGGCGCCTGGATCAAAAGAGTAGTACGCTTCATGTCGCGCATTTTTCGCCCTTTGGTTATCCAGGGATGTTTTCGATGATGGCTCACGTAAGAAGGAGATAAGGCCCCGGAAGCTTGTCAAGTTCGCCATAAAATTAGCGAAATGTGTCGTCCTCCCCATTGGTAGCTTATTTCTCGGCTCTTTGTACACACACTTGGATCATCTGGTCGCGGACATGCGTGCTTCAAATGGCTACATGAAAGTGGACTCGTATGTTCATGCTGCTTTCCTCCAGGCATGGTTATGGGAGCACTTCGAAAAATACGCTCCTAAGTCGTTAGCTCCACTTCCCGAATCTTGTGGTGGTTCGAGGATACTTCGTTGGTCAAATAGGCGCCCAAGAGCTAGTTCAAGATTGGTTGATTTCCTCGACATCTCGTACACGATCAACTTTTGTCTGTGGGCCCCGGTGTGTACATCCATAGTTCAGGTTAATACCTTTGCTTCTGCTCCGAACATGTCTTTGCTTTCTGACGAAAGGAATATGAGCGTTGGAGCGGTTATATTCATGTGAAGTTGTATGCCTGGTTATATATCGTCTCTCTTTCGAGGCTCATGCCTGGAAGTCTCTTATAATATTGATCGGGCGTCTCGGCATATGGGTTTCGACCAGGGGGTCCCTCTCGTATGTCAACCGGTAGCCCCGGGGGACTCATTACCAGCCATCCTTGATGCTAGTGTTCTCATGTCGGGTAAAAGTCTCCCTTTCTTGCCTTTGGAAAGAAATCCTTCGACTACCTCCAAGTATAACGCATTCGGGAAGACGGAGTTCCTCGTCATCCAAAGAATTTGTGAAAATCAGTAGCAGAGAATACCCGTGGTAAGCCTTCTCTTCGCAGTCTCCCGAAAGCATCTGCCGAGGGATCTTTCCTTGACCAAACGAAAGTCGCCTAGCCGGACGCGGATGGCTCCCAGAAAAAGGAGCGGAGGCCTAAGGACCGTGCAGGTGGTTTTCAGTCGGGCTCGTCATCTCTCGTGACTTTCAGTTCCTTTAATACACGGGTATGCATGACTCCTTCTAAATTCAATTGATTAATACTAGCTCGCCGTTTTTCTCCCCCCCCTCTATTTTTTTTTTTTTGCTAAACGCCTTTTATTTCCGAACTTAGGGTCTTGACGACACGAGCCCATTTGCTAGGTTTTCGCATAGTCAGAAATCGGCGAATAAGTCCCCTGAAGATGAAGGAGAGTTTTAAGAAGAAAAGGGTTCAGGATCCAGTGGTGAAAACGTTTCTGTAGGTAATGCTGAGTCTTCTTCTGGCGAGCCCGCAAATAAGTTGGTAAGTTTACGCGTTCTTTTCCTCCTTTTCCTCTTATTTTTGGAACAAAACTAAAATGTAATGTTATAGGGAGGAAGTGTTTCTGGAGACGGCCTTGAGGTGGAGACTCACCGCAACGAAGGTCCAATCGTGGAAACTGCGCCCACAGGTGATTTGGAAATAGATATTGACATCACCGAAACCCAGATGGTGGAAAGTACTTTGGCGACCGTCGGTGCAATCATGGTCAGGAATCCTTTGCCAGTCACAGATTCGGTTGCGGGCGCCATTTTTTGTGCCTCCATATTTGACTCCTCACGAAGATCATGTGTTGATTGGAGGCTTCAGCGTTCCATCTAAGCATGCGGAGTTGTATACCAGGATATGGAAAAAGTACGGACATATCGCCATGAACAAGAAGCTTACTAGCCGATTTGCATTAATCAAGCGTGTGGAAGAAGCTTTATCTTCGATTCAACATATGTGCAACGTGACCGGTCACACTGTTTCCGGAGATGTGATCACGAGCTGGAATTTCACCGGGATGTGTGTGTAGACCTTGAATTTAATGTTTCCTGGTTCCGCAAGGGATTTTCCGAGATCCAAATACTGCAAGCTGAAATGGTCGACGATCCTTCCGCGATTCGATTACTTATCAGGAGGCAGAGGTTTCTAAGTTGTCCCAAGAGTTAGAGAAGTTATCTCAGGAGTTGATACTGAAACAGGCGGCCCTTCAAGATATGCGGGACGTTTTCTCCAAGAAGAAAGAGCTGTTGTTGAGTGATTTTCCTTGAGCGTGTTACTTTTATGAAACTCCTTTCCTTAGTTTTTTTTTTTTTTAAAGGCAAAGAAACGCCTAGTTTATGGTTCTTTTTTTTTTTTTTTTTTTGATTGATAGATGATTGCTTTTATAAGAGTTTTTGGATTATTTTGGGATAATGGTCTTTTGATATGTTAAAGTTTGAGTTGCAAGTGTAGGTAGCAAATCATCTAGGAAAATCATGAAACCGTGAATGTTGCATGACGGGAAAGTATGAGATGAAACTTGGGAATAACATGGTGTTTGGTTTCAACGTGGAAACCCATAGTAATCGGTTATGTATCCTGACCAAACTTTTTTTTTATCACCTGCTTCAATAAAACGGATCCCAAATCGCAAGTCCATGTTTTATAGGCGGCGTCGAATTGCCTTGAGAAGTCACCAGTTGTTCCTCGTTGCGTGATTATTGATGACTGGGTCGCCGATCCTGAGCAGATTGTTTTCCTTTTCCACCTTGGAAGTCCCCGGTCACTCTTGTTGTATTACACCTTGCATGAATCACACGACCGGTAATCGGGTCATTGATCTACGAGCGGATCATTCGTTGCTACCGCCCGAGATCTAAGTCAAACGATGAGATCGAGATTTGAAAATTGTCAGAATCGAAAGATCAATCCTCCCGCTTATGGTCGCCAATTGTTTGAGGGTAAAACGGTTTCTGCGATTTCGGTAATTTCACAGATCAAAAGGTGAGAAACCGAGTCTAAACCCTAAACAATGTGCGCAAGGAGTACTTTAGATTCGAGAGGTCAATGCAGTAAAAATCCGACCTAAACCAAGAAATGGTCGTTCCGGACTTGCTTCGGTCACGTGAAGGAGAAGGGTTGGTTTTAGGGAGGGAAGCGAAAAGTGTGAGACCGTAATAGTTGATTAGGAAGAGTAGTTGTTTGACTTGTATCGAAAGTGAAAGCTAACGAGATGGGAGAGCTAGCAAGTGATTTCTGAGTGTTATATGCTCCGACCAAAACTTGTCGTTCGGTGGAAATAGGTAAGACCTATTTATACAAGTCAAAGTGAAATGTACTCTGGTCTTGTAAGAAATATAAACGGATGAGTAAATGGGAGGAGGTGGTAACCGTAACGCCCGGAATTGATGTTCCATAATGAAGGAAAGCGTTTCACCATTACCTCCTATTTACTAACCGCCTTATTCTTATGACACTTTCATGTAACGGGCATAGTGTACTCCGCACGTTGTAAACCGCCAAACCAATACCCTCTATGAGCATCCCCCAGTTTGTGACATGTGATAGATGTTTCGAGTGTTTTTCATGGGAAAACGTGTAGCAAGGTGTTACGTGTGGCATGGTGGCATGCCATTGGCCATGGTAGAGTCGACATGGCTTTGCCAAAGAATAGCGCGGCCAAATTTGGGGTTTAAATAAAAACCTTGATGTTTTGGATTTGGTCCGTAAGTTAGGTGGGGAACTTGGATGGTCGAGATCTGTATCTCGAAGAGAAGGGTAGCCGTTGATTATTGCGACCCTTCGTTTTTGTAGGATTCAAATATCGCACAACATATTTTCTTAGCATGCGAGATTCAATTATTTCCTTAACTCGCGAGAATGTAGCAAGACTCGCGAGAATGACTCACTGAATGTAGCAAGACTGCGAGAATGACTCGCAAGAAGGTAGCAAGAGTCGCGAGAATGTCTCGCGAGAAGGTAGCAAGAGCCTGCGAAATTATCAAAGAGCTCGAGAGAATATGAGCCGTATGTGAGCTGTCATCCATTATGTAAACACCTATAAAAGAGGAGAGCAGGGAGAGAAAGGGGGGAATACTTTTAGGAAGAGAGATATTTTTGAGGGAGAAACTTTATTTTCTTTATCATCTTCTTCCCTAAAATTAGATCTAGAGCTCTAGAAAATATCCATTAATGGAGATTGTAAATGTAATACCAATGTAACCTCAACAATCATAGTGAAGAATCGTGGATGTAGATCATATTGATCGAACCACGTAAAATCTTATGTGTCACATTTATATTTCTAGCACTTATATTTGAAATTCATATCATTAATAAGATTTAGATCTACAAAATATAGTGAGGGGTGTAGTGTGGGATTTCCTGCAACTACAGTTTTGGCGTGGAGAAGTGGCTGGCATGGTTTGCCATTGGCACGGTGGTGCGGCTGGCATGGTTAGCATGCCTTAGCGCAGAGACGTGGCTGGCATGGTTTGCCAAGCACGGTGGTGCGGCTGGCATGGTTGGCATGCCTTGGCGCAGAGACGTGGTTGGCATGGTGGTGCGGCTGGCATAGTTGGCATGCCATGACATCGGCACGGTGGTGCGGCTGGCATGGTTGGCATGCCTTGGCGCAGAGACATGGCTGGCATGGTTTTCCATCGGCATGGTGGTGCAGCTGGCATGGTTGGCATGCCTTGGCGCAGAGATGTGGATGGCATGGTTTGCCATCGGCACGGTGGTGCGGCTGGCATGGTTGGCATGCCTTGGCGCAGAGACGTGGCTGGCATGGTGGGAGAATTAGGGTTAGGTGTATACAGAGGTGATGTCAGTTAATACTAAGGGTTCGTCGTGGAACATGACACGTGTATATAAGAAGAAGAAAAAAGGTACCCTGGTAATTCTTACATAAATACGCTGATTGATTTAAATAAATGCGCTATTGGTTATATTGACGTCATGTCAGATGTATGGTTTTACGATTTTATCCCTAAGCTAAAAACCACCATCAACAATAGGTACAAACCTGTGCAAATTCAATTCTAAAGATAAAAAATATAATGCGGAAAAGGAAAAACACAAGACACCACAAATTTTATTAACGAAGAAACCACAATAGCGGAAAAATCCCGCGACCTCATCCAGATTTGAACATCACATAGTATTAATCCACTACATACACTAGCCTACTAAAGACTTCGATCTGGAATGTAATTAAGATCGAATCCACTCTCCAAGCGATCCAGTTAAAGTCATGCTCCTTGCATCTCTTGAACCTCACAAGGTCTACGCACTTGACTCCCGTAGCTAGCGTTTTTTATAGCCTAATGGTTGTTTCAGCCAAAGTGAGGAGTTTTGATACCAATCTGCCTGTAACAGATAAACCTTTTGATAAGCCTAATTATGTTTTTCAGAGGAAACCTAGGTCATCATAGGAAGACTATAGAAATAACTAGGATACAAAATGTCAGAAATCGATTTTTCAAGTTGAAAGAGCATCTCTATTTATAATTTTTACAAGTCCAGGGGTTTCTTAGAATTAAAGCTAAGAAAACTTCAGAATCAAGCAAACTTTATTCTTGAAAAATACATTAGAAAAATATGCACTTAGGTTCACATTCAATGAACTGGTGTATAATGACCATTCGGTTCGGCAAGTTAACCAACGAACTAAAAGAAATTTGATATTCATTCAAGCAATTAAGAGTTTAATCATGATGCACACACATAAGTGTTTAAGTGATCAATGAAGTCTTAGAAGTGTTTAAGAGAGTACTAGTAATGCTAAACATATTATGAAAATAAGTCTTTGAGCATTTACTAAAATATAAACTGGGAAAGTTGGTAGAACGGTTTGCCAACTGCATGGCTTGTTCACGAGTCAAGGTGTAACGGTTCGTGAACCGGGTTTTCTAACCCTACAGTACTACGGAACTCAGTTGACAACGGTTCATGAACAATATTCGCCAACTGCTAGCTTATTATTCCAAATTTGAAAATTCCGACTCACGTTTTAACCGAGTTTCGTGAATCGTACTCCAACTGAACTTGTGTTTTACGAATTGGTTCGCCAACCTTCATGTATTTCTGAAACTCGGATATCTACGGTTTGCAAACTGGTTTCCAACCTACCCTGAGTAGAAATACCAGTAAGTTCAATGTTTCTCTCTTATGATGATTCAAACATTCCCAAGTGATAAAATAATTTGCATGGGTAATTTTCAATTGATTCACAAATTAATTCATAAAACTAATATTGTTAAGGACCATTGAACATCTTTGCTTACAATCGTGTTTCGATATTTTTCACAAGACAAGCTTGACTCGAAACTTCTTCTTTGTAAATCTACTAGAAGTCATACGATATAGTGTTAAAGCATTGCTTGGTCGAACTAGCATGCGTTTCTATCTCAAGCATGTTTGTCAATGTTGGTGATCAAAACTATAAGTCTTGATTTCCATCATATTTATAGATGTCTCGGACTAGGACATAGATTGTGTAGTTGAGCTTAGTTTTCACGGCGTTCATCATTTGAAGACGAAGAACAACTAGGGGAGCTTGTGGAACTTCATCAACAAAAGTTATGTGGAGACTTAAACTCATCTATCACTTGGAAAGTATATTTCTACTATATCTCCTATATTGATACATAAGTCGTATTACGACATAGTTTTCTATATACACATTTGAGATTTTGAGCTGAGTTTATCTCGCTTACACATTTCTCGAAATATATGTTGGCAAGCTTTCGCTTCAACCAAGTTCATCTTATATCATGTGAAAATTGCCGAGTAACATCTTACATGGTTTGTGTGATACAATAATTTGGTGTTGTCTTGGAATGTTTCAGAATGATTATTTCAATAACTTGAAAATTGCTTGATGCTAATAATTTGCAGTGAAAACTATTATTGTCATCCTCTAAGAAAGTTTCAATGATTGAAATAAGAGTTTTAAACACTTAACCATTAGTGGATATGTCATGTTGTGCACTCTTGCACATATGTAATCCATGTCTGAGAACCATAGTATGCACACCCGTTTGCTCAAGTGCATGGTGGTTTGAGAAACCGAACCTAAGTATCAGCATTCGTTTGCGTGCCGGCGTACGGTGTCCATGTCTGAATTTCTCGTCGGTATTTAAAGTTGACGTACTCGTTTGTGTACTCGGTAAACCCAATCTTAGTTCGGGTATTTCAAGTATGCGTACGCGTTTGCATACTTGAAAGGTTAAAGTTCTAAAATCGGTTTTAAACATGAACATAAACATTTATATAATAAGGAATGCAATATGTGCGAACCGTGGCTATAATGTTCATGATTGATTCAAGTGAATCAAACCTATTTTGCTTCAATTGTGTTCTTGTATAATTCTATGAGAAGATAGAAATTGAATAACTCAGAACTAGTTTCATTTGAGTCATTTGAACTAGTTATGGTTAAGATGAATAAGGTTGATATGAGAGTAATCATATGGCTAACCTAGGTTAAATATTTGTGAACCAACATGGTGTACAAGTTTGGGTACGGTTACATAAACCCAAATGAGTATACATTTCATTTGTGTGTAACAAGCTAAGTTCGATCTAACGGTTGAAAGATATTAGCTTAGTTGAATATGGTTTTTCATTTGACGGTGAATATTGAATGCTTTGTTACCAAGGTAACTTGGATTGCAAACCCTGATTTGAAAAACTATAAAAAGGAGAACTCTAGCAACTGGGAAATATAATCCCCACACCTCCCTTGTGTTACTAGTTGCATAACTAGATTCGATTCTCCTTTAACTTTAGGTTCCTATCGAGACCCTGTAGGTTAACAACTTCAAAGACTTCATTTGGATTGTGAAGCCAGATCCAACTATTCTCGTTGTAGTTGCGTGTTCTGATCTTGCCCGATTTTATCGTATTGGGTACAATTGAAATAATTGACTAAGGATTAATTTCCCCGATTGGCAAGATAAAAGTAATCACAAACATCTTCGTCTCATCGTTTGTGATTCAACAATATCTTATTTCGCTAGTCGATTAAGATTATTGTGAGGTGATTGATAATACTAGGTTGTTCTTCGGGAATATAATTCTGGTTTATCAATTGTGCTCATGTTCACCTTGATTTATCAAAAGATCTAAACAAAACTCTTGGGTATTTCTGTGGGAGACAGATTTATTCCGTCTATAGACTTTTCTGTGTGAGATAGATTTGTTTATCAAGTCTTCGACTTTGGGTCTTAGCTACTCTTGGTTGTGGGTAAGATTAGCTAAGGGAATCAAGTGCGCAGATCATGCTGATCGTAGACGTAAGGAACGCTGATTGTACCTTGAATCTGTGTGAGATTGATTAGGGTTCAACTACACCGGGTCCCGAAGTTAATTTGTAGTAGGCTAGAGTCTGTAGTCGCTTAATACAAAGTGGTGTTCAATGGACTAGTCCCGTGTTTCGTATTTGCGGTTTCCTCGTTAAAAATTCTCGTTTTTGAGTTATTTCTTTTCCGCATTATATTTTGTTATATAATTGAAATATCACAAGTTGTGCGCTAAGATCAATCAATTAGAATATCCAACCTTTGGTTGTTGATTTACATTGATTAACACTTGAACATTGGTCTTTCGTACCGTTCAAGTTATTTCACATAATAATCGTGCTCATGATTTCTATCTCGTTTGATTTGATGATTACATTGTAAAACAGTAGATATTAAACCTTTGATATACTTTACTCTATATTGAGTTTGACTGCCTTAGTTAATTCTCTAGAAAGTGTATCGAGTAAGTCATCTCGATCGCCAAACGATTGCGGGTGTGGCTAGTTAGACACCCACATTTTCAATTGGTATCGAGCAGCAAACACATTAAATAATTCTATAAGTCCGTTATTGTAAGAATCGATATGGACAAGAACATCCGATCATGCACCACCAAATATGGGACGCTCCAACTTGGTCAAGTGTCCCCGATTCCGAATTTCCGCTTCGACGTTCTTCTAAATCCTCACTTAACTGGGAAGTTCGTCTTGATAAACAATTAGATGAACTTTCTGATGAAATTGATTCAGAAGAAGGACAAAATGTCAAAGAAGAAGTCTCACATTACATCATCCTCTTTGATCATCTTCTAAAGAAAAAATAAGCCAACATCTCCTTGACCGAATTTTTTACCTCTCTCGATCAAAATAGAAAATTATGAAACTCTCTTAAGGGGTATGGATTCTCAAGAAGCATCGCAAGACACTCATAAAGATCGTAACAAAGATATTTTTTTAAAGAAATCTGAATGTGATGATATTCGTCGAAATATCCTTGTGTTGAAAGAAAGTCTTGCAGAAACCAAAGAAAGATATGTCTCTCAACAAGATTGTTTTAGTGTCAGAGAAAAAGCTTTTCTCATCCGAGAAAAACTATTGGAGACTGATTTTAGTGCTGCTCTTGAAATGGTCAAAACTTTAGAAGAGAATTTGAAAAAAATCAATTCTAGCTCTACAAAACTATCTTTTATGCTTGGGGCATGTAAAGAACATCGTAATACACGTGGTCTGGGCTATAAAGGTATAGAGGCTCCAAGCAATAGCAAGGTGAATTTTGTTAAAGCAAGAGACCTCCTTCAATCTACAACTCCAGATTTATCTGTAAATAATGTACGTCAGCCTACAAGGACGACTCGGTTGAGAATGGATAAAAACCGTCATGTCAACTGATTCTATTGTGGAAAGAAAGGTCACATTGAAAGTAGATGTCATCTTCGTCTATGGAATGAAAAACTTCACAATATTCTCATGTTGATGTCTAAAGAAGTTATCAAACCTGCTCTCAAGGTTTGGATTAGAAATTATTCCACAATCAAGAAAAGCGCCTCAATGAGCCATTTCCTAATTATGAACATAACATCTTTTCCACTTACAATGGTAAAAGGAACAATGTTTTTTGGATGACTGATAACTCCGAAAGACCAGTAAGGAGAAAAAGATATCGAAGAAAGAAAAATTCTTCAAAACTCTCTCCTTCCCTAAATAATGATCTTGCTTCTAAAATAAGTGTTCTTGATTACATTCACATCAATAATCGTGTTTCGGAACTCAAGACTAGTATCAACGGTCTCAAACGTAAGATCAAGAAAGCAAGTGATAGACACATTTTTGTGTCTGAATTGTCCTTGATGTTTGTATTGTTGGAACTCGATTTTTGTACTAATATTGTGTTTTTATGTATTTGTAGGTATTTTGGGAAATAAACATTTTTGAAAATTAGAAAGCGAAAAGTTGATAAAGGCACCGAAGACACATGTTGTTCGGACTCCCACCTGATAAGGGATGCACTAATTACTATCGGCACCCAAGCACTCTGGATAAGGGGCGGCCATCTTCTTCATTTGAATTTTAAGTTTTGGCGGGGAAAATGGTGGCAAAATTAGGGTTTGGATTTTGGAGCTGTTTGAATGAGACTAAAGCGCTGAAACTATATGGGTTTTCTCTAATTCAATTAACAGAGCTGGTAATAGTCTTCATTTCGACCAGAATTGGCTAGATAATCAGATTTCAAGAAAACGGGATTTTTAAGTTTTGGCGGGACAATTTGGTAAATCAATCCAGGAAACTATGGTTCGATTTTTGAACATCTTTAGAAGAGATTCAATGGCTGAGATTGATTGTATAGACTAGAATGGGTCAAATAGGAATGATATGGGCAGTGGATTGGAAGGAATTTGGCTGCACGTTCATGTGAAACAAAACAGAGTTGGAATATCGGAAGATTTTTAGGACTTCCACGAGTTGACTGAAGATTTATGTGTCTCGCAGCATGTTTGGATGAATATTGGAGCGTGCCAACTAGTTACAGAAGCATGAAGAATTCAAATAAGAAAGTCTCCATAGCATGCATGGAAAGAATATCGGGATTTTTGGTATATCCGTGAGAAGAAAACAGGGGACGTGTGAGTGAGATAATCATGAGATCTTCCGAGTATTTCCGAGGTTGGAGCGAGTGTGACTCAATCTATTACGAGCATTCAACGTATTTGGGTGAAGTATGAATGCAGAAGATGCGTAGAAGAGTTAAACAGGGAAATAAATATCGGTAATAGGCAGGGGAGTAAAAGAGGATTATTTTGAACTTAATGACGAGATTCGATGGTGCTTCTGGGTATAAAAACGATCTTTGGGAGTCAGATAAGGGATATAGAGAGTTAGGGGTGAAAATAGAGGTGATTGCTGAGCTGCAGAGAAGAAATCAGAGGTTCCAGAGTCGTTTCTGCTGTTGCTACACCTCAAGAAAACGAAGAACATAAGACACACAAGGACAATCGTTGTACTACAGTGACAACGATAGAGATTTTATATCTTTCTCTGTAACAGTGTTGTTTGTAACAAAAATAAGTGTTACAAACCTTGTTTTATCATTTTTCTCTCATTCCATTATCTTGTAAACACTTTTTGAGCCATGAATAAATATTTTAAGTGTGTTTTCGACGTGATGAGCTAAACCCCAACACTGGGACAATGGAGGAAGACGAATTTCATACATGGGTAAAATTATTTAATTCTTTTTAAGACTTTTGCATTAATTTTAATGAAATATGATTTGAATTAATTGGTTGTCATTTAATTTGACGAGGTATGCTTAGCTTAAATGTTTTGATACATCATGCTTAGGATTTATAACTAATCTTTTGAGAATTTACCTTGGCGAAATCAGAGTCCATGTTAATTTTATTTATTGAGCTTTAATTATTGACAATAAATATATTGAACCCTATGTCATGAATTCGACGAAATCCTAGTCCCAGTAACTCTCTTCATCCTGTGACAATACTTGTATATATTATTCTTTTATTTTAGTTTATTAATTCTTAAAATCAATCTCATCAAGTCCGAGTGAACGACAACCTTATTTACCACTATCAAAAATCTCATCAATTTTTGGCGCCGCCGACGCGGACTTGTGTATAGATTTGTTTTTAGGTTTTATTTTTATTTTTATTATTTTTGTTCTTTTTTACGCGTTTTGGTATTTCTTGTTTGCTTTCAGATTTGGAGCTGAGCTAAAGAAAAGGAGAGAAAGTGCTGAAAAGAAAAGAAAAAAGCGAAGCCAAAGAAGGAAACAAAAGAGGAATCCAAAAGGAGTGAAGAAGAATATTTTGTATATAATTATTTTATTCTATTTTATTTTTAGAAACTGTAAATAGGGTTTATTTTTTGTACTTTTTTTTGGACACTTTTCGAACTTTATGTTTTTGGGACATTAGACATTTTTATTTTTGAAACCCTAAGGAAGGGTTAATTTAAATAAAATCACTATGAGGGAAGGACGAGCAGCTACGATATCTGTCTCCCTCGGTTCGTACACCGACATAGAGCTTGATGGCTCGAGTCAACTTCAACGGTCCATCACCCGTCTGGTACGGGAGGTACGACTATATCCACCCACGAATCCCCTGTCAGTGGGTTTAATTTTGTGTTAAGACTCTGAGAACACACACACTCGTGCACAAAAGAATGTTGAACTAGTATTACGATAGCCAACACAATGAATATTCGACTGAGCAACATGGACATTATTATTTTTATGACCATAGTATGAATAGTGGTTGGGAACGCCAAACTTTTGAAGGTTATGGTTCATACTACGGTGAGCCCAATTATTATCCACACGCGCATCGGTCATACAAGCAAGAAGATTATAATACTAGTTCTTCGTCTTTAGAGGATACAATGAAAATTTTGAAAAGTAGTCCTTTTATGATCTTTCTATTCCTACTCCTTCTTTAGAAGAGTCCCTCAGGGATTTAGCTGAATCGACATATAAGTTAGCTGAGGTGAATAACGTAGTTATGGACGAAAGGACTGCAACAACAACTGAATCTTCTTTAGAAGATATCGTCAATAGATTAACTCAAAACTTAGATCCAACACTAAGGGAAGTTTATTTGGAAGAGACCCTTGAGAGGATAGCTCAGTCGACACGTAGACTTGAGTTAGAGATGAACGAAAGTATTGTTCGAAATAACTTGAATTGCCAATATAGTGTATCCAATAATACCCTTGAGAATGAAGATAGTTATTCACATAATCAAGATAACGAGGTTATAATTGGTAACACTACTTGTTTAGATAAGGTTCGATCATTTTCATGTTATTATAATGATGATTATGATGAGGATAGTATTGATGAAGAATCTGAAATATGTAGGCATAGTTGATAAGCACGTAAGTGCTATATATTATACTCGTATTTATATGAGATATGACTCAATATTTTGACTAATAACACTATTTTAGTGCTTTTATAGAAAGTACAAGCGAATTCGATCATCCAAAGAATAGCAGCTAAATGGAAGCTAAAGAGGCATTTGCAACATAAACATATAGACTGCTATTACTCAAATCAAGAGAGAGAGCCCACTATGACTATTTTAAGTTGTCACATATACTTCCGTGTCATGCACCTGAACGCACTAAGAGCAAGAAGTGGCACGTGCCTTCCTATCAACATATTTTTGCGGAATCTCATTTCTTTACGTAACAAAAGAAACTTTCATTTCCTAATGAAAGCAGGTGGTGCTCAGATGGTCCGAGAGTGTTCTTGGCATGGATTTTATTCTTTCAATTTGATTGGTGGAGCTGTTGTGACCGGTGAATAAATGAGAAAGGTGTTAGAAAGATGGGTTTTGTTTGCAGTCTGACTGCGACTTCGAGAACAACTAATGTTGCTGTTTGTTTTGGCTTTGAACTCGATTTGTGCTGGTGACTTGAAACAGTCATAGAATGAGATGAAAAGCAAGTGGATATAGAACTACATTTCAGAAACTACTAGTTGTATGCAGATGCTGGTGCTATACTATCAATTGGAGATGATGGCCATTGCATGGAGAGTTGATCGTGATTGATTGGCAGTGATAAGAAGATGAAGAATGGAGATGCTGGTTTCGGCCTGACATGGAATCTTAGTACATGGAAAAGAAGAGTTGGTGGAGATGATTGAGCTGATGCGATCCGTCAAGGTGGAGTTTTAATTAGAAGCACAAAAGCTGGAGTTGTGTTGTGATTCGTAACTGGGAGCTGTGCTTAGATGGTGGTGTACGTTCTTGATGCTGTATGGGTGATATTTCAAACATGCAAGAAGATGGTGTTTCAGTCCGACACAAAGGTGAACTGGTGGTGTTGGTTATGGTTATGAACAGAGAGAGTTGAGAGATTTTGTAGAATGGGTTCCATCCTTTGAAGGCAATGTTGGACGTAAGTTGATGTCTCGATGGCAGCAGTCAGACTTGGAGTTCGTGGGGATCTTGTGCCGAGATGAAGAGTTTAATACCGCTGTCGTTGTTGGCAGTTAACTGGTGCTGTTCATGGAAGATTAAGATCGAACTGTGGTAATTATGGCATGTCTGGGAAGTTCTCCAAGTCGAGTTTTGGCAGGCAGCGATGGTTGTGAACTGCGGCACTCGAATGGAAGAAGATAGCAGTGAAGTGAGGCATCGAGAATCATTGAATTGGAGGTGTCGATTGGCTGAGCCCTGCAACCAACAACACGAGATGGAGTTTTGGTTGTTTGCCATTAATGGTGGTGATTGATCTCGGGGATGGGCTGGCTGCTGGTGTTGTAGATAAGCTCGAGTAAATAGTGTTGGGATCTTGCAACAATGAACAGCACGTTAGATGTATCGAAAATAATATGTAAAGAACTAATGCGAAACAACTCTACCGAAATAACTTGACGAGGGCAGAATCACAGGTTCAACAAGTTGTCCTTAACACATTAGTTCGCGGGTATACTCGAGTTGAGTAATGCTAAACCCCTCACAGCAAGATGTGTCCGGGATAAGACTGCCCGATATAACTTGAGTTAGCACAACGCAAGTTACCCTCTCTTGAACTCAAAAACACGGATGGAGGTAAAAACGTCTGGAGAAAATCCTAGAATAAAAGAAGAATTTTTCTGTCTTGAAAACATATTTTCGAGTTGTATTTATAGGATGAAATACTTGCAAATCAAGTTAGGTTTTTGGTTTTCTTCAAAAACAAGTAAAAGGAATTTTACCATAAATAAAACTCTTAAGAATTAATTTCCTAAAGAAAAACTCGCCAAAAATAAATCCGCGTAGACAAGGGACTTGGTGCAGGCATACGCGCATATCACATGGGTAAAAATATGTATTTTTGCCCACCCGCTCCACCCACGTTTTACAATTCATACATAAGTGTATGATTATATAGTGGAGCTCCTCTTTAGTTTTCCACAATGTGGGATTAAAGGTTCCACTTCATTCACCCAAAAATGAGTGAGTATCCTTAGACCCTTAGGTCATTAGATCAAACTACACCAAGACCATAAAACTTTTTTATTTAAAAACTCATTTTCTCCAACAATCCCCCACATGAATGAAATCTCGGAAACGAAAAAATCAGAGTAAGGAAAATACCGTTTAGGCAAAGGTGTCCATGAGGTCTTGAACCCTTACTTAGTGAGAAGTTCACCTAACTACTAGCTAAACAGTGAACCTAGTCTTGAACCGATAGCGTTGGTGTAATTCGCGACAACAACCACGCATGATATTCTCTGTGTTGCTAAGTTCGTGTCGTTTTGTCCAATTTGGCCCCGGACATATCCACGTTTCTCGAGAATGCTCTAGAGAATTGGCTCAATTCTCATAGGAAGCGGCCCCCACTTCCACATTCGGATAGGTGAGTTCCATCAAGAGTGTTCTTGCTACACCCCACTTCAATCTTAAATTGAAACTATGGAACTCATTAAGACTTATTTAAAAGTCATCCTCCACATGCAATGTCACACTATCACATCAACACCATAGGGAAGGGACAAGAGAATGAAATTCCCGATAGTGTTTACCTTTACCCACCATGAATTAGTTGTCTCATTCGAAACCTTGATCTTGGAATCTCCGGTCAGCAAGGTTGAGTATCCTTCATGGCAAGTTTAATTATTGAGCCTAAGCCCCATCCCCTCGATGCTTTACTAACTATCTCCTTGGACAAACCTTTCAAAAGGGTCCGCGATATTCTCCTTGACCGCATCCAATCTATGGAAATAACGCCGTTGAGATTAGTGTTTTCAAAGTATCATGTCTTCTACGAATATGTATAGACTTTCCATTGTAGAAGCAACTCTTAGCTCTACCTATCGCAGATTCTTTGTCACGGTGTATAGATATAGTCGGCACAGTCTATGCCCGTAGAGGAATATCTTCTAAAAGTTTCTTAGCCATTCGGCCTCCTCTCCTGCTTTATCTAACGCAATAAACTCCGATTCCATAGTGGAACGAGCTATACATGTCTGTTTGGAACTCTTCCAAGATACGACGCACTTTCTTAGAAGTGAATACATATCCACTTCGTAGACTTAGAATCCTCGATCCTGTTATCCAGATTTGCATCGCAAAATCCCTCAAGGACCGGATATCCTTTGTAATTCAAACTAAAGGTCATTGTGTACTTCAAGTACTTTAGCACTCTAATAAGTGCATCCCAATGTATCTCGCCTGGATTACAAGTATACCGCTAACCTACTTACATCATAAGCAATGTCTCGGTCTCGTACAATTCATCAAATACATCGAGACTTCCTATGACTCTCGAGTATTCAAGTTGGTTAACTCCTACACCCTTATTCTTCTTGAGACGACGTTAGAATCATAAGGAGTACACACAGTTTACTGATTAACCGATTAAATTTCTTAAGTATGGATTCAACATAATGAGACCGACTCGGACTATAGCCATTAGAAGTTTTTCTAATCTTCATCCCTAATATGACATCAGCGGGGCCTAAGTCTTTCATGTCAAAGTTCTCATTCAACAACTTCTTAGTGGAATTAATAACATCCATGTTTGTACCTAGTATAAGCATATCATCAACATACAAGCATACAATCACACATGCATCCTTGACAAGTTTAGTATAAACACACTTATCGATTCATTAATTCTAAAACCACTAGAAATCATCACATGATCAAATTTTCCATGCCACCGTTTAGGTGCTTGTTTCAATCCATACAAAGATTTAACCAGGTTTACACACTTTTTTTCACAACCTTTAACTACAAAGCCCTCAAAGTTATTCCATATAAACTTCTTCATCTAACTCACCATTAAGAAACGCTTGTCTTTACATCCATTTGATGTATCTCTAAATTATGGATGTGAAGCTATAGCAATTAACATCCTAATGGAGCTAATTCTACTCACCGGTGAATAGGTGTCAAAGAAATCTATACCTTCTATTTGTCTCCGTAGCCTTTAGCTACCGGCTAGCCTTGTATTTTCAATAGTTCCATCTATCTTACGTTTTCTTTTGAAAATCCATTTTACAACCTATGGCCTTACATCCCGGAGGTAAATCTACAAGTTCAAAAGTACCTGTTTTCTCGAATAGAATCCATTTCACTAATGGAAGCTTCTTTCCACCACTTGAGCTTTTGGACAAGTCATGGCTTCTCTATAAGTCCGAGGATCGACTCGGCTAGAATGTAATGCAACCAGGATAGGTTTTCTCAGTTCTAACCCTTTTACCTCTTCTAGGTTCCACTTCTGGTTCATCTTCCTCTAAAGGTAATAATTGACTAGTTGAAGGAACATCTAGGGGATCATCTAAACATCTCTTTCGAGAATCACGTTTCAAAGGAAAAATAGTTTCAAAAACTCAAAGATCCCTAGACTCCATGATAGTATTCAACCCTATGTCGAAAATTTCCTGAACTCACAACCATAAACCTATGAGCACTAGAATGCTCGTGGATACCCTATAAAAACACAATCAATCGGTTTTGGGTCCTATCTTATTTTTCTTAGGAGGAGGGATGCCCACCTTTGCCAAGCACCCCCACACTTTGAAGTAATCATAAGATGGTTGTCTACCTTTCCATAACTCATATGGAGTTTTATCGATCCTTTAAAAGGGTACTCTGCTCGGATGTAATTGGCGGAGAGGATAGCCTCCCCCACAAATTCGAAGGTAATCTGAACTAATCAACATGGCATTCATCATATCCTTAAAGGTACGGTTCTTACGTTCAACTACACCATTGGATTGAGGTGAATAAGGGGCTGTAGTCTCATGTATTATGCCATGTTCTTCACGTAAATCTCCTACGGAATTTCATACTCACCACCACCTTACCGACCTAATAGTTTTAATGGTAGTATTCAATTGGTTTTCGACTTCACTTTTTATATATCTTAAAGGCTTCTAAGGCATCATCCTTCCCTCTAAGTAAGTAAACATGGCAGATTTCGTACAATCATCTATAAAAGTAATAAACCATTTCTTACCACCTCTTGTTTGAACTGACTTCATATCAACTAGGTCCGAGTGGATTAAATCTAAGGGTTTAGAGTTTCTCTGGACATTCTTATTGAATGATTTCTTAGCATGCTTAGATTCTACGCAAATCTCACACTTATGATTTTTATCTAAAGTGAATTTGGGTATGCAGCCTACGCTAGCCAATTTATGCATTGATTTATAGTTTACATGACCAAGTCTACCATGCCAAACGTTCAATGACACACACATGTAAGCGTAAGAATCATTCAATTTCAATTGAGACAGGTTACATTAAGTTTATATAGACCCCAGTCTTATAACCATTACCCACATAATCATTTCCCTTAGTTACTATAAGTTTTCCCAGACTCAATTGTAACTTTAAAACCCTTATCATCTAAAAGCAGAACAAGAAACAAGATTTTTGGATGTATGGAACATGAAGAACTTCATTCAATGTGAGAGTCTTTCCGGATGTGAGCTTCAAACCGACCTTTCCTTTTCCCGCAACCTCCGATGCGAGATGAGTTACCCATATAGAGTTTCTCGCCTTCCCCTACCCTCTGGTAGGAGGTGAAACAGGTCTCGTTCCCACAAACATGCTTGGTAGCTCCGTAGTCTACCCACCAATCCATCACATTGGTCACAGTTAACTTCGTACACCACAACAGTAAAACTCGTCTTTCTTTTTCTCAACCAAGTTAGCATTATTCTTCTTATCCTTACGTTGTCTACAAAGTGAACTGCCATATGACCAAAGATTTCCACACACCCAACAAGGACCCTTAATTTTAATAATGCTAGATTCGGGTTTACGAAACGTACCTTTCTTGTTAGGTCCATGCTTCGAGTTGCGATTGTTGTTGTCACCTTTTCCAGCTTTGGATGGCTTATGTTCAGACATATGAGCTTTGTTAGACATGTCCCTTGCAGATGACACGTTCTTGTCTTTGGTGCACAACATCTCTTCCACTTGAATCTTCTTTCCCAATTCAACCATGTTGATCTCGCCGCCATGCCTCGGCTTTTTCTTGTACTCCGACCAAGAAGATGGTAACTTCTCAATCACCGTGAGACACTTGAAAAGTCTCATCAATAACCATACCTTCAAAGAAGAATCTGGTTAATGATTTGTTGAAGTTCGAGAAATTGATCAACAACAAACTTATCATTCGTCATCTTGAACTCCATAAACTTTGCCACCGTAAATTTCTTGCTTCCTCGAGCTCTAAACTTGGTACTTTGCTTCTAACGCACCACAACTCATAAGCGCTTAAGCTATCTTTAGCATTGTAAAAATCATACATCGCATCTTCCAAACCATTCATGATATGATTTTTAGCCAGAAAATTAGACCTCGTGTTCATATTGACCTCCTCCTCGCCAAATTTTCAACATTGTACAAGTCATCACCCGGAACTGAAGACATAGTCCGATTCATGATGGCTCGTATAAAACATCATCTTGGATTGCCATCTCTTGAAATCCTTTCCGTTAAACTTTGTGGTCTTTCTACATCGTTGTTTCCCATTGTTACAAGGAATACTAATGTGTTAAGATTGTTGTGATCTTGCAACAATGAACAGCACGTTAGATGTATCGAAAATAATATGTAAAGAACTAATGCGAAACAACTCTACCGAAATAACTTGACGAGGGCAGAATCACAGGTTCAACAAGTTGTCCTTAACACATTAGTTCGCGGGGTATACTCGAGTTGAGTAATGCTAAACCCCTCACAATGAAGATGTGTCCAGGATAAGACCTGCCCGATATAACTTGAGTTAGCACAACGCAAGTTACCCTCTCTTCGAACTCAAAGAATGGGATGGAGGTAAAAACGTCCTGGAGAAAAACCCTAGAATAAAAGAAGAATTTTTCTGTGTCTTGAAAACAGATTTTCGAGTTGTATTTATAGGATGAAATACTTGCAAATCAAGTTAGGTTTTTGGTTTTCTTCAAAAACAAGTAAAAGGAATTTTACCATAAATAAAACTCTTAAGAATTAATTTTGGAATTAATTTCCTAAAGAAAAACTCGCCAAAAATAAATCCGCGTAGACAAGGGACTTGGTGCATGGCATACGCGCATATCACATGGGTAAAAATATGTATTTTTGCCCACCCGCTCCACCCACGTTTTACAATTCATACATAAGTGTATGATTATATAGTGGAACTCCTCTTTAGTTTTCCACAATGTGGGACTAAAGGTTCCACTTCATTCACCCAAAAATGAGTGAGTATCCTTAGACCCTTAGGTCATTAGATCAAACCACACCAAGACCATAAAATTTTTTTATTTAAAAACTCATTTTCTCCAACAAATAGAGTCAGGGGCTTTGTTCTCTCAAGCTGGTGATGCCAAGACCGTAAACAAGAAGCTTACACAAAATGGAAATTAGTGCAGTCATGGATGATGCTAATGGTGATCGACATAAGATTTTGCAATCGGTGAAACAAAGTTGGAAGAAGCCGGTGCTGGTTTGTTGTGGGGTGAGCTGTGCAATTGATGGGATAAAGGAAGGAGAAGTTGGAGTTGATCGGAGTTGGATAGTGACCTGAGATGAAGGTGATGAGCTTCGCCATCGACATAAGACTGTTGAGTCGTTTTGACTTCCGTCGAGAGAATATAGACGAGATTTGTGGAGCTCTCAATAACAACATCAACAAAGGACGACATGTTGCATGGGTTAGCTAGTTCGGAAGGAGCTGAATTGGTCAAGGACTGAATTATGCCTTGCTGGTGACGAGTTTGGATTTGGCAATCGGAGCTGGTAATGGACCCGAGTGGACTGGGCCTCACCATTTTCGTTAGGTCATAACTGGATACCTTTGCAACGCCATATAAAAAGAAAGAGGAACAGAAACAGAAAGTAGGGGGAATCGGCCAGAGATCGGCTGCGAGGTCGAAAAAGAGAGAAGAAAAAGAGGCGCGTCTGGAAGCTATCAACAGGGGAAGACAAGGGTTTGCGATTCTGGTGTTTTCATTTCCATATTGATTAGCTACTGAATCTCTATAATATGTTTATGGATTTTAAGAAAGCCATGTTTGGCTAAATATTTCTGTAACTAGGGTTTATGGTTGAAACTATTTGGGGTATTAGGATATTTGAATTGATGAATTTAGCAAAAGACCATTATGATATGAATAAATTAATCTTGAATATTGTTTGTTGATTTATTGAAAACTAGTTGTTGCTTCGCCGGTTTTAATACAAACCTATGTGCATAATGAATTAGCTTTACAAATATGTTTCTTCTTATTATTTGATAATCTATGCTTCGATTAATTCCTTGATGGGTTATGCTTAGAAAAGCCGAAAAATATTTGTGAACTAAATTAGTTTCGTATAACTTTCTCGTGATGCAATTTGATGGTGCATGCTTGGGTTTTGTCTTTTGATATGCTATGCTTAGGGTATACCAGTGATATTTGCGACGCTATTACATGTAATAGGTGATGTCGATAAAACAGACAATAAACATAAAATCATGATTTATGTTTCATTTCAGTAATTGTTAGAAACAATAGTTGAAACTACAAACCCTGGTTGTCGTCTTTCTCATTGAACTCATTTTATTTGTTCAGTTTTATTTCTTTGTTTATAATTCAAAAATCCAAAAACATTATTGTTGGTTAATCTTTTTAGAGATATTGATTACAGTTTTTCCACCGCTCTTCGTGGGAACGACCCGTACTTGCCTATGTCTACTAGTTAGACACCGTGCGATTGCGGTTATTACATATAGACATCTCCGGATCCTATCAAGAGATGAGTGAGGATGAAACTGACTTAGAAGAATCAATTAACCAATTTCAGGAATCTGATGACCTTGAAATTAGGGAAGTTGTGACTAGTCTTTCTAGAGACACTGAAAACTCTAAGTTTGGGGATGATTATCATTCTCCATGTGCTTTAACTCTTACAAAGGTCCCTCACTTGGGACTTGACATATGTGCCTCAACCATCTTACAAGATTATCTTCATACACGTTTTCCCAAACCCTCATGATGTCCGAATGAATCTCAGTTGTTAGAAACCCATCCTCTGGTTTATGTGGTTAACCCATGCTATGATACCAAAATTGACTTTTTTCCCCACCAAAAACTTTTCATTCAATTGTGGGAATATATGAGTTACAGATGTGTCAGCTATTAAGTTTTGAGACTAAACCTAATTACTTTAGGAGATTAGGGTCGACACATTTTCTTAAGAATGACCACCACTGTGGTCAACTGTGTGAGTCAAATCTGATTGACTTAGAGGATCCCCAATTATTCAGAGTTATTGTTATGTGTTTCTAAGTTCTTAGTTGAGTAATTTCGGACTCCAAAACTTGAGGAAATCCATTCTAGGAAAACATTTTATCAAGACCCTTTTATAGAATCTGAACCTTAACCACAACTAGATGTAGTTGTCTTAAACAGGAAACTAGACAAGGGTGTGATTTATTTGCTAATTTTCTTGGGATGTTGCAGATTCCTTTTACTTGTGATAGCCCTATTTGGTTTTGGTGATCCGCAGTTATTCTGGCTATTACTTTATGATTCTATAAGGTGACTAATCTTTTCTTGGTCTGGCTGAAGACTTTAAACTTAACACTTCTTGGGAGGTAACCAATGCTCTTGCAACACGGTAATATCTTTCCTTAACTCTTTTCTTCAAGTGGTATCAGTTTCTCCTTGTTCATGCTTTTAATTTCATCTTTAGAACATTGAGGACAATGTTAGATTTAAGTTTGGGGGTAGAAACTTTTTAGTTGCAGTATAAATAAATAAACTCTAGAGCCTAGAAATTTATGCCTATTAAGGATAGCACTAACCAATATAAGTGGATTGAAGCATCTTGGTTGTAGGAGTTGAGGAACCAATCTGATTAGATGGAAACATCTAAAGAGTCTATTCATAAAAGCACGAGCTCGGGTGTTAGAAATGACATGGTAGTTTCACCGTATCTCAGAATCATCTTATTACTTCTGTTTTTGTTTTTGCAATTTTTTTATGTTGATGTCTGCTGGGTTGAAATAGAGTGATCGAGTTACTTAAAAAAAAAAAAGAGAGATCAGACCAACCGTAATAAATTCAATAAAGTCGACCACTGGTGCCCTTGTATATGCCAGTTTTTTTGACCTAGAGTTAGGATTATCGACCGCTGGTTCCCTTGTATATGCCAGCTGTGTTGATATTAGTCAAGACCAGTATCTCAATCCATTAGGTCATATGATTCATCTTGGCATTGATGTCCATTCACAACCATCTATTTATATTTCCATCTTCTTAATCTATTCATGTGATTTGTTTGATTCCGGATATTGATGTCCATAGTGCGACTATCTGAGTAGAGCTCTGTCACTTATATATGAATTTTTGTATGTGAGTGCTAACTCGTGTACAACATTTGGAATTTCGCATCAGGGTACTTCCTCCTATAGTTAATGATTGTATGCCAACCAAGGAGATTCTTTAGTGCCTTTCAAGGTTCTGCGTAGATAGTTTGGGTCTGGAGTAAAGGTTTTGTGGGTACAACTTTTGTAAACCCTCCCGAGACTATAAATCGGCCACTAGGGCCACCTACGGGTTCAAAGGCTTGTTGCACATGCTAAGTGCAATCGCGATGCCTGCGATAGTGAGTTAGGATTTTATTTTCTATTTTAGATTTGCTCGAGGACTAGCAAATAATAAGTTTGGGGGTATTTGATAGACACATTTTTGTGTCTGAATTGTCCTCGATGTTTGTATTGTTATAACTCGATTTTTGTACTAATATTGTGTTTTTATGTATTTGTAGGTATTTTTGGGAAATAAACATTTTTGGAAAATTCGGCTCGAAAAGTTGATAAAGGCACCCGGAGGACACATGTCATTCGGACCCCCAATTCTGGATAAGGGGTACCTCATTTGATAAGGGGTACACTAATTACTATCGGCACCCAAGGGGCGACCATCTTCTTCATTTGAATTTTAAGTTTTGGCGGGAAAAATGGTGGCAGAATTAGGGTTTGGATTTTGGAGCTGTTTGAATGAGACTAAAGCGCTGAAACTAAATGGGTCTTCTCTAATTGAATTAACAGAGCTGGTAATGGTCTTCGTTTCGACCAAAATTAGCTAGATAATCAGATTTCAAGAAAACATGATTTTTAAGTTTTGGCGGGACAATTTTGCAGTCGAGGAAACTATGGTTCGATTTTTGAACATCTTTTGAAGAGATTCAATGGCTGAGATTGATTGTATAGATTAGAATGGGTCAAACAGGAATGATATGGGCAGTGGATTGGAAGGAATTGGGCTGGACATTCGTGTGAAACAAAAAATAGTTGGAATATCGGAAGATTTTCCGGACTTCCATGAGTTGACTGAAGATTTATGTGTCTCGCAGCGTGTTTGGATGAATATTTGAGCGTGCCAACTAGTTACAGAAGAATAAAGAATTCAAATAAGGAAGTCTTCATAGCATGCATGGAAATAATATCGGGATTTTTGGTATATCCGTGAGAAGAAAACAGGGGACGTGTGAGTGAGATAATCATGAGATCTTCCGAGTATTTCTGAGGTTGGAGCGAGTGTGACTCAATCTATTACGAGCAGTCAACGTGTTTGGGTCAAGTATGAATGCAGAAGATGTGTAGAAGAGTTAAACAGGGAAAGAAATATCGGTAATAGGCAGGGGAGTAAAAGAGGATAATTATGAACTTAATGACGAGATTCGATGGTGCTACTGGGTATAAAAAGGATCTTTGGGAGTTAGATAAGGGATATGGAGAGTTAGGGTGAAAATAGAGGTGATTGCTGAGCTGCAGAGAAGAAATCAGAGGTTGCAGAGTCGTTTCTGCTGCTGCTGCACCTCGAGAACACGAAGAATATAAGACACACAAGGACATTCGTTGTGCCACAGTGACAACGACAGAGAGTTTATATCGTTCTCTGTAACAATGTTGTTTGTAAGAAAAATAAGTGTTACAAACCTGGTTTTATCATTTTTCTCTCATTCCATTATCTTGTAAACACTTTTTGAGCCATGAATAAATATTTTAAGTGTGTTTTCGACGTGATGAGCTAAACCCCAACACTGGGACGACGAAGGAAGATGAATTTCATACATGGGTAAAATTATTTAATTCTTTTTAAGACTTTTGCATTAATTTTAATTGAAATATGATTTGAATTAATTGGTTGTCATTTAATTTGATGAGGTATGCTTAGCTTAAATATTTTGAAACATCATGCTTAGGATTTACAACTAATCGTTTGAGAATTTTCCTTGGAAAAATCAGAGTCCATGTTAACTTTATTCATTGAGCTTTAATTATTGAGAATAAATAAATTGAACCCTATGTTATGAATTTGACGAAATCCTAGTCCCAATATCTCTCTTCATCTTGTGACAATATTTCGTACATATTTTTCTTTTATTTTAGTTTATTAATTCTTAAAATCAATCTAATCAAGTCCGAGTGAACGACAACCTTATTTACCACTATCAAAAATCTCATCAGCAAGGAAAGCAGTTGATCCATGTAACCCTTGTCCTTGTCCTGATAATCCTCTTGAAAGGTGTATGAATATACAGTTATAGGCCAAGAGAGTACAAAGGAGTGTGTCAATACCACTGATGAACTTCATGTTCATAGACATACAACTTGACTATTTCTTTATGTGTATCCTCTCTATGAACCAATAAGAAGATACACATAACCCTCAAAGAAGATACCTTCTTCTTGACAAATGGTCTATGTTGTATTATGAAGACATTGCTATCTTTTCTTGTATTTTGCTCTGAAAAGTTTTGTTTTCAATTTTTTATCTAATGCCTTCTTAATATACACTAGTTTTTATTCCTAGAATGACAGTCGAGTCACTTTGTATCAAAGATTCATGTCATTAACTCAAAACTTGTTTGCTCCATCGGTTAACCGACCTCGCCTTGGGTCTTAACCATTAATCTGTGCACCCGGTCCGTTACCAAATGTATACAAGAAACCCTAGGTTTCTCTTGTGGAAATTATCCTTTAAATATGTAGTAAGTTTTTGATATATATATATATACTGGTACGGTAACGCCAAGAGCTCTTTGGGTTTGAGTGAGCAAGTGCACAATGGAATAAAGCAAAAAAGGAAGACAAATTTGATAAAATAACCTTTGAACTTGATGATGTTCCCATCCCTGTTATATGCTTTAAAGCAATTGATCATGAAATAGATCTTCCAATCCAAATGTCTCTTCAATTGGTTGGAAATCTTCTTCAAGGTTTTGAGGTCGTGGGTGAACATCTTGAGATTGCATCAAAGAACCTAGTGTTTTTGAAGGAGGAGCTAAAGAAAGCAACTGATGAACTCGCCCTTGTCCATTCCATGGTTGCTGATCTCGTCTGAGTTGTTTTGATGTCTAGTAAATCTTCTTATGAGAATTTATTTCTTGTGTTTTTTTGGAGAATAACTAGGGTTTGGAATAGCCATTATTGTGAGTACACATAGCTATGTCCAATGTTTTCATCTTCATGTTTTTAGATTTATTTATTTAAATTCTAAGTTTTTTGGAAGATGATTTTTGAAATTTTAATCTTTATAATTTATATTTTGCAAATTGTTATGGGGTATGTTGTTTACGTCCGTGAACCTGTGACTGTCCCATACTTGTTCAAAAGTTATCTCTATTATGTCGATATGAAAGTATTGATAAAAGATAGAATGAACTTTTGACTAACAAAAGTTAATGCCTTTTATTTCATTTTTTGATGGAAGAAATGATGAACTTTTGTTTACAAGGATTATGTCTATTGTATGTCATTGTGCAAATAGTGATGAAAAATAGAATGAATCCTTGTGTATTTCCGTATTATTGTCGATCTCCGATCCACATTTTTGTGCACATACTGTTTTGCTTCGTAAGTTCTCTTATGTCGAGCATGACCAATTGAGTTAATCATTTTTTTGTGGTTGATTCAATTGAGATTTTTGGATTTCAAATTCATGTTTTCATGTGATTGGTTATATCTAAAGAAATCCTTCTTTCTTGCAAAAGCAAGGTCTCCTTTGTTGTTCTTTCGGGAATGGCATTTTATGGGGGAGAGTTCTTAATTGAACTTGTGCTTAATTGCCAAATCTTTGTGGGGAGTGCTTGTTTGTGGAATATTATAGGGGTTATCTTGTATCTTTATAAACTCCTTGATGAATGCATTTAGCTTCGGATTTATGATTGCATCTAAATAAGTTGGTATGCTATTGTATTTTGGTCATGAAGTATCTCTATGAAAATTTCATGAGGATCCCACTAGTTTTCGTACCTTTGCCAATTTATATTGACAAAAAGTGGGAGAATTAATGTGTAGTTTCATACTATAAATACATATGGTTTACGGATCATTATGTAAGGGGGAGTGGTTTTCATGTTGAGATGAAGTATTGACTAAGGGGGAGTGATACATATCACCATAGTATTGTTGTCAAAGTTATGATACAATTGAACTTTGATAATGTGTAATAATACTATGATACTTGTACAACAATGATTGAGAGCATTTGTTTTCTCATTGTTATCGCTATGGATCTTCAACAACTATGATGCTGAGTTAATCACGTTTAGAATCATGGAGTACTTGGAAGTGACGGATTTTTCGAGTCGTCTTGAAGATGCCAAGGAGATCAAGCATTTGGATGAGAAGCTACAAATTTTTATTTATTTTGTAATCCATATGTATTGATAGTTTTGTCACTAAAATTGACAAAGGGGGAGATTATTAGAGCATTGCTCGGTCGAAATTGCATGCGTTGTTATCTCAAGCATGTTTGTCAATGTTAGTGATCAAAACTATAATTCTTGATTTCTAGCCTATTTATAGATGTCTCAGACTAGGACATAGATTGTGTAGTTGAGCTTAGTTTTCACGGCGTTCATAATTTGAAGACAAAGAACTACTAAGGGGAGCTTGTGGAACTTCATAGACAAAAGGTATGTGGAGACTTAAACTCATCTATCACTTGGAAAGTCTATTTCTACTCTATCTCCTATATTGAGACATAAGTCGTATAACGATATAGTTTTCTATATACACATTTGAGATTTCGAGTTGAGTTTATCTCGCTTACATATTTCTAGAAATATATGTTGGCAAGATTTCGCTTGACCAAGTTCATCTTATATCATGTGAAAATTTCCGAGTAACATCTTACATGGTTTGTGTGATACAATCATTTGGTGTTGTCTTGGAATGTTTCGTAATGATTATTTTAATAACTTGAAAATTGCTTTGATGCTAATAGTGTGTGTGAAAGCGGCTATTGTCATCCTCTAAGAAAGTTTCAATGATTGAAATAAGAGTTCGAACACTTAAAAATTATTTGATATGTCATGTTGTGCACTCTTGCACATATGTAATCCATGTCCAGGAACCATAGTATGCACACCCGTTCGCAGAATCGTTGGTTTGAGAAATCCGGAACCTTAGTATGTGTACACGTTTGCGTCTTGGCGTCTGAGTTCATGTCCTAGAACTTTTATTGATTTAAATTTCGCATACCCGTTTGTGTATTGGCGAAACCCAATCTTAGTTCGGTATTTCAAGTATGCGTACACGTTTGCATACTTGAAGGTTAAAGTTCTAAAATTGGTTATAAATATGAACATAAACATTTATATTCTAAGGAATGCAATATTTGCAAACCATGGCTATAATGTTCATGATTGATTCAAGTGAATCAAACCGATTTTGCTTCAATTGTGTTCTTGTATAATTCTATGAGAAGATAGAAATTGAACAACTCTATAACTAGTTTCATTTGAGTCATTTGAACTAGTTATGGTTAAGATGAATAAGGTTGATATGAGAGTAATCATGTGGCTAACCTCAGTTAACTATTTGTGAACCAACATGGTGTACACGTTTGGGTATGGTCACATAAACCCAAATGAGGGTACATTTCATTTGTGTGTAACAAGCTAAGTTCGATCTAACGGTTGAAAGATATTAGCTTGGTTGAATCAGGGTTTTCATATAACGGTGAATATTGAATGCTTTGTTACCAAGGTAACTTGGATTGCAAACCCTGATTTGAAAAACTATATAAAGGAGAACTTTAGCAACTGGGAAATCTAATTCCCACACCTCATGTGTGTTACTAGTTGCATAACTAGAGTCGATTCTACTTTAACCTTAGGTTTCTATTGTGACCCTGTAGGTTAACGACTTCAAAGACTTCATTGGGATTTTAAAGCCAGACCCAATTATTCTCTTTGTAGTTGCGTGTTCTGATTTTGCCCGATTTTATCGTATTGAGTACAATTGAAATAATTGACTTGAGATTAACTTCTCCGACAAAGATAAAAGTAATCACAAACATCTTCGTCTCATCATTTGTGATTTCACAATATCTTGTTTCTCTAGTCGATTAAGATTATTGTGAGGTGATTGATAATACTAGGTTGTTCTTTGGGAATATAAGTTTGGTTTATCAATTAGTTCCTGTTTACCTTGATTTATCAAAAGACTAACAAAAACTCTTGGGTATTTACGTGGAGACAAATTTATTCAATCTATAGACTTTTCAGTGTGAGACAGATTTGTTTATATTATCAAGTCTTCGACTTTGGGTCATAGCAACTTTTGGTTGTGGGTGAGATCAACAAAGGGAATCAAGTGTGTAGTATCCTGCTTGGATCAGAGACTTAAGGAACGCAACTGTACCTTGAATCAGTGTGAGATTGATTAGGGTTTAACTACAGTCCATTCCGAAGTTTATTGGTATTAGGCTAGAGTCTGTAGCGGCTTAATACAATGTGGTGTTCAATCTGGACTAGGTCCCGTGGCTTTTCGCATTTTTGGTTTCCTCGTTAACAAAATTCGGTGTGTGTTATTTCTTTTCCGTATTATATTTTGTTATATAATTGAAATATCGAGGTTGTGCGTTAAGATCAATCAATTAGAATATCCAACCTTTGGTTGTTGATTTACATTGATTGACACTTGAACATTGGTTTTTGGTACCATTCAAGTTGTTTCACATAATAATCAGGCTCGCGGATTTCTATCTGTTTAATTTGTTGATTACATTGTGAAACAAAGATATTAAACTCTTTGATATACTTTACTCTATATTCAGTCTAACTGTCTAGTTGATTCTCTAGAAAGTGTATTGGAGTTCTCAGATTGCCCAATGAATTGTTGGGTGTGGTTGTTAGACCCCCGCATTTTCACATTGTCTTAATAGATAGAATGGTGAGATAGTGAGTAAAATAGAATGGTTCAGCCTTCACATACCTGATACAGAAGTTCTCCAAATATCTTCGTCAATATTCAGTCTTCAAGGGTGATATCCGATACTCAACTATAAATTCTAACCTAGTCTGTGACTTGAATTAGTAGACTAGAAATCAAGATATGTATTTGATCACCTAACATTTACAACAAGCTTGAGATACTAAAACTTGTGGGTTCAACCGAGCGATGCTCTAACAGTAGTGGATGATGGTACGATAGTGATTTATACATTCACATTTGTAAGGATAAAGATCTTGACACGACACACGAACTGGTTATTAGAGAAGGAAATAAAGTTACTTTAGGGAAAAACCTACGCAGCAAAGTAATTGGAAAAGGCAATGTTGAAATCTCATTTACTTCGGGAAAGACTGTTACTCTTACTAATATTTTACGTGTCCCTAAAATTGTGAAAAGTGTTGTTATGAAGGTTGGATTCAAGAAAACTTATGAGGCTAATAAGTTTGCATTGTCCAAGAGCCGTGTGTTTGTTGGACAAAGATATGCTTGTAATGGGATCATTAAGCTTAATTTAATAAATAACGGTTCTACTTATACTGTTGACTCTGTTAATTTATGGCATGGTATATTAGGACATGTGAATTATGGTTCTCTTAGAAACATGAAAATATTAGGGCTGATCTCTGATTGCAAATTTTGATAATGTTTCTAAATATGAAATATGTGCACAAGCAAAAGTACATAGAATATCTTTTAAATCTGTAATAAGAACTTATGTTTTGCTTGAATTAGTACATGGTGATGTTGGTGATCTTAAAAATCATATGACTCGTGGTCGAAACAAATATTATGTCACTTTTATTTATGATTGTATTATCTAGGAATGCTTATACTTACTTGATGAAATCTAAGGATGATGTCTTTGATATGTTTAAAATATACAAAGTAGAAGTAGAGACACAATTAAGATAGAAAATTAAGATTTTATGTTTTTATCATGGTGGTGAATATTTTCCTAACGAATTTATCAAGAGCATGGTTTAATTCTTCAATATACTGAATCTTATACACCTCAACCAAATGGTATTGCTGAAAGGAAAAATAGAACTTTAGTTGAGATGGTTACTGCTATGCTTATTAGTTTTAATTTTCCTAATTATTTGTGGGGTGCAGTTATGTTATCTTGCATGCTATATTTTGAATAAATTTCGTTTGAAAAAAGAAGAACATATGTCCTTATTTATAAATGTTCTTTTGTAGGTTACTCACTTAACGATATTACTTACAGATTTTAATCCTTAGACCTTTGAGATTATAGAATCTGCAGATGCAGAATTTTTTGAGAACTTGAATAGGAATAGTTTCCAAATGCAACCCACGGAAAACCTATTGTTACCTAGTATTGAATATGTAGATGTAGATGGGGCAAAACGAGTTGCTGGTTTTTACGGAATTGAGGAGACGACCGTGCGGAGGAAACTCCTTGAACCGAGCGAATCACAAACCTCACACAGATGCACTGCAAAAGGGAGTGCTTTGAATTCGAGAGATCAATCTGTAGGACTTCGGACTAAACCAAAACAATAGCCGTTCTAGAGTCAATTCGGTCACAAGAGAGGATGGGTCGATCCGTATGAGGGAAGCTGAGAAATGTGTGAGATCAATGGTGATCGAAGATTGTAGGTGTGTTGTGTTTCTGCGTGAAGAAATAAGATAAGCTCTGATTGATTGAATTTGCTTTGTTGAGAGTAATTGCTCAGACGTTGAGTTGTTAATCTCTTGTTGTCTGTTTGACGAAAGATTGTCTAGTTTTTCAATCATGATTCGAGACTTATTTGTATTGCTAGAATTGTAAAACACCTTGATCCCATGAAGTGTGACAATTCTTGAGTCAAAGAGTGGGAAATGGAAATCGTGTTAAAAACCAGTTGCTCATCGTGTGGAGACTTGGTTGATTTTCTATCCACTACTTTGCTAACTCCTCCAACTGATTGCACGACTTGCTCACATTCTCATCGTGTGTATGAACACACGTACCGTAGACCGCCATATCAAAACCCTAGTTAATATCCCCATGTGACACGATTGATGTCTCGTGATTGTGGAGTCTGCAAGGCAGACGTGTATTTAATTAGTCAGTTGCTGACTTTATGGGACGATGAGTCCTTGTATTGCCGAGTCGAACGTGATTTGTAAATGTTCTAAGACTCATGAATCGAACGTGTCTGTTGAGACAGAGGTATAATTCTCGGATAAATGTTGATAGTTAAGGTGAGCAAATATTGCTCACTTGATGAATTGTCGAGTATTTATAGTTGAACCAATATTACTCAGTCTGAGCAAATGTTGCTCGTTTGATGAATTATTGGTAGCAGGACCAAATAAAATATTAATCTAAAATACCGGAAACTAAACTGAGTATACTCAATTAAAATGTTGATCATGGGATCAACGTAAATTTTTAGCGTTTGAATCTGGAATTATGAACCTTGGATTCGAAACCCTAATTTCGATCAATTGGTGATCAATTGATGATTTATTGAAAATCAACCACGGAGTGAAGGAGGGACCGGCTACATGGGATGATGGATCGATCATGTAGTGCCCAGATGCTCGAGTGAGCAAATACCAAAGTCTCTTGAAGACCAGTTGGTGAAAAGATGATTAAATGCTGGTTTAATCATTTTAGTGAAAATAGTGCTCGTCTAAGCATTAGGCAATAAAACCTAATTATGAAGAGATGAGGGACCGAGCAAGGGGTCATGAAACCGGCCCTGGTTGGTCACAGGACTGAATGACGATCGTTTCATGAAATTCCAAATTGTTTGGAAGACTTTTAACCTAATGTGAACAAATTAGGTCAAATGATGAAAATATGCGGGACTAGCCTCTTGAAAGCCAAAGAGCCAACCTTGGTCGGTCAAGGTAATATGCTCATGTCACCAAAGTGTTCGTGTCTCAGTTCTGAGAATTTTGATATTTTCTGATGCGCGTTTGAGCAACATTTTGAGAAAATATGAAGAAATCAAGGTTTTTGCTCAAACTGAGGAAACTTCATAAGATGAAGGAAGTAATAATAATAATAAAATGAAGGAATCATGGAGTGTGGGACCGGCTACGGCCAAGGCATGGCCGGCATGCCAATAAGCCCGGTCCCATGGCACTTTACCTAATTTTATATTATTTTCATGATTTTAGGGAAATACCATGAAATAAAGGAGTTTGTTGAAATAAAGGAGTTTTCCTTAAAGTGAAGGAGTTTCCATGAGATGGAGGAAACCATAATAATTAATAATAATAAAATAAAGGGCGTGTGGGACCGGCCACGACTAGGGCTCGGTCCCGTGAGTCTTCCCTAATTTTATATCTTTTCCTTTATGTGAAGGAAATATCATGAAATCAAGGAATTTCATGGGATGAAGGAAATAATAATAATAAAATAATAAGGAACGCAAAGTGTGGGACCGGCCACAACTAGGGTATGACCGGCCGACTAGTGATCTCGGTCCCGCGACACCTTTCCTAATTTTATAATTTCCTTGATGTGAAGGAAACACCATGAAACCGAGGAGTTTCCTTAAACGAAGGAATTTTGTTCAAATGAAGGAATTTTCATGGGATCAAGGAAAAATAATAAAAATATAATAAAATAGAGAATTAGGCGTGGGACTGGCCACGGCATGACTGGCCGGCCCTAGCGCCTTAGCTAATATTTTATTATTATTTTTCTTCCTATTTTGCATAGGTTCATCGTTCCTTCGTGTTTTGGAATGCTCGTTCGTGCATTTAGGTGCTCGTTAGTGCGTGCTGAATACACTTGCACCATTTTGGGTCGGGGCTTACTCGATAGCGGCTCAGATGCCCGTACGTTTAATATTTATCACTAACTCATGGAATTCTGCTGGGAAGAACCACAAATTGAAGTAATGGAATATTACGAAGAACGTAGAATATTTCCGAATATTTAGTTAATGAATTTAAGGATTAAAAATAATTAATTGATGGCTCTATACTAGCAGGCATGCTGTCTAGGAGCATTAATTATTAGAGGATTGGGTGATATGAGCTAGGTGAAGCGTCATATCTATTATGTATAGTATAGTCAGGAAAACACGTTGTTGCATCTTGAAGACGTTATCGCTCTATACTAGCAAGCAAGTTGTCTAGGAGCCGTCCTATCATAATTATTCTATACACATGTCTTTTATATAGTCATGGAAAACATTGTTACATCCTCGAAGACGTTATTGCTCTATACTAGCAGGCAAGTCAACTAGGATCCGTCCAATCATTCGATTCTATACAAAAGTAATTAATGAAATTTCTCAGTATTCATGAGATATGCCGTTGCCTCAGTTGAGAGACTGCATATTCACGTATGCTCTGAGAGACAATATACTCAGTCAGAGATTCTTGTGGCATGAGCTTTCATGTTTCAATGAGAGACATGAGCCTCAATACTCATCTGATTGCTGGATCAGGAGCATGTACAATTATGGTTTTACGATTTTAGCCTTTGTCGAAAATCCACCATCTACAGTAGAGACTAATGAAAATGATGAACATTCTGCTACTACTCAAGACATATAAGATAATTCAGTACCTATTGAACATATCGAATCTATAAGGATTAAGAGAGCAAGAATGGAGAAAAATTATGGTCCAGATTTTATAACATATCTTGTAGAAGGTAGTAAGAAAGAAACTCTTAGTGTTACTAAGAATGTTATGTATGTTCATTATGATCCTAAAACTTTTTCTGAGGCTATGAGTTCCAGAAATGCTAGTTTTTAGAAAGAGTCTATCAATGAAGAAAATAATTCACTTTTATCTAACGGTACTTGGATATATAACGATTTACCTCATGGTGTAAAGCAACATAAATGGATATTCGAGAGAAATTTGAATGCCGATGGTTTCATAAGTTTGTGTACAATTTTCTATTTGCGAAATCAACCTCAGCCACACTTATAAGTGCTTCTTTAATAAATTACTCATGACTTCTTCGTTATAATTCGGAATTGAGTGATTCTTGGCTCATTGCGTTCGTATTCTCACTCACTACAACATGAGGACCTTTTTAGTGATAAAGTTCAATCTCACAAAAGTCATGGGCTCAAATATTCTTGAGTGCATATATAAAATATATTTACCATCGTAGGAATTGTTCAACATAGCGTGCACTTGTTTCGATAGATAGAGAGAGGTAGAGTAAACAAGAAAATCAAGAGTTTATTAATAACCTTTAATGAGATCTACAATATGTATTCATGTATTCTTCAATCTCTATTCTTTAAGGATAGCTTTGATTCAATACTTTACTTCTTAAATCTAATCTAGTTTGAAACTAACTTTAGTAAACTAAATCAAGAATGTCATCTAAATTTGACAACTAACTTGACATACCAATGATAGTGGGTTCAACCGAACATTTCTCTAACAAATAGCCATGGATGAGGAAGGAATTAAGATTTGTTGATGGTTTTTTAATCCTCTTAGTAAATCTTCTTCATTTCTTGCATCTTTGTGTTACATACATCTCTTTGAAGTGTATACGCCCATTGATACTATAGGAATTTCACTTTATGGGACAGAAAATATGATCCACTTAGTTCTATGCATCTTCGTAGCGTATTGGTTTCAGGATTTCTACCCCTTTTTATGGGTAGGCTTCGTGATAATGGTGCTAGAAACAATTGTCGATACATGATCTCATCTCGTATTAGGTTTCCTTACTGTAAAGACAATGTCCTATCTATTACAAGCTTGATAAAGGGGCGGCATGAAATGGTAGAGAGGCGGCAATCTAATAAGACAAAAAAGGTCATTACAAGGAAATTCAAGTGCCCCTTATCAATGAAAATCTGGAAATGACTAATTAGCCCTTATTGTTAATAATCAAGATTAGTAATGAAGATTAGTAATTAGCCCTTATTGTTAATAATCAAAATTAGTGTTGATAATTAATTTTCACTTATTATAACTCTAAAATCAGATTTTTAGAGTTATAAAAAAAAAAAAATTTAGAGGAGAAGAAAAAGAAAACTTATGTGATATTTGTGAAACCCTAGATTTTGATTCATTCAACTAAAATGAGTGATTCTAGTGACCACATATACTTCTAAATTAGTTACAATTAGCTTTTTCTCGCTCAAAATTATCTAAATTACATAACAAAATCAAAACTTTTGAATTTTCAAGAACTTACTAAGGTTGCAATTTTGCTTGTTACCAATCAGAACTCTTAGTTACGGTTCGTAAGTTATCGAATACCAACCGTAACTGGTCAAATTTGGGGAAGATCCAATCGTAAAACCAGTTACGGTTGGTAACTAAATGCTCGAAACCAACCGTAACTCAGTTACGGTTGGTAATTAAATGCTCGAAACCACGGTTGATAAACTAAAATAGTTACCAACCGTAACTGAAGAAAATTCTCAGATGTAAGAACACACGGTTGGTAATTGAACTATTACCAACCGTATGTTCTTCAAATCTCGATTCTGGTTCGTAATCGAGTTATTACCAACCGTAACTCACATAAACCCATAAATTTCAATTTCAATTTTCATACAAAACCATAATTTTTGATACAAAATTAACTTAAATCCAACACGATAAACTAAACCTTAACTGGGTTTTTTCAAACATTTTTCAAATCGCCGATCAATCGAAGACGATGAAATTTTCGGTTTTAATGGAGGTTAGGGTTGATGGAGGAGGAGAAGAGAAGATGAAGAAGAAGATGAAAAAAACTGATTTGATTTTTTCTGATTCATTAGGCTTAAAAAAATTGATTTGATTTTGGTTAATTTAAGGTGAAAAGGGTAATCTAGTCAATCTACACCCCCTATAGGACACCCCCTAACCAATAAGAGGGACATTGCTATCACACTTGCCGCCCCTCTACCATTTCATGCCGCCCCTTTACCAAGCTTGATCTATTAGTAGATATTTTTTGTTTTTAGTTGCAAGGATAATTCATTAAAATTAAGGATTATACATCGTAAGGGCAGTTCTTGTGGTAATGAGTATTTTTCTTTTGTCAATCCACATGGATGACCTAATCTTGACCTACTATCGCATTTACTCCTGCTTGGTATACTCAACAAAAAACATTGGTTAATATATATTTTTTTGATTTGAAATGATATTTCATAAAGAATACTTCAAAGTCACATTACGTGGGTAAAGTGGGTAAAGTGGGTAAAATGGTTATCCATTCCCTATAAGAGTTAATCCTTTGCAGAATTTGGTTGCTTTATCAGGCACTGATAAACATAAAAATATTCTCTTAGGCCTCTTCCTATGCACATGCCAAAAAAATGGTGTTTGGCATGCCAGGTGGCATGCCAAACCATTTGCGCCACTATGGGGAAACCGGCGAGCGATCGAATCCCTAGCGAAGCGATATTGACAATATCGCCAATCAAAGTCTTTATCGGGCGATATTGTCAATATCGCCGTTAAAAACACAACGCCGGCGATACAATGGTTATCGCCAAGTAGTTATTCCAGCAACGGCTAGTTCCCCTATGGTTCCTATATATACGTCATTTTACCTCGACAAAAACTCACACTGCTTCTAAAGATATTACTCATTTATTCTCAATTTTAAGCTTCACAATGTCGAGATCCAATGAAGAAAGGGATATTATTATGAATATGTTCAAAGTTACACAAGAAAGTTATCGTATGAGGTTGCAAGAAATTGACGAAGAGGAAGTCAAGATGAGAATCTAATCGAAACTATGATGCTTGTACATACTGGTCAAATACCAAGAGCTCCAGAGCCCAAAGAAGTATTATCAAGAAGATATACGTATCGAGGGAGGGAATTTTACCATCAGAAGCTCATGCACGATTATTTTCTTCCCAATTGTGTGTACTACGATCGAGATTTTCAAGGTCGATTCCGCATGCCTCGTCATCCGGTGAAAAAGATTATTGAAGAGCTTTGTCGAGTGGAACCTCAATTCAATTATCGCTTGATGCACCGAATATTAGAGGTCATAGTCCCGAACAAAAAGTTACTTCGGCTTTAAGGATTCTAGGTTATGGCACTCAAATGGATGCGAATGATGAGTACCTTCGTATGGGTAAAACAACTTCTTACACTTACCTTTCATTGTTCTCGAAGTAATGATTAATCATTTTGGTCCAACATATTTACGAAAACCAACCGACGAAGATGTTAGACAAATATTAAGGGAGAATGAGGAAAGGGGATTCCCAGAATGCTAGGTAGTCTCGATTGTATGCATTGGGTATGGCATGGATGCCCTGTTTATCAATGGTCAATATAAAGGTCATTATCCAAAACCAACAGTTATCTTAGAAGCCGCTAACTTCTTACGATTGTTGGATATGGCACGCTTTTTTTGGTCTTCCGGTTCACAAAATGATATTAATGTTTTGCACAAGTCGCCTCTGTTTGAAGATTTGAAGTATGGAATTTCTCCATCCATCCGTTTCATGATCAACGACCATCGCACACTCATGGCTATTATCTTGCGGATGGGATCTACCCAAAATGGTCCACCTTGGTTCAATGCTACCGTCACCTCCGCTGGTGCATTGGGCCATTCATACCGATATTTTAACGATGCCCAAATGGCACCGAGGAAGGATGTGGAACGCGCTTTTGGAATTTTGAAGAGGAAGTTCGCTATCATTTGTGGCCCATATCGTGGGTTGAGTCCTCGTGAAATGCACAAGACTATGCTCACTTGCATAATTCTTCATAACATGGTAATTCAGAAACCAGACGTGATTCGGATTGGATTAACTATGATGATGAAGATTTGAGGCCGAGATTCGACTCCGAAAGAGGCCTCCCGCAAGGAATTATGGTCAAATGACTAACTACATTCGAACCGTAATTTGTATGACCAGCTTAAGAGATGATCCGAGATTGAATCTTTGGGCGAGTAGCATGGAAGATGATTTTATGTATTTTTCTTAATGTTTTAGCTTCAGCTTTAAGTTATGTTATGTATTGTTATTTTTCTAATTAATAAGCTTCAACATTTCATTTCAAACTAATATTAATTGGAATGCATAACAACATATCAAATTAAAACTTAAACTAGAACATTAAAACTTAAATCAAGTACATTAAACTAGTTATAAACTAGTACATTAATCATTTAGAGGAATTATTTCATCAAACTCATCATCAGCTTCCATCATCATCATCTTCTTCATCACTTGTTAGTAAATCCAGCTTGCTTTTCAATCATGCTTGAATCTGTCAAATTCGATTTGCCATACATGTTTTTGTTGGCGTTCATAATTGAGGTGTTGGCTTGAAGAATGTTATGCTTGTCATAGTCAAACCGAATTTTTCTTGAGAAAGACGACTTTTCTTACTCTCCCGGTTTTGAATTTTCCTTTGAATGGATCTTTCCTTCTTGATGGTCTTTTGATAATCCATAAACTCCGCCATGTTAAATCCTACGGAACTCCCTCCTTCTTGAGCTAATTTTCTAGCCGCTTTGCCTTATTCCTCCTCGAAGTTTTCCCTTAGTATTACCATCAATATAATTATTGAAAACTACGTTGAATTTGAGCTTGTAGGGGTATCCGTGAAGAATTTGATGGACCTTGTGAAAATGGTGAAGAATTTGGTGTTGAGGGAGAAGAATTATATGGTGAATTTTCAGGTACTATTTGATTATTTGCTAAGTAATCGGGATTATATTTGTTCAAACCCTTCAAAATATGATAACAACTTTCGAAAGCAAACTGTTTACCATGTTTTCGTTGCCAATCTGTGACGAACCTCTCTTTCAAAATCAACATCATCGACCACCAACGTCCTTTCCTTTTCTCTTGGCTTGCATTATCAATGCAACATAAGCGCTACTTCCCCGGTTGATTACAATGAAGTGTTCTGACAATCCTTTTGCATCACGACCATTGATGTTCATGGTTTGTTCTTCATATTTTTGAAATATATTATCCCACATGGTGTTACCATGTTGGTGTGCACCACCGATACAATCTTGGGTAAAAAAACATAATTACTTACAAATACATTCATCTTCTATCATGGTGTATTTTGCACCACGACTCGATTCTTCTTACCTTTGCCTTGAGTTTTTGCTTGTGAATCCATTTTACAAGAAAATATATTGTAGAGGAGTTGTGATAGTTTTAGATTTGAAAAAGATTGAGAAATTAAGAAATTCTAGAGAGATTTAGAATTTTTGGTGTGAGTTGATATGAGTTTGAAATCAGGTATTTATAGAGGGGGGAAATTGGAGCCGTTGGATGAAGATCTGACGAGCGATTATCATAGTACCGAGCGATAGCTTGATCCAGCCATTGTCGGCCAGAATGACCATCGAACGATCATTTGACCATCGAAGCGACGAAGACTCTATCGCTCACTGAAACTCGTCGCGTATGCCTATATGCCAGGAATAACATATTGGCATATGAGTTTGGCAGTTTGGCATACCCATAGTGGGTGCATATATGCCAAATACCATGTTTTGGCATGTGCATAGGAAGAGGCCTTAACATGCTGAACTTTTTTAAAAATTAAAATTGTTTAAATAGGAAAACACATGTCATCTAAAATGGAACCATTTAACCAGCTAATCTGGTTGGATTTATTCTTTAAATAGGAAAACACATGTCATTGCACCAGTACAGATGCAAACTTCGACAACTCAACTATGCCTTTGCTGATTGCCCAGTTAACCGCTTTAAAGATGGCCAAGATTTCATCTTTTTCTGCAGTCCTTGCTAGTAATGTGACTGTTCTGTCTGTAGCTCTGATAATTTCCTGTAGAATCAGTCACATAAAGGCCAATACCCATATATATTATATTATTAGTGCCTTCAAGACTCTTACCATTTACCATTCCTTCTATAAATTTTTTTTGATCGGTAAAGAATTTGGTGCTGGCGAGTTTCGAACTCAGGTCACTGATATCATCACCCAATGACTTTACCACTGTACTACAATGACACCGGCTATAAATTTACATCTTACATAAAGGATAGTACCAATATTATTAGTTCCTTTGAGAATCTCGACTCTCTACCATTCTTTGTACGACTTCACATTTTAAAATAAGATTTTGATCATTAAGGCCAAATACTATGGTTGGTGTTTGCGCTTGGTTATACTTAAAAATCCAACTACTATGGTCCTTCCCTTGACATTAATATGCCCATTTCGCTTCGCTAAAAAAAAGTGGGTCAGATTTGATTCACTTTGTAGCTAAAAATTATTTTACCAAAATTGTGTTTAGGCCCAAAAGAGAACTCAGTTTCCGTGACTTTTTGAATGGATATTGAGTTTTCACATTCAAAATTTCAGTATTGACATATTTTTATTCTTATTTTTTCACTTTTTAACTCTTTTATTTTATAATTTTTTTTTTCCAATTATACTCCCAATTTTTTTTAACCCATAAATAATATCAATCTAAATTCATTCAAATAAAATACGGGAAAAAAAAAACTGAAACTAAGTTTCCATTTTACGTTGTTTACGCGAAATCTGAGTTTCCGTATACGTTAACTAAGCAATGCCCCTCCTCCAAATGAGGTAGAAATAGCTTCATTTCATTCATCCCTCACCTGGATTCCCGTATCTACATACATGGAACTCAATGATAATTCTTTTAACAACTGAATCAATTAACATAGATGATTGACATGCACTTTTTCTCAATTTTTGTTCACCTTCACTATTATTTTGTTTGGGTACAGTTAAGCTATAGCTAAGCGAACCGTCCAACCATAATACTTGGCCTAAGGCTGGTTCATATGGGCATAGGAAACTGGATTTTCTGCCAGTTTTGCACCCACTATGGAGCTGGCAAACGAGCCAACTGGCCTGGCTAAGTGGCAAATTTTCCACTTAGCCAAGTCAGATCAAGATTCTACCGAGTCTCGACCGCTCGGTTTAGTAAAAACCGGTCGGTCTTATTTCCACCGCCAGCGGCCTAGACTAGACCGATTATATCATCTCATATAACGGTCATCATTTCATCATCCTATAAATACAATATCAAATTTCACTTCAACTCACACCATTTCTTCAATCTCCACTCTTTTACTCCACAAATCCAACATGTCAGTTCGAGGTCGCAGATTTATCATAGCTGAAGATGAATCCATTTGCAG
>JAJJWW010002779.1:0-131705 GCA_023531295.1 Papaver armeniacum | reverse complement strand
CACAAAAACAACTCCAATTTTGAGTCATCTCTCTGCCAAACATAAATTCAGCTAAAACCCATTTTCTAAGAATCATGAGATTTTACTCAGAAACATCACCAGAACATCGATCTCTTCTATTAATTTCTGAATCAATAATCTCGATCTCAATTAAATCGAAATTTTATATACATTTAATTGAATCAACACAAATCAAACTTTCAGAAAACTCTGCAACCAAAATTAAAAATCATACATACCAAATCGATCTCTCTGAAATCTGAATCTACAACTCGAATTGATCTATGAGTCTGGTTCATGAATTAGTTGAAATCGAAAACATAAAAAAGAACAAATCTGAATCGGCAACTCGAAATCGACACCTAAAGATTAATCAATCTATGAATCTCATTTACAAATCAATTGAAATCGAACACAAATCATGATAGATCTGCTGATATTAATAGCGAACGTGACAGAGGTGGTGGTACTAGTTGTGGTGCGGCGATAGAAATTATGGTGGTGGTGGTGGTGGAAGCGAGGGAGATAACGATGGTGGGAGAGATGAGATTTTTTTTCTGTATAACAGTGAAGAAGAACGAAAGTGAAAGAGGAAGGCGAAATATGGAATTATCAATATTATGTTCTTAAAGCAAATTTCAATTATGCCAGCAGGGGTGTTTGTAAAGTTTGTTAAGGGTATTTGTCCCAAGCCCGTCAAAATGAAGGTTAATTATAACATTCCCACTTGAAAAAATACTGTTAAAAATACTTAGCTCGAACCAATGGTTGATTTAAGATGCAGCATCAAATTGTCGCAGAATAATAGAGGCACATATGATATACGCTGTCCTAAAGACTATATTTGCCGGCTACTTCTCCTGTAGAGAGATGTTATATCCCTATCGACGAGATGCCTCCAGGATACAACTATCGTTAGCGTTCCTCATTGTAGCATACAAGAGAACACCCTTAGAACTTGGCAGCAGTGATTAACAAAACTTAAAACAGAGAAAAATTGGATAATAAAAATGTTTACAGAAAACAGAGGAGCAGGAGAAGAGATGTTTCTCTGTTGTGTCTAATGAGATGAAAACTACTCTCTTATATAGTGTTTATGACGTTACAAACAAGAGGAAAAGGGATGCAAGCAATCCATGCGTATGACAGAAACACTGGTAATGTTTGGTTAAAAACAGTGTAAGACAAAATCAGACATAAAAAAGAAAGTTGCTTTTGTCAGTCATAGAGCAGAGTGATGCTTTTGCAGAAAACAGCTTTAGCTTTTGTCAGATTCAGAAAACAGCTTCAGTCAAAAGCATGCGAGACACACAAGTCAGACAGACATAGAAGCCAAGCCAAACACGTACAGACAAGGAGTAAGATTCTTCTATATGTGTGAAAAACGCGTACGAAAATTTTCAGCAAAAAGATAGGACCCACACCCGAACCGAACCGACCCGCCTGCCCGACCGCACGGACGTCGTGCTTCGGTACGAAGCACCGTGCGTACGGGAAATGCAACCTTGCCATAGTCTAGGTCTTCCCCCTCACACAAAAGTGTGTAGACCCAAAGGGACATGCCCTTTAGGCAAAACCCATGGTATTTAAGTCTAAAACTCTTAAGATTTTAGTCTATGTGAGACTATTGTTTTATCTATTCAAAATGAAAAAACAACTAGTGGGAAATAGGTTGATAGGGTGTAGAATACATCCTATTTACTATCTATTGTTTATGCTTTCTTTGCTATTTTTCTTGTAAATTAAGTATTTTACGCTTGTTTTGAGTTTTATAACTACTATGGAGTCGCACGAACGAAACAGAGATTCGATACCCTCCTCCACCGCCGCTGCCGCCGCCACCACCACCAGCTAATGAAACAGAGATTTGTGAAATCCGGAAAGAAGAATCAACAGATTAATTAACCAATAGATATTTGATATCCTCCACCACCAGCATCATCACCATTAACGGCGGCGAATAAAAGGTGGAGAAACTACTGCAGTGGTCGTGGTGGTGGCTGTTTTCGAGAGAGGATGAGAGAGTTTAGATCTAAAATGAAAGAAAATAAACGATTCCCTTAAAAACATTTTTAATGTTCATGGGGTATTTATGGTATTAATTATATAATGAAATTCCTTTAAAACGGAGAGGGGTATAATTATGGTTGGTGGAGGGTATTCCCGAAGGTCGTGAGAAGTGAGGGCATTTATATAATTCCCACAAACTAAAAGAGAAAATCAGTTTCTCTTTCTTCTATTCATCTTCCTCTCTACCCTTTCTCTTCTTCACCACCACCATTAACGACTCTCTCCGAAGATTTTTTTTTTCTTCACCTGATTCATCGCGTACTCGTCGATGATAAAACTTTAATCGACGATTAACTTCTTCTACAAACATGGCTCGTACAAAGAAGACCGCTAGAAAAGTACTTCAAATCCCTAATCTCGTAGATACGGTAAAAGCCAAGGTATACGAGAGAAAAACTCCCAAACCCAAAAAATCGAAACCCAAGAAAGAAATGGCTCCAATTAGAAGGTATGTGAACTAAAACCCACCTTCTATTCGATTTTTTGTTGTGTTTTGATTGTGAAATTGAGTTTGGTAACTGAAAATTAGCAGTTTCAGTGTAAGGGTCGTTAGTATCGAAATGGAAACCCCTAACGACTTTTGATTTGCATGCGGATTCAATGAAAAATCGTTCGGGTATTAGGTTGAAGATGACGACCCTAATTCTGCAACTTCAACATTTTTTGCCCTAGATTAGAGTCGTTACTGTATTAGGTTGAAGATGATGACCCTGTTTTGACGACCCTTTTTTATTGGTTAACGACTCTAGATGGAACTCGAACAGCCTTCTGTTTCAAAAAATGATAGTATCGTCATCTTAGGTCCCATAGAGTCGTCATTTAGCTATATGTCCTAGAGTCGTCAACCCAAATCGTAGGATCATCATTGCCTTTTTGACGACCCATTGTAACACGATAACGACCCTGTAAGAAAAAAAAATCACCCTCTCTGTCCAAATATTTGGAAGGGTCATCATCTGGAATTGGTAAAGTCGTCATTTTTTGTTATAAAGTCGTCATTATATATATTAGAGTCGTCACCTTATATTGAAGGGTCGTCATTATATATATTAGAGTCGTCACCTTGTATTCATCGTTTTTGTGGCATTAGACGGAAATTGTAACTCAAGGTCTTTGAAACTCGTCAAGGAACGGTTCGAGGAGATATTCTTCGAATGTGAAGCTTTCAAAAGAGAAATGAAGGCCGTAAGGGAAGCCTTACCCAATATGTTGGTGCTATAAGAGTAAGTATTTAAACAAGAGGTAAAACTTATCGAAAGCTTTGAACAATACTAACTAAGTATATTATTTTTGTTTTGTGTTTTCAGTTGGGGAAGGCGTATACCCGATACGAGGTGCTTCGTGGAAAAAAGTTTGAGTTCGACGATTGCTACCTCATCTTGGAAGGCACTACCTATAATTACAACGTTTATGGTTAAGTGTATAAGTGCACCGTTATTTTCTATTGTATTTCATTTCCTTCAATGTATCGCTATGAAAGATGTATGCGTTTTACGATTCAATGAAATGATTCTATGAAATCAAAAATCTTAAAAATTAACACTATGGGTCGTTAAGGTATAGAAATATCGAAAGTGATGACTCTAACTAAAATTCTTAATGGTTGGTTAGGGTCGTCAATATATATGAATATCCCTATGACGACTCAAAAACCCAAAAACTTGTGTTTTTCCAAGAGAGTTTGGATTCGAGAGTCGTCCTGGTATTAACAGAAACAACTAACGACTCTAGGTGAACTAGCAACAAGAGTTGTCATTGTTTAACACACCACCTTGACGATTTTTCATCACCTGCAAAAGTTGCATGTTAGAGTCGTCGCCGTGAGTGTCAACAGACTGGCGATTTTTTAGGGTCATTACTGTATACAACACCCGACTATAACGACCCTCACTCTGAGTAGTTCTATAGTGACCATGAATCGACCACTTGGAGCACCATTCAGACAATTTGAAGAGTATATGAAGTTTACCTGATTGTTTTGAGCTCCGGGTTCTTCATTTCGAGGATTGGTTCCTTCATTTTGAGCAATATGTTCTTCATTTGCACCATTATTCATGGCTTCCTCTATTAACATTAACATCTCTTCATCAAACATCCAATCCATAGGATTAGTTGAGACAATCTTACCATCAATACAATCATGGTTGTTATTTGAACCTTCACCAACCTCATTCCCTCCACTTGAATCACTCACTTCTAAAAACCTTAGTTTTTCCTCTCAAAACTCCTCTTCGTCTTTTCTAACACACAAAAACTCTAAAATAAAATCTCCCCAAATTTTTATCCCAAAATTAGATTTTAATCTAAACACACTTACCACACTAATTAACTTAATCAATTCTTAATACTAATCATGCATGGGCATTTTAGCTATTTATAATTTTTATTAACCAAAATATCATGAGAGAAAGGACGATCAGTCCTGGTTGTGATTTCATAGCATTGTGAATAGATGATTCTTCAAGAAGAATTTCGTGTACACTATATTCCAAAATGTTTTCTATATGTGATACACTCAAATAAGATAGTATAATATGGATTTTCGAATTCGTTGATTCGTCATTCAATAGAAAGTGTAAGACCTAAGCTAAGGGAATGGAATATGCATGATTTCCAAAGATATCAAATACTAAACATACCACACCAAAAGTGACTACCTTTTATCAATGAAAATGCAAACATGTATTAGCATCAAATCTTACGAATAAAGTCCAACTAAACTCACCACTACTGAAAAAAATTTAGTACCTCATGGCCATTGTGTTCTTGCGACAAAGTCTCAACCTCTTCCTTTTCATCAGCCTTCAATCCACGAAACTGCAATTGACAAATATGAATTCAGGACAAGTGTTTTAAATCCATAATATTTTCTAAGTTACTTTAAATTTCAAAGTCTTTACTCTTTATCATGTGATTACTTGATAATAGGTTCGGGCTTAACCAATCTCTATAGGATCACTATCAAGTAATACGGAGTTAACGTTTGTGTATTTTACTTTTAATTATAATAAAACAATTATAATTGCGGAAATAGTAAAGTAAAAGACGCAACAAGATTTACTTAGCGAGGAAACCGCCAATGAAGAAAAACCCCGGGACCTAGTCCAGAATTGAGTAATCTCATAAATCTAATTCCTTAACACTATGATCATGTGATCATGTCTCACTACTAGAGTATAATCATCCACAGCTTCACAGTTATGTTTTCAATATATCACGACTTGAAAGATACGTTAGGAATGAAACAGTTCAAGTCAAAATATTTCTAACCTCAAGAGGAAGGATGATGTCGTCGTTGTAGCTTGTTACTTCTTCACATTCTTCAAGTCTATGAGTAATACTTGTATGTATCATAATCCTAATCTTTCGAGTCTAACCTATACGAAGTTGTCTCTAGTTACATAATCAAGTGACTCTTTAATTGATTTTTGATTCACTAAAATATGACAACCAAACTTGACATACCAACGCTTGGTGGGTTCAACCGAGCTATGCTCTAACAATTAGCACTAAAAATTACCTAAAATTGTTAGAGGTTTATATATACGAAATATATATAAAAGGAAAATTAAAAGATATTGAATTTATGTAGTATAAAATTTATAAGGAATTTAATTAATTTTTGGAGCCAAATATATATATATATATATAAATATTCTTAAAAGGAATAAAGGCTATATTTGTTTCCTTAATTATATAAATTTATTTAATATTTTAGATTAGTCCCGTTAAAAATAAATTTATAAAAATATAAAAATTAAGGATATATTAGTGAGTTCAATGGAAAAATATGACTATAAACAAAAGTTGGACACAATTTTGAAACAGGCCAAAATGAAATAGAGGACAGTCTTTTTGAAACGGCAGGATTAATAAATTTGATGTTGCCAAATATTGCACAGGAGAAATTCTTGGAACCCTTTTAGACAATCTGGAGTTCCAATTTCGGACTTTAATCAACTCTCTTTCTCGTAATAACGAGGTAGCACGTAAAAAAAACGAAAACTAATCGATTCAACATGACACTCACATATACTCCCTCCGTCCCACCATTAGATGACCTACTTGGTCTAAGATCTTGTCCCATCATTAGTTGACCTATTTCACTAATCAAGGAGATATCTCTAAAACTACCCTTTTGATTGATTATCGGTATCATAAGAAATATGTATAATTTTATATTCATGTTTATACTCGTTTCGTAGGTGTTTTAAAATAATTTTCAACGGTACAAAATTTACGAAAATCTATGGTATAGTTTAAGAGATAAATGATTTCTAAATTTTACAAATTATTATCCATAAGGGTATAGTTGTAAAAAATACTTAAAAACACTCATTTCATTCATTGCCTTAAGAATTGTGCAAACTTCAACGAGGTCATCTAATTGTGGGACGGAGGGAGTATTTAACAATACACCGATGTGTTCATACACGACAACAACCTCCTTTATTATGAGGCGCCTATCTTACTGTAGATTTTGACCACTACTGTTCACAGGGCCGACTTATGTTATTCGCAAGGACGACTTTTCGTTTACTATTATCAACGTAAGTTACCAAAAAGTAACAAGTTCAGGTGAAGTATAATTTAGGTTTGACCTCTTCTGTTTCCTTGGTATTTGTCACAGAGTCAATTGTACCACCATTCGCCACCCCCTACCGTGGGTAATTTGTTAGGGTTCTGATTTTGATCACCATTTGAAACAAGTCTTGTATTAAGAATTATCTGATTTGAACTCTTCTTCACAGTAGAGAGAGGTTGAGTTATTGTCTGGTGATAATTCATAATCATCAGATTCATGTGAGAAAAATACCCCTCTTTCAAATGCTTCTCTATATCAAATCTTAAGAAGAAAGTTATGAAATTTCTATCTTAAGAACATCTCATTACTACATTGTCGTTCTGCATAAACGACATGTTTCATTTATATTTTTATCGTCAACATTCACCTTCTCCATAAATCTTCCATGCTTCAATTCAATTACATATTTTTAACCATAATCTCAGTTCTGTCTTTTTTTACTCCATTCAAAACGAACCTGATTGGTTTGGTAGTAAAGATTACTGATTAAGAAAATCAAATAACCCTAGAAATACTTAAAAGATCAAAAAAAAAAAAAATATAAGTAGAACTCACATTAAAGCTATTTTTAAAAAAAAATACAACCTAAAATCAAATTGAATCTCATTAGTTCTGAAGATATAGTCTAAGGATTTGAGCTTTTGTGAATTTTTCCCGTTCAATTTGGTTGAGGGCAGGTTTGGAGATTAAGAGAGAAGAAGATACATATTAAGAGCTCGTATCAGGTGGTTGGTTTTCTGTTAGGGTGCATCGGCGACTACGTACCTACAACCAACACTTCTTGAAAAAGTCAGATGTCGTTGTCCCTGTATGATAATTTCTGCGTGTGAATAAGATCACGACCCTGTTAATAGCTGGGGTCTAGATTTTTATTGTATATAGGGAAAGCTAAAATTTATTGAGGAAAGCTGACTTCCGATTTTGGACAATTGACTTTTGGACAGAATGGGCGGAAATATAAGAAATCCCATTTTCCACGATTTCGTTGTCTTCCGCTTTGATTTTAGTTCTCCTTTCGAATTCCATCCAAATAACCCACTAAACCTAACTTTCTTAGGTATGCTTAGCTGAAATTTCTTAGTTTCTCGAAGGATAACCTCAACAAGAAAACCACCAAATCAATTTAAAGACGTCAAGAATTTTAGATGGTGCGAGCAAATCAAATAAGACAAAACGTTACTTATCTACAATTTTTTTTTTCATAAAAAAGGATAACCTCAGCAAGTACATTGATAAAACCGATTTTGAAAATTGGAAACCTTACATGAGATTTTCAAGATTACAAAATAATCATTCAAGTTGTAGTATCTCCACCAATTCTTGCCTATCAATCCTATCCCTTCAGACCTAGAAATAGTTTCAGAGGACCTTCTTCTCTCTCTCAAAGGAGAGGAACAAACAACTAGGGTATCTATCAAAGCACAAGGCAATGACTGGATCAAATCCAACCCAAAGTTCATCAGAACATGTAAACAACATGAACTGGAGTTTTTAAAGTTTTGATTACCTAATGTAATCAGGGTAACAATGACCCAACTAACAGTAAAAATATATAAACAATAACCAATGTGTGTTGAGTAACAGTAGCCAATGTGTCTTGAGTAGCAGTGGTAATCTGAAACTGTCTTAAAGAGTCTGAATTGGAACAAATCCGGCTGTCTCGGCAATGGAGATGTTGTAACAGTTATAGTGATAGAAAAACTTGAAGAAAATCTTGAATAACGAATTGTTGCTGTCTTGGTTTCCCTGGCTTGAGATGGTGCCATGCTTGCTGCTTCCAAGAGGTTTATCATAATCATTTACAGACTGAATATAAAGATCACGCCAGAAAATCCGCCGGAGCTGCTGTTCCTGCCGGAAATAATCATCACCAAATTTGGAGCTATTGATCTCAGAGTAACTCAAACATAATAAACCCATTACACAGACAAGCTCCATGAGTGAAAAAACCAAAACAAACCTAATAATCCGAGAAATAAAACATACTGCTGGAACAAAATAAAATCTAATTAAAATCAGATCAAAGATAATCCCTAAGAGAAGAATTAGAGGATATCTAGAGATGTCAAACATATCCAATGTGAACATAGACGCCGGATCCGTTGCCGAAGATGTGGTTTATTTGTAAATCTGAGTTTCAGATGGTTGTATGCTCTGGTCTCTTTTTTCCATCATAACCCTAGCCATAGAAACACTAACAACCCAAATCTCAACCAAACAAAACCAAAAAATTGAACAGCAAAAGCTAAAAGAGAAGTGCTAACAGATATTAAATCACCCCATATAGAAGAATTAAAGGAGGGATCGAAGATTAAGAGAGATTTATTATCAACACAGGTACATGGCTTCTCAGATCTGCTCCAAAGGAGCCAATCAGAGCAGTCGGCGGCCGACAAAGCTAGGGTTTTCGTGAGAACAGAGGTGAGAAAGGAGAGGTGAGAAAGGAGAAAGAGTTGAAAGGAGATTAGACGAGATTATCTACAATCTTAGGAGAGCATGTAACTAAGTAGTAGGCTGACTTTTATACGAAAAGAAACAGCTTAAACTTAGTACTTAGTAGGATGACTTCATCGCCTGTTACTTGTTAGTACTTAATTTTTATATGAGCTGTATGTAAGTAGACATATAAGTGATATTTTTATATTTAAATTCCTGATCATTCCTTTGAAGACTGCTTTAGACAAACTTATGTGTTTTGAAATAACGAATTCATCATATCATCGGAAAACATCTAATCATCAACAAGAAAAAGACCAAACCAAAAAAAGAGAAAAAACATAAGCTAATCGACCTCCCATTTAGGTGACCTGCCTACTTGTTTTTTTTTTTTTTGAAAAAGGTCACATTTTTATTAACTCAGAGTGTTACATTTCTTGGGAATTTTGTTCCCATAGAGTCTGCATTTGTGATGTTGCAAAGAAAGTTTGGACACATATTATACCAAATTTTTGTCGCCTGTTCTGCCGGTTGTTGAGCTTGGTTCTTTAGTGCTTGATTTGTCAGTTCGTCTGCCGCCTGGTTTGCCTCCCTGTATACATGTTTGATTTTTGTTTGCGGTATCTTTTCCATAAGTGCGTTAGTTTCTTTCAGCATACTTCTTAGGTACCATGGTTGTTCATTTGCTTCTTGTTTCATAAGTTGTATAACCGTTGTGGAATCCATCTCGAACCATACCTTTGTCCAGTTTTGTTGATTTGCTATTCTCGCAGCCAGTAGTAGGCCCCATGTTTCTGCCGCTGTTGATGTTGTTATACCTAGAGGTGTCGCCATAGCAAGCAATATTTTTCCTTCATTGTTCCTGCAAATTGTTCCTGCAAATTATTCCTGCTCCTGCCGGTCCTGGATATCCTTTTGCTGCTCCGTCGGTGTTGATCTTAATCCAGTTATCCTGTGGTGTTTCTCATCCTACCATTATGGTCATTGTTGCTTTCGTTTTTTGTTGTCGGATTTCTGCTGCCATATGTGGTAGTATTGGTGTCAGGTGTTGTTGTGCCCAAATGTATTCTTCACACATTACTTTTATTATCCGAGTTATTTGGATCGGTGATTGATGTTGTTGTCGATAAACTGAAGCATTCCTTGCTAGCCAAATATGCCACATTGTAAAGGCACTAAGTGTCTTAATTTCCTGTGTTATTTTGTGATCTAGCGTTTCCTGTATCGTTGTTAGAATTTGGTTGTTTGGGTTTTGATTTTGGTTTGTTGGGTTGTTTTGGTTTGTATGGGCCGTAATTTGCCGCCGGACCTGATTTGCTCTGGGGCATCGAAAAAGGAGATGTGATGTTGTTTCTGGCTCAGCATTACATATCGGGCAAAGATTAGTATTTGTGATGTGTCTTGTTGATAGGGTGTTGAAAGTCGGTAGGCCTTCAAGGGTAGCTTTCCATAGGAAAAGCCTGATTTTTGGTGGACACTTAAGGTTCCAAATATTTTTGTATTTTATTGTGGGTGGTTCCGTGATGTGTAATGGTTGGGTGATATTGGTAATTGGTTGGGTGGATGTGTTTGTACCATCGTTGTGAGGTTGGATTATTTGCGGGATGTGAGCTACATTTTGTACTTGGTTGTTGGGGGTGTTGTGTGAGAGGAGTCTGTGGTAGCCACTTTTTTAATTGTACTCACCATTGTTGGTGTGCGGCCAAATGATCGTATCTTTGGATGGTTCCTTTGGTAGGTGGATGTTGTATATGTGCTGAGCGGTTGAAGTTGTGACGATGGTGTTGAGTATTGTGTGGTTCCAAGTGTCCGTGGTATGATCAATGAGTGAAGATACCGGAATATCTGGTAGAGGTGGGTGGATTAGTGGAGTTGTTTGGTGTGGGATCCAGTTACCAAGGATAGATGTGTTTCGGCCATCTCCAATTTTAGCTAGACATTGTTCCTGCAAAAAAATATCTAGGTTAGTCAAAACTCTTCCATAATGGACTTGATGATGGTTTTGGTTTTTGAACTGGGTATGCTAGTAGTTGTCGGTTGTGTAGGTATTTCTCCCTGCTCATTGTTGCCCATATCGACTTATCATCTCCATATACAATGAACAATACAACTCCCTCGGAAAAAAGTTGCAAAACATTCTAAAACTTGTTTATATGTATATTCAAAGTTTTTTTCTTTGTTTACATACAAAAAAAAAAATAAAAAAAAAATACAATGAACAATGCAACTCCCACTGACAAAAGTTGCAAAACATTCTACAACTAGCACATCCGCCCGTTTTGGGGGATGAAGTATTCCCTGGTCCCTACTCCTTATTAGGGATCTAATTTCTAAACCCACAATCTTTTTTTTTTTTACTAAAGACACAATCACACAATCTTAAATCATCGAATACATTAAAAAAGCACCATTGATTTGATATCAATGCTAATTAGTACTCCATAAACAAATTAGCACTGACAAATCCCTCAAATTACCAGTTTAGGTGCAAATCTATCCTATTTAGTAATGTCGAGTCCAAACTTTCGATATGATGATTCGCAGTGAAAATAAACACTCTTTCATCGGCTCCGACCAACATTTCTGAGAAATTTAATATAGCCGAAAGAATCGTGTAATTCACTCTGCTAGCGCTAGGATTCAATCCGGATACATCACCGACTTCCGCCCAAATTATGGATTTTGATGTCGTTTTCTTTAGCAAGTTTCCAAGGTCTAAAGTGACCGTATTAACTTCAGTTAGTTTGAGATCGTAAATATCATAATTTAAGAAATTAGCGATGGCCACAATCACATTTGACATTTCTGCGGAACCAGAAAGAAGGTACCTGTATGTTTTTTTTCGATCAGAACAAACTTGTTAAGTAATTAATTCTACGTGCTTGAATATGATTTTAATACATATATTGTACTTATTATTATTAATAGCGCCACAAATATGAAAAGCCTACGATAAAAATAAAAATGAATAAGAGCGAACAAAAAGATGAAAAGGAGTACCTTCTATTCCATGATCGACGTGATACGCCTTCTGCGAAGTCTGTAAGGTCCTTAGTTATGGCTGATTTCATGTCAGGATCCATACCTAAAGTTTCAAAAGTAGTTGGACGGCTTAAATGAAAACTTTTCCATACCCATGAATATCCTATCATATCAGAAGATCCTCCACCAGAAGGAGTAGGAGTATTATATGAACGATGTTGAGGTTCTCTTCTAAACGATATAGCTGTCTTCAATATATGCTCGGTATATCTATCAAGATTCAAAAATTTATCTCGTTTTCTCATTCTTAGAGTATACACCCTTTTCTCCTTATTATGCTCCCACTGCACTGCAACTCCTTCGAAATTATCACTAAATGATCCATCGATTGACATCAAAAGTGCTAATACATCTGGGTTCTCAGTTTTTCTTTGACTCTGGTGATAGATAAGAATGTCTTCAAAAGTTACGCCATCGGTAGTAACAGTAAAATCTAAATAACAGTATGGTGAACACCAAACTAAAAATTGCCGTAAAAGTTTAATCGCGGCGGATCTGACTTCCGGCGGACATACAGAGATGAACAAGGTCAGTTGACCATGAAATAATGTTAGGCAACTCAATAATAAATCCAGTTTTCCCTTGAATCCTTCCATTTGAACTGTCTTATATATGCTGGATTTAAAAGACGGTGGCTTGTTTCATTAGTTCTATGATTCGAAAGAGAAATCAAGATACGGAAGAGTTTGTGCAATCAGAGTTTACCATTATTTTGTATACAGAGTTCACAGTTTTATAATTTCACCGGAAGTTGAATATTTCTTCAATTTCATATAAAAATTATTTACTTACTAGCGAAGAATAGTAAGATAATACACCCAACAAATCATCCTGCCAGCATACGCTTAAGGTCCGTTTGGCACATTAGTACGAGTAATGCAAGACATTACCAAGTACTCCTCCGTCCCACTATTAGATGACCTAGTTGAAGTTTGCACAATTTTAAAGCGAATGAATGAAATGAGTGTTTTTAAGTATTTTTTACAACTATACCCTTATAAATAATAATTTGTAAAATTTAGAAATCATTTATCTCTCAAACTATACCATAGATTTTCGTAAATTTTGTACCGTTGAAAATCATTTTAAAACACCTACGCAACGAGTATAAACATGAATATCAAATTATACATATTTCTTATGGTACCGATAATCAATCAAAATGGTAGTTTTAAAGATATCCCCTTGATTAGTGAAATAGGTCAACTAATGATGGGACAAGATCTTAGACCAAGTAGGTCATCTAATGGTGGGACGGAGGGAGTAATATACTGTAGTGTAGTTTGTAAGTGGAAATTCTGAGTAGCCAAAAAAATGAGCCCCTTCTCTTAGAGAAACCCATAAGTTTTGAGTTTGAATTCGTCTTTTGATATTTTTTTCATCGCTAAAATACATTTTTACTCTTAGTCTTTAATTTTACGGCACGGTCAGTCCTGGAGTGGAAGTAGGGAAAGCTTCACTTTGGGGCAACAAGCCTAGAAGAGTAACAAAATAAAAGTGTTTAGTCTGCTAAATAAGATAATAATTGGGATAAATATGGATTTTCAGGAAATAATTTTCTAACCGGTCGAAAATCCTCTTCAGTTGTTGGTGGTAGGATTTCTGAATGTTTTGAAATAGTGTTGTTTTCGCTTGCGATATAGTTCAGTTACAATTCTATCTTTTCGGGATACTATTTGATGTATGTTACTCCTCTCATTATTCTTTTGGGGATTTTAGCCAGATATATCGATTAAGATGACTCAGAATAATAATACACAACTATAATAATAAGATTTAACAATAATACACAACTATAATAATAAGATTTAACATTCGAACCTTATCTGAAATTCCTGCCAAAAGCATATATGGTAGGTACAATGGGATTACAAACTATAAATGACCTACCTTGCTCTTGATTATATTTCTTTTAGCATAATGGGGCAATATTTTTTAGTTTTGCGTTGGGGTAAAAAATACTCAGGACCGGTCCTGTTTTACAGTTTTAAAATTAGTTTTATGTTTCACACTCTCCATATATTATCTTATCCTCCTTTTTGAAGCTTTTTTTTTTTAATGGATAAACCAGGTATTAAACCTGAAAGTTACAGGACAGGACACAAAACAAGAACAGGACCAACTGCAAGTGACTTTCAAACATGACCAAGTGACGAATCTTCAGCAATAAAATCTCAGTTAACAGATTCACGTATATCAGAATCCGGTAGCAGTAGCTGAAACGCCCGATTAAACACGGGAGCGACCAATAATAACATTAACACTAACACCCGCTTACATACGGGAGAGCTTGGATCGTTGATGCACAATCCACAACCCTAGAAAAAGTTTTAATTTTTATCTGAATCCCAGGACCTTCCAAGAACGATTTATCAGAAACTTTGTCTGCCGGAACATATGTAGCTCGCCAGAATAAACTTCGGAGCTGCTATTCCTGCCAGCAGAGATCTTTACCACACTTGGGGCTAGTATCAAACACATAGTGACCCGAACATAAGAATCTCATGACAAATATTAGCACATAAGCCAGCAAAGAAAACACCATTGCAGACCTGAAAACCCTAAAAATAGTTCTAATAGCCGAAATAAAAATTGATCCAGATGAAAATAGATCAAGAATAAACCCTGATTGAAGAACCAGAGGATATTCACAGCTGATGAACAACGCCAATGTAAACAAAGCCGTCGGAGTTGATGCTGAAATTGCACTTTGCCTGTAGGACGGAGTTGAGAATGATGCCAGTCGACGGTCTCTTTTCTTCAACAAAACCCCAAACATAGAAGCACAAACAACCCTAAACCCAAACAAACAAATCCCAAATAGCAATACAGCAAAAGCCAACCCATGAACAGAAATTAAATCACCACATAACTGAAAAAAAAATGCTAGTATTAACCCATAAACAAGACTGCTCAAATCTGCTCCAAAGGAGCCGATCTGAGTAGGAGGCGGCAAGAACAGTAAGGGTTTTCGTTAAGAGGAGGAGGAGAGAAAGAAAGGGCTTTCCTTTTTTTTTTTTTGAAGCTTTTCAAATGCATCAATGTTTTCTGAAGCTTTTCAAATGCATCCATGTTTTCTGATTCTCATTAAATCCTCCTATGTTCTCCATTTTTCCTTGTTTCTTTTTTATCAGGTTAAATAAAGTATTTTAATGCTTATGGTGTTACATTCTTGAACAATTGTTGTACACCATCTCGATTGAGGTATATACACAATGTTTGATACACAATACAGAATTACGGATTGAATAGGAAGGAAGTTATCCTAGAGTTGCATAATTCTTGCATACCATACCTATACAGATCTAACGACTAAGAAAGCATAATGATCATACACATAAGGTAAATAAAAGATGTAAAGAATATAAGAGTAAATAAGAACATAATTATGTAACGTGGTTCAGCCATGAAGACCTACATCCACGGTGGAAAAATATCATCTTCATTATTATTTCAAGGTCTTACTATTTTCTCAAGATTACAATAATATTTGTTACTCAAGCTTCTAAGCTCTCTCTAACTCTCTTTGGAGTAATCTAAAATAACATGTCCATCTCCTACTACATATATGAACTGGTATTTATAGGCAAAGCGAACTTCTTAAGATATAACATGGTGCTTCTTACGGCGATACGATACGCCTCCTCGTCGCTCGGACAGGTCCTTCATTGTTCCCCTTCCAGATATATATATATCGCTGCTCCTTCTTCAGGTAGCACCATTGATCTCCCTTCGTCCGAGTCTTTGACACGATGTACCTTCGTTTACATGTATCGCATCCCTTCTAATTCCTCATTAAATGCACTATTCTCCTTTTAGACTTGACCTTCAGTATGATTTGACTATTCTTTAAACACGTTCTTCATGAGGTGAAGCAATAGATATCTTGGTTCTAGTGTAATCACCTTTTGGGTCCTTATTAGGTGTATCTTTCTCACCTTATACTTGATGGACGCATTTTTGAGTCCTTATTAGTTTTCATACATCTTTAGTCCTTATTTTTGTACTAATATTATTTTATTGTGTTTTTACAGGTAAACGTAGTTGTAAGAAATAGTACATCATACATCTAACATTTGAAGTGAAGTAATTGCAAGATAAACAAGTAAAGAGACGCACACAAACACAAGATATACGTGGTGCGGTATAATTACCTACGTCCACGGGGTCAATGGATGATCTTATTATTTCTTCTAATTTACAAAGATAAAAGCTCCCAATATTACTTAGTCTCTCACCTTACTTACGCACAAGTTACCTGCCTTTCCCCCAACACAAGGGTGTATATTTATAGGCTAAGATGCTCATACAACGAGATTACAATGTTGGTTTCACTCAATCAACTTTGCTGGTCTGATCTGGTGGTTGCTAATGTCTTCTATCAATACTCAATATTAGATTCTATGTTCCTCCGAAGAACAGATCTCCCGTTATGTCTCTTCTCGGCTCAACTACACTTCTATACGACGGTGATGTTCCTGATATCCCTTAGTCCAATGTCACTACTCTTCCCGATCCGAGTCTGTCATCTTCTATACTTGGGCCCACCATGACTTGACTTCCATGATCCCTGCGCGTGCTTTGTTAGTGTATTTAATATCTTAACTCCCGATACACGCTTCCCCGTCAGATCCGACTCCATGCTTTACATGTGCGCACTTCACATACGAGTGGTAGATATCTCTTTTACCGTGCTGAGACCTAGCGGATGATTCTGTACATCCCTTGCTCTATCTTCGGTGCGTCAGTGTTTGGGATTGTGCCACCTACTCTTGCCAACTAATTGCTACTACTCTAAATAAATAAAAAAAAACTCCAACAACGAAAACGAGTGCGAATTCGTGCACACTCCTTAACGAGTGTACATTTCACATTTCAATCTCTACCCTTGATTTAATTTAGGGAGGGTAATGGGGCCATCAGTTAAATAATCAACCAATCAGAAGAATATGTGAAATATACACTCGTTAGAGGAGTGTGAACATATTTGGACTCAACGAAAACGGCTAAAACGGGGGTTATGCGAGTATGCGGAGAAACTCTAATCAGAGAAATTGGAAATGAATGGGCCATGTAGTAACTAGGCTAGCAAAGGAAATGAAAGTCTTGCGTAGGCTTGTGGACTTCCTACACCGATATGGAAAGTTTTGATAGATCTAAGTTGGCAAACAAGTAACGTTGGTGGACTGAATCACACACCTAATTAAGGTTGGTGGACTGAATACATGGTATCTAGTACGATGACATCATGTGCTCACATACCTGATTAAGGTTGTGTTCTGTGGGGAGTATTTTATTCGGGTCCAATACTTCCAATTCTGGAAGTTGAGATAGTTGAATATATAGTGTCGACATTTATTTTTTACCTTGTACGAAATATATATGGTCAAGCATACTCATGTTACGTCAGCCTATATATGAATATATAGTGTCGACATTTAATTAAAAAAAGATAGGCATAAGGCAGCGGACGTAGCTTTAGGGTTTTGAGCATGGATTTATGCTTTGGAAATTGGTTATCTTGTATGGTGTATTTAGTTGACTGAAATGAAAATCTAAAATCCTTTCTCATTGATTCAACACAGAGAAGAGAAAGCTCTTCTTATACAAAACAAACCTCAGACAAAGCTGTCATAGACAAAGACACAATCTGCACGGATACAATGACTAATAGCACACAAATAAAAGACTCGGTGATGTACACGTTTTTACTACCAATACAACAGTTAATAAAGAACACCTGAGTCATCCTTACTGTCACTAGCCCCCCTCAAGCTGAAGTGGTTGGAGCACTTTCAGCTTGTGTTTTAAAAACTCAAAGCGAGGAGTACTTAGACCTTTAGTGAAAATATCTGCTGCTTGTTGAAGAGTGGAAATATACACAACCTGCAAACTTTTGGATTGAACTAATTCTCTCACAAAGTGAAAATCAAGAGCAAGGTACTTGATTCTGCCGTGGAAAACTGGATTGGAAGCTAAGGCAATGGAGCTTTTGTTGTCACAGGCAATGGAAGGAGGAATAGGAACAAGAATATAGAGATCCTTTAGAATATGACAGATCCAAAGTACCTCAGCGGCAAGGATGCAAGTGATCTATACTCGCCTCTGTACTACTTCGGAAACAAGGGTTGTTTCTTGGATGACCAAGAAATTGGATTACCTCCAAAGAAAATACAATAACCACTCACGGTATCTGGATTCCCACATCGGTATCCTTGTAAAGCATTAAAACCTGAGAGAATAGAAGACCATGGCCAAGAGTGCCTTTAATATATCTGAGAATCCTCTTAGCAGCTTGAAGATGTGCAATAGTGGGAGCATGCATAAACTGACAAATCTGATTGACTGCAAAACTGATATCAAGTCTTGTCCAAGTTAAGTATTGCAGAGAGCCAACAAGAGACTCGTATTCGAGTAGGATTAGGAAGAAGATCCCCATCTCAAGCGAGAAAGTTTGAAATTTGCGGACAAGGAGATGTGCGGGGCTTGATTCCAACAAGATTGCATTTACAAGCGGATCAATGGCATATTTTGTTTGACTAAGAAACAAACCTTTGGTATTTCTGGTTACTTGCAATCCCAATAAAAAATGTAGAGCACCAAGATCTTTGACAGGGAAAAGAGTACTCAGATGAAGAATGATCTTGTTGCAGTGAGAGACATCATTCCCGAGAATAATGATGTCATCCACATAAACAAGCATGATAGTAAGCTTGGACCCTAACTTCTGAACAAATAAAGATGGATCAGCTAATGAGGGTTTGAAGTCAAGAGAAATGAGAGCATCTGCAAGTTTCTCATACCAAGCCCTTGGGGCTTGTTTTAACCCATATAAAGATTTGTTGAGCTTGCAAACATATTCAGGATGATCTTTGTCTTCATAGCCTGGAGGTTGAACCATATACACATCTTCTTTGAGGTCTCCATGAAGAAAAGCATTGCTTATGTCAAGCTGCTTAATATCCCAATTAAAGTTCACAGCTAAAGCAAGAACAATTCTGATAGTAGTTGGCTTTACCACAGGACTGAAAGTATCTGTATAATCAAGACCCTCAAGTTGATGATACCCTTTAGCAATAATCATGGCTTTATGTCTCTCAATAGTGCCATCAGCCTTATGCTTCACTTTATAAACCCATTTGCAGCCCACTAAATTCTGTGAAGGATGTGGTGGCACTTTGGTCCAAGTATCAGCATTAAGCAGAGCAGTATGTTCTTCATCCATAGCACCACACCAAACTGGATTTTTTTTAGCTTGAGAGTAGCATGTTGGTGTTGGAGGAGCAATAGTTGCCATATAAGCAGCTGGTAGAGTATGCTTAGTTGGGAAAAGAACCTTAGGTTTGTAGATGTTATTCTTGGCTCTTGTAGTCATAGTATGAGTGTTAGTGATCATGGTTCCCTGAGATGATGTAGAATTAGAAAGAATGGAAGGTGCAGAAGAAATGTCTGAAGTGACAGAAGGAGTAGAAAGTGGTGGAGAGAGTGAAAGATATGGAGATACATCTAGTAGAGTAAGAGACATACCAAAGTTTGAGAGAACTTGAGTGAGAGTAGTAGTGGAGGTAAGACAAGTGTATGGAAAGACATGTTCATTGAAAACAACATGTCTGGAGATAAAAACTTTATGTGAAATAGGATACAAACACCTATAGCCCTTACTTTGAGAATTGTAACCCAGAAAAATGCACTTAGTACTCCTAGGTTGCAGTTTATTAGAGACATGGGGGTTTAAGCCAAGGAAAACAAAGGCAGCCAAAAGATTTTAGAAAGTGATAATCAGGTGGCTTGTTAAACAATTTCTCAAAAGGAGAAAGTGAGTGTAAAGATTTGGTTGGCAATCTATTGATGGTGTAATTGGCAGTGGCCAAAGCATCAAACCAATATGAAAGAGGTAAACCAGCTTGGATAAGAAAAGTTCTGGTAATATCAAGTAAATGCCTGTGTTTAGATTCAGATACACCATTTTGTTCTGGTGTATGAGGACATGTAAGTTAATAAAGAACACCTGAGTCATGCTTACTATCACTATGACCAGAAACAAACATACCTTCACCATTAGTTGTAGTAACTAAGTCATTGCTAGTGTAAGATTTTGAAGTTGAAGCATCCAAATGACTAGCATCACCAGTTAGATGATGATTGGCTCCTGAGTCCATGTATTAGGGATTCTCACCAAAGATATTTGCAGAGGAAAGCATAGCTTGAATGTTTCTTGGTGGATCATTGCCTTGATAAGCAAAGTTGAGTCGATTCCAGCATTCACGTGCATCATGTCCATATTTACGAAAAATTTGGCAAGTAGGACGATCTCCAGAAGATAGGTCTGAAGAAGTAGTTCTAGTAATAGATTGTGAACAAGGAGAAGGTAGCAAACCTTGAGATGAACCTCTCCCTGAGAAATATTGACTTCTACCATGACCTATGAAAACATTAGGCTGATAACCTCGACCAAAACCTCTACCATAACCACGAAAATTACCATACTGAGCAGCAAAAGCTCTATGAGTAGATTCCTCATGCAAAGTCTTAGATCGAGCAGTTACAGTTGATTCCTCACTGAGAAGCATATTGTGAAGTTCCATACTAGATGCATGAGGCGATCTAACACGTATAGATGTAGCAAATGAAGCATAGTCAGCAGATAAAGCACAAAGAGTAATGACAACCAACTCATCATCTGAGACTTTAGATCCAGTAGCTGCAAGTTGATCTGAAAGCAGCTTGATCTCATTGAGAAGTGAAGGAATTGATTTATCACCTTGTTTGAGAGAAAGAAGTGTAGTTTGTAATTGAATCGAATGTGTAGAAGAAACTCGAGCAATGCGATCATTAATACATTTCCACAGTTCAAACGAAGAATAAACCGAAGCAAAGTATGCAATTACTGAATCGGAGATTGTAGAATTGAGCCACAGAATAATAGTTGCATCATCATCCATCCAGTCGGTGTAAAGTGGATTTTCAATTCTATTGAGTTTATTTCTTGGAGAGGTAAATTGAGCAGGGAAAGAAAGAGATCCATCAAGGTATTTCATTATCTTGAATTTACGAATGACAGGAAGAACAAGAGATCTCCAGATCAAGAAATTATCATCTCTGAGTTTGAGTTGAATAATACTTGTTAATTGGTTTAATGGAACTTTGGAGATTGAAAAAGCAGTAGGATTTTCCATGGAGTTGGATGAAAATTCTTGAATCATGCAAGATTTGCAAAGAAGAAAAGAAAGTAGATCTGAAAAACAACAAACAAGATCAAGACCAAAAAACAAGAAGAGAAAGATGAATTGTAGGAGAAGAACACCTGAGATTGATGATGGTTGAAGAAGAGAGATAATCTGATGAGAGATTGTCAGGGAAGCGGAAGACGGTGACCAAGATCCTACCAGAGAAACTCTGTTTCTCTATCTGATACCATAGTTAACTGAAATGAAAATCTAAAATCCTTTCTCATTGATTCAACACAGAGAAGAGAAAGCTCTTCTTATACAAAACAAACCTCAGTACAGGCTGTCATAGACAGCACACAATCTGTACGGATACAATGACTAATAGCACACAAATAAAAGACTCAGGACAGATACGTTTTCAGACACAGTCAATACAACAGTTAATAAAGAACACCTGAGTCATGCTTACTGTCACTAGTATTGATGTTAAACACATGGACTATGTTAATTGGGTGGGTGATGACTTGGTGAAAAATACTGAAAGGGGAATGCTAGGTTCATTGGGGTTTTTTTTTTGTGCAAAAGAGAATGTATTAATCTTAATTAGAGGTTTATTATTCTTGTGTCGTCATTTCCGTAGAATTTTCCAATGTTAAGTAACTATTTTGGGATTGTTTGTCGGGCATTTCTAGTCCGGTGCTGTTTTTCGTTTTCGTGGAATAGTTTACTTTAGGTGGTTTTTTAAATTGTGGCAAGCAACTCATAACAATTACTGTCAGTCTTTAGTTTATCTTTTGCATCAATCCTAGGAAGTTTCCTCTTCCTTTCATTTTAGTTTTCTCTTATTTGATAACCCCCTCCTTCCGCAACATTGGTATATGTCAGTGTCTCCGTGTTGGCCATGTCTTACAGGCAGCAACTTTAGAATTTTTTCTCTTTTGATGTAGAAGAAGGTTTCCCCTCATGATTTTCATGGTAGTCCCCATTTAAAAGAATCTTACCAGCGTGCTCTTAGCATTGGTGTTTGCTCTCCCTGATTAAGCTTTTGTTTGGTGTTCATCCTTTTGGTCTGCAACTAACGATATCTCATGCGCCTTTTATTTTATCAAATACTATACTGATTTAGTGGTTCGCCTATAGTGGTTACAGGGTCGGTGAGCTAAGTTTTTTTTTATATATAATTCCCCCTTCTTTTTATGGTTCTTATACTATTCAAATATTCAGTTTCTTTTTACCAGTGTTGGTTATCCAGTGTTCCTTAACCTTTCATGTATCTTCAATAATAGAGGTTGTTTTATCTTTCCAGTTTTCTCTCTGGCCTGATCTCCCTCCGACTGACTTCAAATTCTATTGATGTTTTTTAAGGGTTGTATCTTTTGTTATTAAGTAGACTACATGGAAATCCCCTTGTTTTCTCATCCACATCATTTTACCTAGTTGATTTGTTTACTCTTTCCAATTTATTTTCAAGTGACATTATGAAACTCCTCTCCTGGAATGTTCAAGGTATTGGTACTCCAATTACCTAGGACCACTTTAATCACCTCAATCTGTTTTACAAGCCAGACATAGTCTTTCTTGCCGAGACAAAAGCTCTGTTGTCTCGAATGGATTTTTTTTATTAAAAAAAACCCCAATTTGTTGACTGGTTTATTGTACCTTCGGTGGGAATTGCAAAAGGGTTAGCGATTGCGTGGCACAACAACATAGAAATGAATCTCCTATCTTCAAACCTCAATGTGTGCCACTTCGAAACAAAAATCAGACTAGTAGAGGTGCTAATCACTTATGTTTATGGTGCAGTTGAGCCGGAATCTAAATTTGAACAATGATCATATATTGCTAGCATTTCCCAATAAGTCAACAAACCTTGGCTCCTAATAGGAGATCAAAATGTGATCCTAGATCCAGATGAGAAACAAGGTGGAAATAAAACTAGCTCAAGCAGCAAATCTTTCATAGTCCGAACAATTGACTCGTTGGGACTTCAAGATGTGGGTTATGAAGGAGCACTATTCACATGGTCCAATAATAGAGAAGGTTATTCCAACATATGTGAAAGAATTGACAGAGCATTGACATCATTTCAATGGTCGCAGAAATTTCCCGAAACAAAGGTGAGTCACCTTTCTAGAGTTGGTTCTGATCATACACCTCTCCTTTTTGATTCAAACCCGGAAAAACAAAAAACCCAAAAACCGTTTAGATTCATTAGATCATGGTTGACTCATCCAACATTTTCAACAATGGTTTCCAACTCTTAAAATCTTCACTCCAATATTACTCTGGATACAAACATCTATTCGAAGCTCCAACTATTATCCTTGGATTTATCTCAATGGAACTCAGATGTGTTTGGAAACATTCACAAAATCATAAAATCCCTGAATAATAGGATTGAAAGTCTACATAGAACCGGGAAATATCTAGAGAAAATAAAAAATCTCCAAGCTGAGTAAGGAAAATGGTACAAAATCAAAAATGATTACTACCACCAAATATCAAGAGATAATTTTTTTTAAAGAATACGACCAGAACACGGAGTACTTCCATGCTACAGCTTCCAATAGAAAAAGAATCAATGCCATAAACTCTATTCCAGAACCATCGGGCCTGTGGATTTCAGATAGAGACCAAATCAATACCCTCTTGATCAACCGCTTCACTCAAATAGGCACATCGAATAACAACAACTTGGTAGAAGATTTGTCAAGCTTTATTGAACCTTGCGTCTCTGATGAGGAAAATTCTTCCCTAATAATTATCCCATCAAAAGAAGAAATTTGGAAGACAATTTCCAACATGAACCAGTGGGGAGCGCCAGGTCCATACGAGTTTCAACCAGGCTTCTTCAGAGCTAATTGGGATATAATGGGTCCAGACATAATTCATGCAGTTCAAGATTTTTTTTAAACCGGAAACCTAAATTCGGAATTGAACCATTCCTTCGTAACTCTGATACCCAAAATATCACTCCACAAATCCCATCAGATTTCAGACCCATCAGCCAGAGTAATACAATATACAAGATCATATCTAAGATTCTAGCAAACCGGTTAAAGCCAATCCTAAACAATATAATTTCCCCAAATCAATCATCCTTTCTGTCAGGGAGACAAATCACGGACAACATTATCATCGCTCATGAGTTTATTCATTCAATGAGAAACTCAAAAGCCACAAAAGGTTATTTCGCATTAAAGTTAGATCTCTCTAAAGCTTTCGACAGAGTGGAGTTGAGCTTCATCAAGTCAGCTCTATCAGCACTAGGTTTTGGTGACACGTGGGTAAAGCTAATAATGCAATGCATTTCAACCACCTCTTTTTCTATCCTCCTAAATGGTTCCCAGGGTCCGAAATTCACCACTTATAAAGGTCTAAGACAGGGTGACCCACTTTCACCATACTTATTTTTAATTTGCATGGATATTCTTTCTAGAATCATAGAAAAAGCAGTTTCCGAAAAGAAAATTTCGGGCCTTAAAATAAATAAAGATGCCCCGAACATCTCTCATGTTTTTTTTTCGCAGATGACTGTTTTTTATTCATAAAAGCTAATCTAGGTGAGGCAAAAAACTTATTAGACATCTTATCAAGATTTGAGGAGATAACGGGATAGATGGTCAACCTACAAAAACCTGGTATCTACTTCAGTCCTAGAATTCATCCGAAACATGGGAAAATCATTGTGAGAATTCTAAAAGTTCCTTTAATGATAAAAAATGATAAATACCTGGGAACTCCTCTTTTCTTCGATAAAAATAGAAAAGAAAATTTTGAACCTCTGTTACAAAAATATTATGCCACTCTTCAAGGCTGGAAATCTAAATTGCTCTCTCAAGCTGGCAGAACAGTTCTAATAAAATCCATTCTTCAAGGTTATCCAACTTACGAAATGCAAGTGCTAGCTCTTCCTAAAGAAACGCTAGATCAGATGGACAAAATCCAAAGAGATTTCTGGTGGAAAAAAGACAAGCCCAAAAGCAAAGGAGGATATATTAGGGCTTGGGCTCTGCAAGCCTATTTCCCAAGGAGCTCTCGGAATTAAGAATCCACACTAGTTTAACATATCTCTCCTTACTAAACTAGCTAGCCGTCTCGTCTCAGAGAAAGATCAACTTTGGGCTCAACTTCTCAAAGCTAAATATTTCTCAAACTCTTATCCTCTGGAATTCTCTAGATCTTCCAAAATATCTTGGATTTGGACTAGTATAAAAAAAAGGTTTGGATATCATTAAAGGAAATTTTATCTGGCAAGTAAAAAATGGAGCTTCCACAAAAATTTGGGAACACAAATGGGTTCCTAGCACAGATATCATTCAGAAGCCCATTAATGTTCAAGTGCCGGTTCCACGGACGGTAAATGAGTTGATCACTCCCGAGGATACATGGGATCAAGAAAAACTTGATACTTATTTTGATCCAAAAATAAAAGCGAAAATCCTAGCTATTACTCCAAAAAGACAGGAACAAGACAAAGTCAGATGGCAACATCATCCTTCAAGAATCTTTTCGGCAAAAAATGTTTATAACTTTCTCATAAACCAAGATCAGGAGAGTAATTCAGTAACCTCCTTTCCCTGGAAAAAAATATGGAAAATCCAAGTAATCCCAAGAATAAAATTATTCGTCTGGAAATTAGCTCAAAAAACACTTCCAACTAACTCAAGACTTGGGGCGCATAATTCAGACATAAACACAGAGTGTCCTATGTGTAATTCCCAAGAGCAAGAATCAGAACAAAATCTTTTTCGCTTTTCCACCTTTTCAAGAGCAATTTGGTTTGGTCTCTCTCTAGAAGCGGTGACCGCTAGAATTACTTCGGATTCGGATAAAAGAGTGGATCACAGACCAATATTTCAATCAATATCGGATAAAATAGCTATTGTATCCTGGTTCATTTGGAAGCACAAATGTTCGGTCGTTTTTGAGAAAATAAATCCGAACCCGATTCACCTTATAGAGCAAATCAAGATATTTCTAAACCAGAATACTCAGGAAAGCTCCAAAACTTAATGAAGATAGAAAGAAGAAATAACCCCAAAGAGAAATGGTCTGACGTATCTTCAGATTGGATAATATTTATTGATGCGGCTTTCAAAAAAGAAGATTCAACCATGGGATATGCTTTTTTACTTTACTCTGTGGACAACGAAATATTTATGTATACTGAAGCTGGTTCAGAGTGGGCCTCCTCAGCCTTTCATGCAGAATCAAAAGCTTTACTAAAGGCATCTTCATGGTTAAGAAAATATATTATCCACTGTCTCAATAGTAACAGACTGCAAAACTTTGGCGGAGACGATCAACAAGTCTTGCAAAGACTCTCCGTGGACTGCGGATAACACCATACAAGAAGTGATCTCAATTCTGAAGAAACTTCTGCAAGCCCAGGTAAAGTATATAAACAGGAAATATAACCCTGCAGTGGACCACATAGCAACAGAAGCTAGAGTAAAGCATCTTCGGCATAGGTTCTCTCACATTCACATTCAACACATGGTTTTAAAGTTTAGTGTTATTTCCAATGTTTTTGATAAAAATGAGATTTTAAACTTGTTGTACTATATTTCTTGAGTAATATAATTCTTGTTTTCATCAAAAAAAAAATCTTAATGAGAGGTTACAACGATGTCCTGATCAACCCAACCGTGTATGTCCTAGGGGAGATCATTTTGAAACTCAGAACTTAAAAGTCTATCTCTCTTAGCTACCTTAAAAATCTTAGCTCTCTTAGCTATTTTTTGACAAACACACACTTTCTTCTACTGATTTTACTTAAAAGAAACTTAATATCTAATACCAAAGACTAGTTCATCCAATGAACATAAAATGTTGGTTCATTGATAGAATTTATTAGAACTTGACTATCAGACTCAAAAATAACATTAGAGAGATTCCTTGAAACTGCTAGAGTATCTGCTGCTTTCATAGCTCTACATTCCAGTTCCTCCACTTCAATTCCATCATTCATTCCTCTATTAAAATATTTTCCTTCAGCTACAATGCAGCTGCCTGCCCAATTTTTCACAATCAGTCCAATGCCTCCTTGCAGAGTTTCAATCTTAAAAGAAGCATCCAAATTAATTTTCAAAAAGTTACTATCCGAAGGTTTCCATCTATGTTCCTGTATAACCACATCAGAACTAGCAATAAAAGTTGATCCTTGAGAAACAAGTCTATTAATACAATCCAAGGACATAGTTATATTAGGACTGATATTCTGAAAAATCTTAGAACATCTATCCGTCCAGATAGTTTGCACTACCACCATGAGTAATGGATTGATATCTTGCCTAGTAATCCCTGCGCCCAAAACAATGTTATTTCCATCAGAAAACCAAGAGATTACCCAGTTTCTGAAAGAAGAATGTTGAGCCATAGTATTACTGACATTGATATTCAAAGCCAACCAAACAGACCTAGCATAGGGACACTCAATGAGAAGATGATTCATAGACTCATTAGGATGATTACACAAACTGCAATACAGATCAATGCCAGTTTTATATCTAGATAGCTTATCCCTGGTAGGAACTATGTCCTTTATGCACTTCCAGACAAAAAGTTTAACTTTGTGAGGGAGTTTAACCTTCCACAAAGCTCTCCAAACCTAAATAGGAACATATTGAATACCTGCAGAAGAGTTAGGTAATCTAGATAGAACATTATATGCACTTTTGACTGAGAATTGACCTTTCCTGTGACGGACAGGTGAATTTTCCCCCTAACGGGTAGGATTTCAACCCGCCCAGCGAGGACAAACCCAGTCACGCCACTCAAAATGAAACTGAAAGCAGTAAAATTATACACCCAAATTCATAAATCAAATTATTTTAGGAAAATGTGGAATACCATTTCATTAGACAACAACTCATACAGATAAAGCACATCAACCACATGCAAAGGAAGATCAAATGCGACTGCAAACTAATTTTTTTGTAAACTCAAATCCAAATGCCGGTAATCTCCTGAACTTGATTTTTGAATTCAAAGGAAAATTTAGACTAAAATGTAGACTTGATACAGATTGGGTCTTAAAATGACATTCCAAATTTTAAATAAATTTTGGTTAAAAGATTAGCAAAATCACTTTAAGATACTAGTGTAATGTATAAAAAAAAAAAAAGTCAGAGGCTACTTCATCCAAAAATTCCTTGTTCGTTCTTAATCCACAAATCAGTCGAAATGTCCAAGCAAAAATCCGTTGTTATATGTAAAACAAGCTGCCAATTCTTATTAAAGAAAGGAAACTTCACATGCAATTTCTTAAATACCAAAATTTATGAGTTAGACCTACCAATCTCATAGACAAAACAAGTTCAGAAGCAATATTGAAGGTAGGGAAAAAAGTAGATACCTAGTACACTTTAACAACCTGGCATTTTTAGGGGCGACCCCAAAAAAATTAGGGGCGACTTTTTTATTCCCAACCCATATACACCGTTAAGGGATGTCCAAAAACGCGGAGAATACGTTAATGCCCTTACATAATCGGAAGCTATTTTGTGCCCGATTATTATAAAGCAATCGGAAACTTAGTAACGATATTATACTACCGATTAACATCGATTTTGTGCCTAACGCGCATCTGGCTTCTATAACAATCGGTAGGAAAAACAACCTCATGAAACTACTGATTGTTAAAGTATAGAAATAAGAAATCTTAAGAATTTTGCAATGGTGAAATTTGGGGCTCCTATATAATCGGACGAGTAAAAAAATGTCTAAGCTAACGATTTAGGGCTTCCCATAATCGGGATGGTAAAAGTAACAATTCCTACCGATTATGGTAGATTTCAAATTTCCAACAATGAAGGATTATAGAAAAAACTCATTTTGGGGCAACCTATAATCGGGAGGTTGGGTAATCTATTTATCTTCCGATTATGGCTACATCCACAACTCAAGCCAAGTGGTTATGGTCGGCTCTGCACCCCTCAAAACCTATGGAATTTGGCCAAGGCTCAATTTGGGGCTTCCAATAATCGGAAGGTTATAAGTAAACCCTTCTACCGATTTTGGGCTACTAAACAATCGGTAGCTAATTAGGTGGTATTACCTACCAATTAATAACCGTTTGACAGATAAAACCAAACTCAACCTAAATTCATTCTATTTCATTTTCTTTTCAACTTCCACTTCAACTCCTCTTCTTCTCTTTCCTTCCGATTGCAGAGAGGAAAACTCTCCCCATCTCCTCGCTATACATCGTTCATCGTCGAATCGAATCATCGTCGATTATTCTCTATAAAGATGAAAGAAAAGGAACGTAAGAAATCTCGAACCAAAAACGTAGTGCGCGGTGAGGATCCGAATATTGGATTGCATGAACCCGAAGAACACGAAGAAGATGAAGTCCCTAATGTAGGCGATACTGATAGCCAAACTCTCAGGCAACTTGAAATGGCGCCGATTAGGTAAGCTTCTACCGTTAATTAGGTTTATATTGCTTCAATTCGACGAACCCATGTTTTTTTTTTAGGGTTTTCGGTTATTACCCAGATTCGGTAGGTTAGGTATTGTTTTAAACTTCTGATTGTGGTCGAATTCTTCATTTCAAGAGAACATTTGTCATATTCGGGTGGTAAATATTTAGGTTTCTTACCGATTATAGAACGTTTTTCATTACTGAGGCCTAAATCGATCATAATCGGAAGCTAATTGTGTTTTTGCCTTCCGAATATACTAGTGAAGAACAAGTATTAGAGACACAATAATCGGGTGCTATATTTTGTAATTTCCTTTCGATTGTTTAGGCTGAACCACTTGAGAATCAATTCCTTGCGCCATGCAAGGCAATAAGGAGTGATGCATATTCGGTAGAAATTAGTTTTGTGAGGCTTCCGATTGTGATGCATTCGGAAGGGTGGATTTTTTATGCCTTTCGATTATTGGTATTCGGAGGGTTATGTTGAAATTTGGCTTCCGATTATTGTGTGTAGATAAACATATTCGAACACCAAAAAATTTCTTTTGTTTCCGATTATACGTATTCGGTAGCTTTAGGTGAACTGATATTTACGATTGAGAGTAATCGGATGCAATTGGTTAAATCAACCAACCGAATATGTATATTCGGGAGCGTTGGTTTTACATTAACTTCCGATTATATAATTTACTAACCTGTTGTACTTTCTTTTGTTGTTTAGGGATAGGCGAGGTAAAAAAAAATCGAAGATGCAATTATCTCAGCTAGTGCAAGGAAGGAAAGGCGTCAGAACCTGACAGCTAGTGCAAGGAGAGCTAGGACTGCTAAAGCCGCTTCAAGTTCTCAAGATGGAACTCAACAAGCAAGTCAAGAAGGTGTTCAACCAAGTGCCCCTCAATCAGAACCGGTTCAAGAAGGTGTTCAACCAAATGCCTCTCAATCACAACCAGTTCAAGAAGGTGTTCAACCAAGTGCCTCTCAATCACAACCAGTTCAAGAAGGTGTTCAACCAAGTGCTCCACAATCACAACCAGAAATTCAACTAGAAGCAACCGAAGATAGATTACCTGAAGTAAGACAAGGTAGTGGTGTGCAAGAAGAAGGAGAAGCCGAAAAGAAAAATCCTCCTCGAAATAAAGCGAAACACCTTGTCCCACAAAAACTGAAGGTGAGGGATATTCCAGAAGGCGTAATCCTTGGGCTGTCGGAGGATGGAGGACAATTGTTATTTGGATACAAAGACTCCTGGGCTAGAGAAATATATGAAACCGAGGTAATCATCGTTTCCATTTTATTTACCTATTATCTTTTTCTTCGTAATAGTTTTAAGTGTTATATTTTTAGGTTATTTTAAAAAAAATTTAACTTGTCATGTGTTTAATAGTATCATTCCGATGCGGTTCGTATACTCAAACCGACCGCTGCACCAACAAAAATGTTGGATTGTCCTTTGAAGGATGGATGTGAAAGGTTCAAGAGAATTATTGCAAATTCTGGGTTGGCTGATGCTGCAGATAACTCTATGTTGGAACATGACCGGGTGGCTATATCGGAATTTGTGGAGAGACTTTATCCCGAGACCGACACCTTCTATATGCCGTTTGGGGAGATGACAATTACCCCAGATGATGTTGTGCAGATTGTTAGACTCCCTGTCCATGGCAAAGGTGTTAGGACTGAGTTCACAAAGCAGTTGGAATGGACCAAACTTTATGCTCTAACTAAAAAGTGTTTGGGTTGGGATGAAGAAACATCAACAACTGAGTTCAAAAGATACATGAAGTATAGAACTAGACAGATCAACATGGGTACTCTGATGGATATATTCAAGGGAACCAAGGATAAAGAAGATAAAGAAACTTTAACGGACGAGCAAGTCAACCACGCGGCCACTGCATATCTCCTATGTGTATTGGGATGTGTCATTTTCCCCAATACCAGTGGCAATCGGGTCGACGCCAACCTTTTACAACTTTTGGATCCTCTCTATAAAGTGCATGAGTACTCTCGGGGCATGGCATGCGATACGTGGTTGATGGAAGAGTTGAGAAAGGCGTCGAGGCTTGGAATTAGCCAAGTGGTTGGGAACGTGAGTCTACTACACGTATTGTTTATTAACTCTACATACTTGGTATTTTTTTTTATTTTTCTACCATTGAAGAATCAATTTCCTAATACTTGCAAAAATGACAGTATAAACATGGATCTACGACCACTTCCCTATCTTGGGATTGCCCATTGAAAATCCGGCGTAGGCGAAAGGTGACCCTAGAGAAACAAAGTATGTCTTCGATGACAACTATTCTAGGACGAAGGAGCAGCAGCTGATTCGTTTGAGGGATATTTTGGACTCACTTAATGCCCAAGATGTATGCTTTGATCCATACAAGGAAGACCAAGATGATGGACATATCGCTGGTCAGTCCGATTTGGCACTTTATTTTGGACCTTTGTGGCACCCCACAGGATATGTGATGTACAATGCCTCAAGGGTGATGCGACAACACGGTTTTGTACAAGGTATACCAAAGGACCAAATCCATAAAAATTTCACTTTGGAGCTAGAGCACTGCAAGTCTGATAAAGATTCTATCACGGTGGTTCACAAGGGTTCACCATCCTGTAAATTCCATTGGGATAGAAGGGCGCATTACTTGATCAAGCAAGGAAGGGCATCCAACCAAGGTTTTGAAAATGCTCCCAACTATATGGATTGGTACCGGAATGTTTCTCATCTTCGTGTAATCCGTGATCTTAAAGCAAAGCCCGATTCGTACAAGAGTATCCTCAAAGAGAAACCTGCGAGTTTTGATAGATTGGTACGTATTGTTTTATTAATTTAGTTTAATATTATGGGTCAAAATAGAGTAATAACCGTTTGATGGTATGCTATGTTTTAAAACATATGAGCAGGTTCAAGCGTTTGTCCAAATGGTGCACTGATTGCATAAAGTCCGGAGAGCTTGTGTCAATTGAGAAGATAAAAAAGCACCAACAGTTGATTGATAATGTTGACAATGAGGAGTATGCATCTCAGTTCGGGGAAAAATTGCAAAAGAAACCTACAACCAAGGTGAACAAAAGAACTCGAGCATCATCGAGCACTCAAGTTTATGAAACCAATGATGATGTTGGTCCAAGTCGTAGAGGTAGTAAAGCTCGCAAAGTCAAAGCAAATAGGAAAAACTAAACTCTCGGTGTTTCGTTAACTTAATGGATAACTTTGTTTATGTCAGATTATGTCGTTTTCAAAGTTTATGTCGGATTATTAGTTGTTACGTTATGTTTATGGATTATGAATGGTTATGTTGCTATGTTTATGCATTTAATGATGACTCGCAGGCGAATCACATGAAGAGACATGAAAGTGTTGAATTTTTGGAACACAATCGGAAGATAAGTTTATATATGAACCTACCGATTCTGGGGATGATGCATTATTTTTTAGTCAGAATCGGTAATATTATACGTTATTAACCTACCGATTCTGGGGATTTTGCAAAATATTTTGTCAGAATCGGAAGATTGCTAATATACTTTGCCTTTGATTATCATGTGTAAAGAAAACTTGTCTTCTATATCCAAACAACACCACAATCGGAAGGGAATTGTGCACCTTCACTTTTGAATAATAATAATCGGTAGGTTTATTTGTTATGTTCCTTCCGACTATTCTATGTAAAAAAACTTTGTTTTCTGGAAGCAAACAACACCATAATCGGAAGGTAATTGTGCACCTTGACTTCCGTATATTATTAACAACTATGGTTTCTGGAACCAAACAACACCATAATCGGAAGGTAAATGTTCACCTGACTTCCGAATAAAATGAATCGGTAGGTTTAGTTTTTGTTAATATCCGATTATTCTATGTGAAAGAACTTATGTTTCCTGGAACCAAATAACACCATAATCGGAAACAAAGTTGACACATAAGATAACCGAATATATTACTCGGTAGTTTGTTTAACAAAATACGCTTCCATTTCTTTATAATCGGAAAGTTTTTATATTAATAATCCTCCGATTACATCCATTACATAAAGTTCAAACGACCTTAACCTTACAATTTCGTTAAAAGCACCTAAATCCATACTCCTAATTGACAATAAAAGTATTAAAAAAGATCATAACGTCCAAACACCACAGAAATTGTCCCTCTTGATCTTGTAACATCCTTCATGTTCAAATCGTTTCCCGTAGAGGTCCATATACCGACGATCAGCAAGATTTCTCTGAAATTACGAATGAGTAACAAGTTAGTACTAACTTATGTTAATGTGAGTCGGAGTTATAAAGATACTTACTCGTTTTTCATACGTCCACCAAGAAAAAGCGTCCCTAACAAATCGTTCTTCATCTTCAAGTTTGTCAATCTCCTTGTCGACCGCCTTCTTTCTCATCTTAATGTCATTGGGTGATCTTCGAATTCGATTAACATCTCACGCCTCAAATACCATTAGAATACGGTTCCATAACTGCTCTTCGGATTCCCTTTTGTGGAGCTTGTGAACACGATCATGAGCAGTTACCACAGTCCACGCTCTATAAATAGCACAATATTCTTCTTCGGCAAAAGCAATATCCATGTTTTTGGTTTTCAAAATTAGAACTGAAGAGACGAAAGAGTTTGGTGCAATTGGGGTGATAGATATGAGTTTGTTTATATAGGTTTAGGTTCCAACGACTCTTTTTTTTTTCCCCAAAAACTCCAACGGCTATTTCTGAAATTTGGTTTAAAATGCCAGGCTAATTTGACGAAGGTTGAATGTGGAGAAACCAATAATTGGTAGGTATTTTAGTTATAATATCTACCGATTATGGTAGCTTTCAAAATTTGAATTTGGGGCAACCTATAATCGGTAGGTTTTGGAACCAATTTGATGTCCGATTATGGATACATCCAAATCACGAACCACATGGTTATGCTTGGCTCTGTACATTCAAAACCTATGGAATTTGGCAGGGGTTCGATCCGGGGCTCCTTACAATCGGTAGGTTGTTAAGTTGGATAGACTACCGATTATGGTAGACTTCAAAATTCATCACATGAAGGATTTTAGAAGAAACTCATTTTGGGGCAACCTATAATCGGTAGGTTATGTAACCTACTTTACGTCCGATTATGGCTACATCCAAATCACGAACCACATGGTTATGCCTGGCTCTGTATACTCAAAACCTATGGAATTTGGCAGGGGTTCGATCTGGGGCTCCTTACAATCGGTAGGTTGTTAAGTTGGATAGACTACCGATTATGGTAGATTTCAAAATTCATCACATGAAGGATTTTAGAAAAAACTCATTTTGGGGAAACCTATAATCGGTAGGTTGTGGAACCTATTTGGCCTACGATTATGTCTACATCCAAATCACGAACCACATGGTTATGCCTGGCTCTGTACACTCCAAACCTATGGAATTTGGCAAGGGTTCGATCTGGGGCTCCTTATAATCGGTAGGTTGTTAAGTTGTTAACTCTACCGATTATGGTATTTTTCAAATTCCCTTACTTGAAGGATTTTAGAAAAAACTTATTTTGGGGCAACCCATAATCGGATGGTTTGGTAATATATTTAACTCCCGATTAACGCTGCATCCAAAACACGAACCAAGTGGTTATGGCTGGCTGTGTACACTCAAAACCTATGAAATTTGGCCAAGGTTGAATATGGGGCTCCTTATAATCGGTAGTCTTACAAGTCGGATAAGCTACCGATTATAAAAGGGATTATTAGCCGAAGTATCTACACAATAATCGGTAGGTATAGTTTCAATTTAACCTACCGATTCACCTTTAACCTACCGATTATGGTGTAGGCTCCCGATTATATAAGGACATATTGGCCATTTTGAAAAATCAAAGATAAGGGGTAGCTTAGATTTATGTTTGGGTGACCTTTTTTGTCTTTTAGTGTCGCCCCTAATTCTTTTGGGGTCGCCCCTAAAAATTCCAGGTTTAACAAGAGCAATTTAACATCCATGCTAAGTTCGCAGTAGTTAGAAGTGTAACCAACTATATATGAAAGAAAAGCCATGACTTAGAAATTCATCAGAGAAGTCCATAAGATAGTTATATACATAAAAGATGGGTTTAATACATTTCAGACAACAAAAGAGATCAAACTAATCATAAACGCCCAAGGTTAGACCCATGAAACACGGCATTACCATATTTTCATCATTTTTTTTTTGACTGAAAAGGGCAAAATTGATTAAAAAGAGTTGAAGTCACTATAACAGTGACAAAAAGCTAAAGAGGATCAGTGAATCACTGCATCCCAATTACAAATTAGAGTGGACAAAGAAAAATTATGAAAGATGTCTGTGTTCATAGCCCAACTGAATAACAAGCACTTAACTGCTGTTATCAGTTGAGAAGAAACTCTAGCATGATTATTAAACAGCCTGTTGTTGCGCTCCTTCCATAAGGTCCACCAAATTGCGAAAGGCAATAGACTCCAAATTTTCCTTATCCTGTTAGAATTCTTCTTTTCTCCCCACTCCCATAAATTCGTCTTCACATTACTGGCAAGAACCCAGTTAACTCCAAAGCTCTTCAGGAAATAAGACCAAATGTCAGAAGCGACTTTGCAAAGAAGAAAAAGATGTTCATTTGTCTCTCGTACACTGATCACACAGAAGACAAGTTGCATTTTGCACCCTTCCAGCTCTGAAAAGATAGTCTAAAGTTGGAGCCCTATTATAGCATAAAGTCCAAACAAAGAAAGACACCTTCTAAGGCACCTTAGAGTTCCACAGTTGCTTGTCAGGAAATCTCAACAAACCTCCATCTTCTAAAGCTGTATAAGCATTTGCCACTGTAAAATCATCTCCATATCTCCAATTCCTCACACCATCTTCAACATTCACAGAAAGATCACCAATTACCTGCAAAAGATTAGCAACATCCACAATCTCTTGATCATTAAGATTTCTAGTGAATTGGAAATCCCAGGCCCCGTCAGCTGTAATCATATCCTTCACTAGTGACAACTTATTTCTAGAAATTTTAAACAAGTTAGGAAATAAGCTCCTAAGAGATCTTTCACCCATCCACAAATCCTCCCAGAATTGTACAGAACCACCATTCCTCATAGAAATAATTGTGCCATCTTTGACAAAATCTTTGGCTTTAAGAATTCCTGTCCAAAGGCTATGACAAACAGCCTTATTAGTGTGGTTTGGGAACAAAGCCTCCACATCCCCACCAAATTTCTGATTGATAATTCTTCTCCAAAGAGCCCTTTTTTCAGAACCATACCTCCAAATCCATTTAGCATGTAATGCCATATTAACAAGCTTCAATTTCTTAACTCCAACTCCTCCCATGCATTTAGGCAGATTTACCTTTGTCCAAGCTACCCAACTTTTCTTCTTCACTGCATTAGTAGATCCCCATAAAAAATTCCTCATGATTTTTTCAAGCTCATGCACAACTGATATAGGCATTTCAAACATTGACATATAATAAACAGGTAAACTTGCTAGCACACTCTGAATCATTATGAGTCTTTGGCCTTTTGACAGATATGTCTTTTTCCAAGCAGCTAGTTTTTTATGCAATCTAAGAATAATATCATTTCAAACCAGCTTACTTTTAGACTTACTTCCAATTGGAATGCCTAGATAGTTCATTGGTAATTGAGAACTGGAACAACCAAAAACATCAGCACATTCTTCCCCATTGTGCATTTGACCCAATCCTACAATAGTGCTTTTTCTGAAATTCACCTTCAAACCAGATATCAATTCAAAAGCCACCAAAATATGTTTTAGATTCTGAATTTGAGCTACCTCATCCTTCAAAAAAAACCACCAAGTCATCTGCAAATTACAGATGGCTTATACTGGTACCATTTTGAGCTACTTTAAACCCAGTGATCAACCCATCTGATGCAGCTTTTTTGAACATAAGAGAAAGAATTTCAGCTACTAATATGAATAAGAAAGGAGAAATTGGGTCTCCTTGTCTGATTCCCTTTTGACTTCTAAATAAATCAGTTGCTTCACCCTTCAATAAAACTGCAAACCTTGGAGTAGAAATGCACCATTTTATCCAACTTCTCCACCTCATACCAAAACCAAATCTTGCAAGAGTGATATCAATGCAATTCCAATTCAAGTTATCAAAGGCTTTTTCAAAATCTACCTTACAAATAAGACCAGTTTCTTGCAATCTCAATTTAGAATCAATAAGTTCAGAAACAATTAGAATCCCATCTTGAATTTGCCTGCCCTGAACAAAGGCACCCTGTAAATCAGAAATTATAGAAGGAAGAACAATTTTCATCCTCTCTGCCAACAGCTTAGAGATAATCTTGTAAACACTGCCAATTAAACTTATTGGCCTAAAATTGTGAAGGGAGACAGCACCATTAGTTTTTGGAATCAAGGTAATATTGGTGCAATTTATTCTCCAATCCAGCAAACTAGTCTCTTCAAATTCTTTCACCACCTTCATCAAATCATCATTAATCACCTCCCAAGCACACTTGTAGAACTCCATAGTGAAACCATCTGGACCAGGGCTTTTATTAGCTCCAAAGTGATCCACCACCTTCTTAACTTCTTCTTCTGAAAAAGGAATCTCTAAATGCATGCTCTCCAGCCCAGAAATAGATGGCACTTCAAGATTGTCAAATCCAGGCCTAACTTTATGACTTTCAGTAAATAAAGAAGAATAAAAAGATCTTGTTTCCTCAGCAATTTGCTTTTTATCAAAGCATAAGACCCCATCAATCTTTAGACAGTTTATAAAATTATTCTTGTACTTGAAATTTGCTATCTGATGCAAATATGCAGAGTTTTTTTCACCCTCCTTAGCCCATCTTTCTTTTGCTCTTTGAGAAATCCTTCTAGCTACATTCATAGAAAGAGAAGCATGCTTTAATTTAGCTTGTTCTCTTTCAATTACTTCATCATCAGACAAAATTGCCACTTCCTCCAAATTATCAAGTACATCTATAACAAGCTCTAAATTATCAATTTGGGCATGTAAATTACCAAAAGTATTTTTTTGCCAATTTTTGATAAAGAACTTTAACCCTTGTAGTTTTTTAGCAAAAATGAAACTAGGTTTCCCAGAGAAGGTTAAACTATCCCACAAAAGTCTCAGATTGTTAAGGAAATCTGGATGATTAAGAATAAAATTGTCTAATCTGAAAGGGGATTTCAGTTTATCACCAAAAGTGCAGTACAACATAATTGGAGCATGGTCTGAGATGGGTCTCTTTAGTCTGACTTGCATAGGAGAATTACAATGGTTTAAGAAGTGAGGGCACAAAAGAAATCTATCTAACCTGATCAATAATGGAGGCTGCTGTGAATTTGTCCATGTGAACCTCCCACCAGCCATAGGTAGATCAACTAGAGAGAATTTGTTGACAAAAGTTCTGAAAGAATTTCTGTTAGCAGCTCCTCCACCTTGTACATTTCTCTCATCTGTATTCAATATTGCATTAAAATCTCCACCAATTAGCCATGGCTCATTAAAAAGCAACCTAATATCTTTAAGCTCCTTCCAGAATTGCCTATAATAACCTGAGTCTGAAGCCCCGTAAACTGAAGTAAAAATCCAAGAAAAATCATCTATCACATTTCGAAACTTAATTGACACTGAGAAAGCTCCAATTAAATGATCCTCAATAGCCAAAACACCTTCCTTCCACATGACTATAATTCCACCAGAAGCACCTTCAGAAGCAAGATAAATATAGCTACATATGTTACTTCCCCATAAAGATCTAATTAAACTATCATCAACCAATTCAGTTTTGGTTTCCTGAATAGTGCAAATTGTTGGATTGTTTTTCGCAATTGCAGCTCGAATAACGATAATTTTTTGATCTTGGCCCAAACCCCTTATGTTCCAACTTAATATAATGTGATCCATTAAACAACATTTGAATCCCTAGAAGCAATCGGGTTGAAAACGTTTTCCAACTCTATGTTCTCCAAATTTTGGTCTGCAAAAACCGCATCAATCATTCCATCATTCGCTTTCCTTGAATCTTCAGAAGTTTCCTCATCATCATCATAAATTCCTAAGCCATCATCATCTTCCGCTAATGGAATTTCCATGCCATTAAGATTCTCTACTCCATTTTCACATATCTCAGCACAAATAATTTTTGTATTAGGGTGATGAACAGCAATACCCAGATACTTATTAAAATCCATTTGTTTTTCAATATTCTTCTCCAAATCACTATTGTGAGTAATAGGATTTTCTGGAGGAGAGAGATTCAACGGATCAATTGTGCTTGAGTTTTGAATATGCTTTTGCAACGGCTCTATAACAGAACCAATGCCAAAAACAGAATTCAAATTTGAATTACGAGAAATATCTAACGGTACAGATGTATTCGAATCATGGGCTGGAGTTCCATCCTTAACCGATGTAGAGCCGATATCCAGGTCTAAACCCGCACCTGAAGATACCACTCCCATCGCCTAGCCCATATTTTGATCCGAAAATACTGTCGGGTCATGGACAGGAGTTCCATCCAATGATGTAGAGCCGAAACCATTATCAATAGGTAACACTCTCCCCATCTGGTCCATAATTCGACCCGAACCCGTTTTTTTCTTCCTAACCGTTACCCATGGAATACAAACATCATTTCGGGTTTTAATTTTACCCTTGTCTAATTTTGTACTCCTTAGCTGATAATCAGTCACCATTCTCCAAACTTTGTTTAACTTTTTTAGCGCCTCATTTGACGTCGTAGAATAATAAGAAGAAACTGGTGACTGATATCTTGGCTGGAAATTAGGAGATGCAGTTTTTGAAAAATTTGCATCCGGAGTTATCGCAGTCTTAGACGAAACCATGGCAACACCGTCGTTCTGATCATGATGAACCTGAAAAATTGCTGATTTAATCTTAGGAGTAAGATCAAGCATATTCACTTGTGAATTATGAATCCATTCAACACATAACCATTGTCCTTGAAAGAAGACTGTCGCTGGAATTGAGATTAATTTAGCCTTCACCTTAATCATGCATCTATTAAGTTTTGAGAAATTCTCAGAGGAACTATGGATTGAAACAAATGAACCCCACGTAGCACAAATAGTTTTGAACGATTTTGAATTCCACAGGTGAAAAGGAAGTCCTCTAATTCCTAACCAAACCTCTTCAGAATGAAACCCTTGTTTAATAAACGCATCCTCGATCTTCCAATGTCTTACAGTAATCTTAATATTTCCCAGGATAAAAGATTTTTCTTCTTTGAAGTAAGCATAAGACACATCCGAGTTAGCATAGAAAAAACCAAGTTTACCATGAATACTGCGTAAATCTAGTTTGCTACTCCATTTCAATTTTTTCCGCAAAGCTGATTCAATTTTGTTCCATCCCAAATGAGCACCATGCACCTCTACTGCCATAGCTAAATGGTAAAAATCTTTACCATCTGGATTTGAAGGAAGAGGTGGAAATGAATTATCCGTAACAAAGAAAGCTTGATCTTCAAGTAAGTTTTTTGAAGAGGAGTATGAAGTTGGATTTAACGAATCCCAAAAACTTTTCCAAATAGCTCCTTTCCTACCATATGGTATACAAATAAAACTCCCTTGTGGAGATGATGGTGAGATTTCATCGACTCTTAAAAAATCCCCAAACGAGTTATTTAGCCAATGAACCTGAATCACTGTCTCGTTGAATCTCTTCGACCAGATTTTACCAACACCAAACTCCCCTTCATAAGCCATCATAAGTATTGATGAAAACCACGGAATCGCAAGTCTTGGAAAAACTATATTATTTGAAAACTTTTTGAACTTCTCAGTACATCTTAATCCTGAGAAAGTCCGGTAAAAATAAAAAGCTTTAGAACTAAAGAATAAAGGATCAATCTGTTTAACCTTCATGATCAAAAACAGGTAAAAAAGCGACGAAGAACTCTGCTAATCCAATAAATCTCGGCCCCAAGGGGAAGGATCCTTGATCCATCCTTGGACAGCGGAGAAGTTCAGAGAAGCACACTCCTAAACTGGATCAATCACCGAGGATTGAAACGAGAAGGAGGCTGAGTTCTTGGAGAAAATCGCCATCGAAAGAGCTCCACAAAGTTCGGAGAGGATGTTAAAAGACATTCTGATTTTATAAATGATGCAAACACGTTTAAAATTGATAATATTCAAGGAGATAGTATGACTAGTTGAGGAGATAATATGACTAGTTGAACTTTAGTATTGACAACCCGTTCCTTACCGTTTGAAAAACTTTGTACTAAAATCCAAAATAGGAAGATAATACATTTCAAACTAAAGCACAAAGTAATTATTTAAAACCATCATCTTTAATCTAAGAAAAGAACTTCCAGTAAACTAATATAGAAAATGAATCCAAACTGGTGTGAAATCAATTACTGAAAGATTCCAGTATCCATTCTTCACTTTTGAGAAACTTATGTAGAAATCCAGTACCATTAAGAAATTTTCAAGCTAAGCACAAAAGAACAAAATCATTGTTTTCATAACTACCATGATTCAATACGAAATTAGACAACAAATAAAGCATTAAAATAGTTCACAAAATGCTCATAGAAAACACTATCAAAAGTGGTTGGACCTGGTCGAAAAAGTGGTGGATCATTTTGGTGTCAACAAAAGCCCAGTACCGGATGGTTTTACAATGGAGTTCTATAAATATGCTTGGGAGGTAATCAAGACTGATCTCTTACTGGTGATTAAGGAATTTGAAGCTAATTGTTCTCTTGACTGGAGAATTAACTGCACAAATATAACTCTAATTCCGAAATGTAAAGGGGCAGTTTCACTACACAATTTTAGACACATACGTCTAATTGGTGTGTTAAGTGTTTACAAGATTATATCAAAGTTGTTAGCGGAAACAATGAAGTTGGTGATGCCTACAATTATTTCAGAATTCCAGGGAGCGTTCATTCATGGTAGGAAGATACACGATGCAGTTTTGATTGCGTCTGAACTTATAGATTCAAGATTAAGACTTCAACAAACTGGCATCATATGCAAGGTAGACTTTGAAAAAGCGTTCGATAATGTAAACTGGGGATGCGTGGATATACTCTTGATAGGTTTGGATTTGGTCATAAATGGAGAAGCTGGATCAAATGGTGTATTACCACACCGAGATTTGCTATTTTGCTCAAGGGAGAAGCCACTAAATTGTTTCGCAGTCAGAAGGGAATAAGGCAAGGCGATCCGATATCGCCATTTTTGTTCATTTTAGTCGCTGAGGTGCTTTCTTTGATGTTTAAAGAAGCTGCAGATCAGGGATTGATTTCTGGTTTCAAAGTAGTGGATCAAGGAACAGTTATAACTCAACTTCAGTTCGCCGATGACCTTATAATTTTCTAGATGACAATGAGATCCAGGTATGTAACTTGAAAAATATTCTTATAGCTTTTGAAACTATATCTAGGCTAAAAGTTAGCTTTATGATAAGTGTAGTTGCAGGAAATCCTACACTACACCCCTCACTAGAATGTACACAATTAAGTCATTTTAAGATGAATGATTATGATTTCTATTGATTGAATACTTGAATCTTTACAATATGAAATAGAAATGAGTAATAGAATTACGATCACTCTAAAACTTTCTCTCTCCTAAAGACTTGCTTAACAATTCAAAAAGAAGCCCTTCCCTACAGATGTACTCAACCCTTTATATATAGGGTAATACACAGTGGATGACAACTAAGCTATCCTTTATTTTCGGGAATGTCTTGCGAAATGTCGCAAGTATACATGTATCAACTCTCGCGACACTCCTAAATTTCGTTGAGTCTTCATATCTTCCTCGTGTTCTGGCTGTCGTCATTCATTACGTCATTTATTTTACTTCCCTGCGACTCCCTCGCAATGTCGTCATTTATTAATCTCGTGAAGTATTGATGTCGCGATATTCTGATCCTACATCTTGCCTCTTCTCATGTCTTCTCTGCGAAGGAGAGAATGTCATGAGAACCAATATTTTGAGATCTCGCAATCGTTGATTTTCCATCAATTTTCTGTCGACAAGATTCCGTGAATTCAGGAATGACTGTTTACACGTGTCGAAAATTTACCTTTTTACCGGCACATTTAATGTTATCCGGTTACTCTTTTCTCGTCTATTTAAAGGAGGATTCCTTGTGAAAGCATTCCTTTTCTTTTATTTCGTCTTCTTCATCGTCTGTAATTATTTTCTGTTCCTTTTCTTCATCATCTTCTTCATCGTTTTCCCGCTATTATTTTTCTGCTACTGTTTCTATGGCATCAAGGTTTGTTAATTTTGCTGAATTTGATCATTTTGTGATTGATCTCTCTCATTGAAGTTGTTTTATCCTGATATTGTTCTTCTTTTAACGACTCCTCTGCCATTTTTGTTTCAAAAAACAAATCCAAGACCAAATTCACCATTACGAACCCTAATATCTCTATGGGCTCTCAACCGAAATCCACTGCTTCTAAAAGAAAGCCTGCGAGTAATAAGGTATTTAAGAAACATTTATTCTCTTAATAACAATATTGTTGCCTCTGTTTCTTATTTAGCTTGTGATTCGCAGGATGACCAAAATGCTGATAAGTCCCCCAAGAAACCTCGCCATTCTAAACCCGTTACGCCTTCTGTCACTTTTCCTACATTCAAACTTACAACTCCTACTGCGACATCTTCGCAAGAGATCCCTACTGTTTCTTCCAAAGATAACATTTCTATGCCTGAATTTCTCATAGATCAACTCCCTCACAACAGTCCCATTGCGAATGAGCCTATTTCTTCTTCCATTATTAATGCCTCTACCATTCCTCTAGTCATTAACCTTCACGAGATTTCTTCTTCTCGTGATATTCCTTTAACAAAAGATGATTCATCTCTTCCTTGTTCTATCACTATTACTTCCTTTTCTGAACAAATCCCACTTACTAAAGAAAATTTAGAAGGAATAGAAGTGGCATTCAAAGTCCTATCGACATTGTGAACGATGCTAAGAAGACTTCTCACGATCCCACAAATGATATTTGCGAGATTTTGAGCAAACACCTTGGACCCGATAGAGTTTCGCAAACATCCTTGAGCAAGAAATTAACACTTTGAAGAATGACCTCCAAGTCATGACTGCAAAATGTAATACTCTCCATCTTGAGAACCAAAACTTTAAAATATTTCACGGATCGTGATAATCTTCGCAAGAAGAATGAAGAACTAAAAGGTAAACTCTTGCCTCTCGTATTTTATTTTTTTTTTTTTTAAAAAACTCAAGCCCTTGTTCGCCCTTCAAGCTTTAAATCAGAAACGAAAAATGGAGATATATCAGTTAGAATCTACTGTTGAAGAAGTTCGAGTTGATAGAGATGCTTGGATGGAGCAATATAACCAATTAGATAATCTTCATACATACTCTGTTGATCAAATAGATAATCTTTCTAAAGAAAATGCTAATTTAGCTCAGAAACAGGATTCATTAAGTAATGACTTATCTCGCATGTCTTACTCTTTGACTAAAGCTAATTTGGAGTTGGAAACTTTATTAGATGAGAATGGAACTCTTTCTCAAGAGAAGCGAACTCTGTTAAACAAGGTGGCGATTTACTCGCAACAAAATGATATTTGTCAAAAATTATGTAAAAAGCAAGAACAATCTCTTTGTTCGCTGAGAAATCAACTCGGAAGAAGTTATCACGAGAAGGATAAACTGATTCAGGGTAGAATAAACTTAAGTGTAAAAGTAAACCAATTCAAGGATCAATGTTCCGAACTAGAAAAGTCCAATTCTTCCCTTATAAAAGAGAATGCTTTACTTGTTTCCAACGAAAAAAGTTGGCGATCACGCCTGAAAGGTTTAATTGGAGATAATTTTGACAATGCCATGGATCATTTGGAGAATAGTTGTTCGGCTCTAATCCAACATCTTACCTCGCAGAAGGAAGGTAGTCATAGAAGTTGACTGCCTCATCTATTCTTTCTTTATCAAGCCTTCATATTTTTTGTTTGTATAATTCCTTTTACTTTTTGTTTTGCAGAATCTGAGAAAAAACTTCACTCCTCCATTACTGCTTTGAAATCTGACTACTCAAGAATTCGCAAAGAGAATGGAATACTCACTGCTTCTCTTGCACGCTCTCGCGATAGGGCAGAAAGAAAATTCGACTATATACGTGACTGTAAAGATATATAGAGTAAAAATCAACAAAAGCACTCCTTCGTCAATTTCATCTTAGAGCCGAAGTTCTTGTGAATGATGTTTTACTATCTAAATCTCTTGATCCCGTGTCTCGTTGAACCTCGAAGTAAGTGATGATGAAGTTCCTAATCCTCCCGATAGCGATTATGATTATAACACCGCGAAGAACTCAAGATGAAGAAACTGTCTCTCCCAATAAAATCACAATGATGATGTCGCAAATGAAGAAGAAGGATCTGCTGGAAATATATTAATTAGCGAGAATATAGATAAAGTTGCCGAAGAAAACCCAGTATCTCCTTCTGGTAAAAAAGCTACTATTTGAGAGATTATTTTCTCTTGTAATCTTCCTTCTCGTGCTATTGTTTCTTTATGTACTTCTATTATCTTTTTTGATGTATGCACTCGCCTGCGTTACTCTTCTTTCTTTCAACAAGTATAATTTTTGGTATTTAATGATTGCTATTCTATTATCTTCATTTATGCTGAAATTCACTGTTGCGACAAGATCGCAGGATGTCTTTACATTTTCATGTATTGACCCATTGATCTTGCCTTATCATTGTTTTTGTGTGGTCTTATTTTGCCTTCCTAGTTAAAGGTCTTATTTTGCCACCCCTCATTTTGCATCAATATGACAGTCTAAATATTCTTGCGAACATAAAATCCCATGACATTGACGTCTTGCGACAAGATCACAGGACGTCCTTACACTTTCATGTAGTGACCCATTGATCTTGTCTTATCATTTCTTTAGTATTTTTGCCTCTGCAGGATATTTTATTTGCGACAATATGACAGGCCTAAATGTTCTTGCGAATATAAAGCCCCATGACATTGCCGTCTTGTGACACTTATCAGCTCCCTAATGGAGGGTGCCGCCTTATCATCTCCCCTGGTTGCCCCTTCAAGGAGGCGTACATCGGCCATACAAGACTAGCTCCTCCCATCCGGTCTTAACAACAACTGCTTGTTTTCGCAGACCTCTTATCCCTTATACCTATAGGGTTTATGGTTACGAGACTGCACCCTAAGTGGAGTTTTCTTCGGGCCGAGTGCGGATGTGCCAAGACTTGCCAAGAATGGCCGAGACACTTCAAATGTCCTGCACTCTTGGCTCAACCGTGTACCTCGGCGCCTTGAGCATACACTGACTCCTTGGAAGAGACCATCGGGCGTCCAACCAGGGTATAACCTTATATATATAGTTGGAAATCCAAGGTATCTCTCCCGGATAGGCTTTCATGGGCCCCCAAATCTCCATGACTCAGGTTCCAGGAGCGGTGTAACCTTTTCCCTGAGCCATGTCAAGAGATACCCCCTTATATGACGCACTTTAGGTCTTACATTTGCCTATTGCGAAATATCATTCGCGAACTAGGATGTACGCCATAAAGGTTTGTCCCATTCACTCACTCATTCATTTTTGTTAATTTGTTCAATCATTCATTTTTGGTTATCTCTTGTTAATTCATTTGCGAGATATTCGCACATCCTTTCTTAATTTCGCAATATCTCTATCGCAGGAACATTTCATATCATTTCATTCATTTAACACTTCATAATTTATTCTTTCCTTTCCATCTTTTATGGGTAATATTTCTTTAGATATAATCTATTCCATGGTCTACCTAATCTCTGGCCCACATCGTTGCCTTCTGGATCCATTAATCTATATGCCCCTGTTCCAACTATCTCCTTGATGATATAAGGTCCATCCCATTTTTTTCGCTAACTTGCCACTACTTTCTCGCTGATATATTGGTGTTTCTCGCAACACCATATCACCTGGTTGAAACTCGCGTGTTTTGACACGTTTGTTATATTTTCTGGCCAATCTTCGCTGATAATTCTCCATATGTTGTAGTGCTCTTTCCCTATTTTCTTCTAACTCATCTAATTTAACTAAGATGTTACCCGCACTATGATTTTTCTCCCAAGCTTCTCTCTTTGTTGTTGGAATAATAACCTCTTTAAGTACAAAATCAACACCATAGGTTAGAAAAAACGGTGACATCCCCTCAGTAGCTTCTCGCCTTGTTGTATTATAAGCCCATACCGCATTATGCACTTGCTCACACCATGCCTTATTATGGCCTTCTAGTTTTTTCTTCAATATATCAACGATTGTTTTATTTGTTGCTTCGTCATCCATTAGCTGCGGGTATAAAGGAGTTGATTTCCCACATTTTATTTGAAATGCATTTTTGCTTAATTAGTCCATTGAAAGAGGTAAGATCAAGAATATTTATTGATTGAATCTAATAATTTACACAAGGGAATAGAATTACATTTAGAAATTAATACCCTCTCAATCACTTAGCCCTTTATATAGGGTAATACATAGTGGATGACCTAAGCTACCCTTTATTTTCGGAATGTCTCGTTAAGTGTCGCAGATGCACAACATTCACTCTAAGATACTTCTTAACCCTCGCGATCCACGTCTTTTTTTATGTCTTGCTCTACGTTATTCTTTGTCCTTTGGTCTTCAACATGAAGGAACAAGGAAGAATACATTCTTGAAAAGTACGATGACTTGCCTCTATTCTTTTGTGTGAAGTTCCAAGTTTCTTTTGAGATGTACATTTAGTATCGATTCTTGTCTTTCCTCAAGCGATCCTTTTGATTTGTCACGATGTTATCTTTATCTGCTTCGGGCTTATGTACTTTTACACGTTTTGATTATTAATATCTTTTCTGACACGTCTCTTTCAACCGTTTATTCTTGACCGTTCATGTCTCTTCTCGCATTAAATGACCTCGCTTTCGAGGGGATCTTTTCCCTATATAGTTTTCTTTTCCTCTCCTTTTCATTCTTTAGTTTCTCTAAACTTCTCTTTGATTTTCTCCTTCCGCAATTTGCGCTTCTCGCACCTTCTTTTCTTCATCTTTTCTAACGCTGAACCTAATCTCCAACCTCCCATCCATTCCCATACCGATAATGGCTTTCATTAGTCGTGCATATAAAGCTTCTTTGAGGAAGTTCAACAAGGGCTGCTCGAGAAGGGTTTCACTTCAACCATTCCATCAAGAATCTTCATCCATTCTTTATGCAAAGTTATTTTCTCGATCATCAATGTGATCATCAAAGGATTATAGTCTCGCTAGGTAGCTTCGCGGGACTTCCCATTTCCTTTATACGATCCAGAGTTGCCTCTATTTTATGAAATCTTTGGCCCATGAAAAATTCTCTCGGGCTTTACCGTAAACCCCGAATTCGCAGACTTGGAAATAGATGTCTAAATATACCGAGAGAACTTTTTGAAAATTATTCAAAGGATGATATGTGATGGTTAACGCGAATCTCACTGGGGCATTAACTGTGCCAAAAAGAAGGATAATGTCGCGAGGATAAACCGCATGCAGATATCGATCTGCACCGGCAATAACACTACTCTCGCCTACTCAAAGATGAGAAGTGGTGGGTTGTCCCCTTGTTTTTAAATGACCCTTATATCGCAGGTTCACACGTTCTTCCTGCGAATCTGCAGGTATCATCCTTGGGAATTCAAATGGCCTCGATAGGCAAAAGAGGTATGTTTTCTACTCTCAAATCTTGCTTATTTTTTTTTTATATTTGTCAATTTGTGGAATTTTTTTCAGATCAACAAATTGAGGAGAAGCTACAAGGATAATCCGTTGGAGAGCACCCGATGAGACTTCGATCGACATGCGAAGAAACATTTCCTTTATCATTTTTACAATATTGCCCTCTTTTATTTTTAACATAAAAGTTCTTCTCGCCTAACTCAAACTCCGAATCTTCATGAGGATGACTATGATTCAACCGCTCCCGCTAAAGAAACTCCATCAATGGTTCTCCTGGGATCTTTGTCTAGCATCTTCTCGACTCTTTTCCAAGGAATGGGAGATGCTCCCCTAGCTTCTCTTTATGGACTCAAATGTGTGTAATGCCGCTTTACTGAAGGCAACGATTCTTTTAATGGAGCTTCTGTAGTCGTGTCTCCTGACTTGTTGAATGCACTTGGATCTTTGTACGTATGCAGTCACATTTCCCTTTTTTATATTTTTAAATATATGTATATTAATGATTCTTCTATCTTCTTTTATAGGTTGGAAGAACTTCCTTTGTGAGTCGCCTGAATCTCGAGAGAAGACGCAGCATTTAATCGGAACTTTAAAAAATTTTTCCTTCTTTTTATTACTTTATTTTATCGATCGTATATTGCCACCTAACTTATTACCTTCGTCAGAACTTTAATAATGATGTCAGTTTGCCTGGAGCCATGGAGTATGTTTAGCACCCGAACATCCCTCCGCATACATATCCTCAGCTTCTTGAAAAGGTAAGCAATAATTCTATATTTTGTCCCTCAAAATGCCGTTTTGATGTGGAAATTTTTATACATGCTTCCCATTGTCGATACCAACCGTGGTGCGATAGGAGGGACGATAGAGTTGCAATTCAAATTCTTAGCCTTTGTCCCAATTTCTATCGAATTCCAAATCGCATATTATGTTTCTTCTTGATCGAATATGAAAGTAAAATATCTTTGTCACGAATGTGTTGTACCGCTTTTTACTTCTCGCCCACTTTGTGAAATAATCATGATTCGACAATCAACTATCTCCTTTGCCCCATTTGAATCGGTAAAATGGTCCTACAATGTCTAATCCCCACTTTCCAAAAGGCCATACACTTGTCTGAAGAAGTTAAATGTAGTGTCTCACCCGGGTGCATGTATTTTCTTTCCATGCCTTTGACAATCTTCGCAACGATCTTCTATTTTGCCTTGATATTTGCTTCGCATCTTCATGAATATATGGCCAATAATAGCCTTGCATTTTCGCCTTTTTCATGGGCTAAAGATCTTCCGCCACTATGATTGCCACAATGAATCCCCACCCAAAAGGCCATACACTTGTCGAAGTTAATAGCATTTTATGCCTTTGACAATCTTCGCAACGTCTTGATATTTGCTTCGCTTCTCCTTCCTTTTCGTGTTAAACACCAAAGTGGGTCCATTAAAGGATCTTCGGTATAGTACCCCGTCTCTTAATTCATAATTTGTTGCACGACTTTTTAATTTATGCATTTCTAATCTATTTCTTGGTGTTTCTCCTTTCATTAAATAAGCATGAAGTTCTGTCCTCCAATCCTCGCAATGGGATCTTTGTGCTTCATCTTCTATGAGCATTACTTCTGCTTCTTCCTCTTCCTCTTCCTCTTTATTGATTGATGGTGATTGAAGTGTCTGTATTTTTATGCATCTCGCAGATGGATCTGTCATCATACTTGATATAAAAGCAAAAGCATCCGCGAGTCTATTGTCTTTTCTTGATATGTGTCTCCACTTTATTTTTGGTATCTTCGCTGACAATTCGTCAACAAGTTTTTTGTACTTTTTCAAGGATGCTTCATTTGTAGTATACTCTTATTTTATCTGGCGAATAGCTAACTGAGAATCACTGGTAATTCTTACATTCTCCAACTTCATTTCTATTGCAAATCACAAAGCATGTATTATAGCTTCATACTCTGTTTCATTGTTAGTAGATGCAAACTCCAATCTGAAAGAGAAAGCCATTTTATTTCCTTCTGGCGAAATTATAATGATCCCAATTCCGTTACCTTCTCCATTTGATGATCCATCTACCAATATTTCCCATCTATTTGGCTCTGTTAATAAATCCCTTGGATTTCCATGTTCTTCTTCTATATCCATCATTTCTTCTACTGCCTCATCTTCTTCTAATGGAAATTCTGCTAAAAAATCTGCTACAACTTGCGATTTTGGTGAGGATAACACTTCATATTTGAGTTTACAATGACTTACTTGAGCATTCCACCTTTCAACCCTTCCTGATCTTTTTGAATTTTTCATCACTGACTCAATTGGTACTTTTGTCATTACCTTTACCGTGTGCGCTTCAAAATAGATGTGAAGTTTAAACGTTGCGTAAACTAATGCCAAAATTAGTTTTTCAATTTTTGAATAATTTTTCTCTGCAGCATTGAATGTTTTGCTGATGTAATAGATTGGTTTTTCCACCCCTGCATCCATTCGCAATAATACCGCGCTTAGTGCATGTGAGGTTGTCGCGAGGTAAATTAGTAATTCCTCCCCGTCTTCTGCTTTTTGTAATATTGATATATCCATTAGATGTTATTTTATTCATTGCAATGCCTTTTCACACTCATCCGTCCACCTAAATTTTGTTCCCTTTTTAAGTATGTTGAAAAAAAGTTTGCACTTATCAGATGATCTCGAGATGAATCTTCCTAGCGAAGCTAATAATCCATTTAACTTTTGCACATCTTTCACTGTTGCTGGGCGTTGGCATGTCTCGAATTGCTTGTACCTTCTCCGGATCAACTTGTATTCCTTCTTTTGATACAATGTATCCTAAAAATTTTCCGTATGCCACTCCAAAGGTACATTTTTTGGATTTACTTTGATGTTGAAATGTCTCATTTGTTCGAAAATTTCCTTCAAATCTCGCACATGATCTTTTGCTTCTTTGCTTTTTATTAACATGTCATCCACACATTGTTTTATGTATCCATTGAACACTTTCTCCACCATTCTTTGATACGTCGCACCGGCATTTCGCAGTCCGAATGGCATTTTTGTGTAACAGTATAATCCTCTTGGGGTGAAAAAGGCAGTATGGATTTGATTGTATCCCTTATATCCATCCAAGGAAGATATCCTTTCATTTCCTGCTGCTGATTCGACCATCTGCGGAATATCTGGTAAGGGAAAACTATCTTTTGGACAAGCTTTGTTTAAATCGGTGAAATCTATGCAAATTCTTATTCCTTTTTTCTTCTTCGAACTACGACCATATTCGCTATCCATTCTGGGTATTTTGCTTGCCTAATAATGCCAAAGATCAAGCATCTTCTCGCAACTCTTCTTCTATTTGAGGATGATATGTCATTGCGATCTTTCTAATTCTTTGTTTGAATGGTCCGGCATTTTTATCAATCTCTAATTTATGACACGCTACGAGATGGATCTATTCCGGCATCTCATCCATATCCCATGCGAAGATATCTTTATAATCTCGCAACAAATCAACGGTCTTTCTTTCTTCATCTCGCTTCCATTTTAGTTCCAATTTTTAACATCTTGGGTTCTTCTTCGGTTCCAATATTCACTTCCTTTGTTGGTTCCGCCGCAATGTAGCTAGCCTTCGTTTCTCCCATGGGCGTTGGTCCTCTTATTTCCTTTGGTCACTCTCTTCACCACATATTCCTTTTCCTTCTTCCGCTCTTATCATATATGTTCTAAATTCTTCTTCCTTTTTTGCTGCTTTTGCCATCTTCTTGCGATCTTTTCGCCTCTTCACCCGTTCTTCATAATTTTTTACTTCGATTTGATGATACACTCTTCCTTTTTCGGTATCTCCTCTAATTTCTCCAATTCCACTCGGCATAGGAAATCTGACACATTGATGAAATGTTTATGCTACAGCTTTTATTGCGTGTATCCATGGACTTCCCAACAGTATGTTATATGGTGATTCCATATCTACTACGCATAACGTCACATTTGTTTCAATTTCTCCTAATAAAATTCGTATTTTTATTTCCCCCTTTAGGTTTTGTTATTGATTTGCCGAAACCATAGATATGACATGTTGCCGAAGTCATTTCTTCATCTTTGTACCCCAATTTTTTATATGCATGATAAAACATTATATTCACTGAGCTCCCCGTATCCACTAAAATTCTACTTATTGCCCATTCTTCCATTGTTTTTGTTAATTTTCCTTCTTGTTTGCTGGCACTTATCGTAATTACTAGTGAAGATGTGTGATTTAAGCTCTCTCCTGACATGTCTGTTGCCGTGAATATAATTCTCTATTTTTCCCATTCTTTCAAGGGTAACACCTCCTTTGCTGTTATGATTCTCTTTCCTTCAAAATCTCTTTTATGTATTCTCCCTTTAATACTTTCATGAAATTCATTAACCATTGATTTTGAAATCATATTACATTCCAATTCTTCATTACTCTCTCTGATTCTAATTTTCTTCAATTTATCCATCATACTCTTGATTTTTACCGTTTTAATGACAATATCCAATCTTTTATCTTCAATCACTCCCTGTTTCTAGCGCCAGTATGTAGTTGCAGGAAATCTTACACTACACCCCTCACTAGAATGTACACAATTAAGTCATTTTAAGATGAATGATTATGATTTCTATTGATTGAATACTTGAATCTTTACAATATGAAATAGAAATGAGTAATAGAATTACGATCATTCTAAAACTTTCTCTCTCCTAAAGACTTGCTTAACAATTCAAAAAGAAGCCCTTCCCTACAGATTTACTCAACCCTTTATATATAGGGTAATACATAGTGGATGGCAGCTAAGCTATCCTTTATTTTCGGGAATGTCTTGCGAAATGTCGCAAGTATACATGTATCAACTCTCGCGACACTCCTAAATTTCGCTGAGTCTTCATATCTTCCTCGTGTTCTGGCTGTCGTCATTCATTGCGTCATTTATTTTACTTCCCTGCGACTCCCTCGCAATGTCGTCATTTATTAATCTCGCGAAGTATTGATGTCGCGATATTCTGATCCTACAATAAGTGCATATTTCACATATATTTGGTGTCAATTCTATGCTAGTATTTATTTATTTTCTTGCAAATTACTGTGTATTGCGCTTGTTTTCTCTTATTTGTGTTTTATTAGGTGAATCATCCAAAAGAAGTGAATTGGCACTTAATTGTGCAATAAAAGAAACTAGCTACAAGTGGATAAGGGCCAAATACTAAATGGAACTCAGTCAAGTACAAGATTTCTACTTTTCATCTTGAAGAGGACAAAAAGACGAAGCCAATGGCGAAAGAACGGAGTCATTCTAAGCCCGTATGAAGAAGTTATGAGCGAAATAAGAATCGGAAAGGAAAGGGCAAGATGGTCATTTTAGTGGTGAATGCTATTGCCACCCCATCGTTAGTTAAGGGGCATCCACTTTGTTAAGGGGATATCATTTTTCAAGGGAAATGCTAAGCACAGTCCAATATTCAAAGGGGGAAGCTCAAATTCAAACTGTGTTAAAAGCAGACGCCTTATTATTCAGGGCTGCTATCTCCATCTTCATTATTCAAAACTGAAAATCCCGCGTGCAGTTTCTTTTGCATGGATATCTGTTACAGCGTTGCTCGAGCTGCTACGATTGGGAAGACTAGTAGAGAAGAAGACCTCAAGCTGGCAGTGAACGTTGCTGGCATTGTTGGTGACGAGGTCGAGTCCGTAGTCATTGGTGATGGGTTTAAGTTCTGTCTCAACTATGAAGAAAAGAAGAGGTGACTGATGTTTGCTGCCATCAGTGATGAGCATTGATGATGAAGTGTGAGAAGAACTCGAGATGCAGCTGATAATGGTGATCGTAATGCAAGGTCAGTGGAGTCTGTGACGTTGGAGCTTGAGCATAACAAAGAAGAGGAATGGTTTCCGTCATTGACAGCGTATCTTGGTTGCTGCCAGCGAATGAAGAACTTGAGTCTGGCAGTGATTAGAAGAAGTTCGTAATGATGAAGATGGAGAAGTTCTGATGTTGTGTTGTTGTTGCTATACAGGTCAGGTGATTGAATGATAAAGGAGCTGGGATTGAGTTATTGGTGACGGGAATGGCCTGAACTGTGGTTGCTGCCATGGATGGTTGAGTTACGGACTGCTTTTGGAAGTGATGGAGCTGTTACATCGTTCGATGGTGCTGGTAACTCATGACGCAGTGGTGCTGTTAAACTCAAAGTCAGAGTCAAGGAAGAGATGGCACGATGGCAGTGTGATAGACACATTTTTGTGTCTAAGTTGTCCTCAATTTTCTGTATTGTTGGTACCCGAATTTGTGCTTATTTTGGTGTTTTATGTTTTTGTAGGTATTTTTGGGAAATAAACATTTTCGGAAAAATTTGGCTCGAAAAAATTATGCGGAGCACCCCGGAGGACATGTGCTATGCGGACTCTCATTTTGGTTAAGGGGCATCTCAATTACTAAGGGGCACCTAAGTTGGGCATCTGCTATTTGCACCCCAGAACAGGATAGGGGGACACCATCTTCTTCATTCAAATTTTGGGTTTTGGCGGGAAAACGAGTTTCATTCCTAACAGATTTGTCGATCGGATTTTGGATGGGTTAGAGGTAGACTCAATCGCTGAAACTTCATGGGTAGACGCGATATGACTATAGAATGTTGGTATGGGTGTTTGTTTGGACAAAATTTGGCTGAATAACGTGTTTCAATCCAAAACAGTGGACACAAGCTTTCACGGGTTCAAGAGAATTTGACACGAGTTTGAGGCGTGTAGTGCATCAGTTTGGAGTGTTTTCCACTACAGAGATGCGTGAAGAAGATAAATAAGGAATGTTTGACAGCTGAGAACACGTGGAAGATCAAAAAAAAAGGGGAATTATTCCCGTGAAAGGAAGAAGAGAATAAACGGAGTTAATGAAGATATTTTGGAGTTATTACGCGTGATTTCTTTGTCCTGTTGGGTATAAAAGAGGAGTAGGGGATGCGTACAAGAGAGGGGGAGAGTTGGGACGAGAACAGAGGCGAGAATCGAGTTGCAGAGAAAACTCTTCTGCTGCTGCATGGGAAGAACACGAAGAACATAAGACCCACAAGCAACAGTCGTTCTCGCTATAAAGGATAACGACTCACAGGTGAGGGTCGTAGTTCAGGAGACAGTCTTAAAGCTACAGTAACAGTGACATAAAGCTTTTATCGTTCTCTGTAACAACTCGGTTTGTAACAAATATAACTGTTACAAACCCGGTTTTCATTATATTTCTCCCATTTTCATCATTTGTAAACACTTTGAGCAATAAAATAATTTTTGAGCGTGTTTCCAACATGATGATGAGCTAATTCTCCCACAACCAAGGCAATGAGGAAGCTACTTACGCATGAATAATTGGTAATTATTTATTTTCTCTAATTTATAATTTATGATTCACTCAATCACTGCTTTTGCAGAGTTTTTAATTGTTTTCATAATTTCCTTCATTAGTTGTGATTCAATTAGATAGGTTATGCTTTGTATTAAGATAATATATGCTTAGGAAATACAATTAATTTTTGAGAATTTGTCTGATTATATGTGAATTAAGAAATAAGGGACTTAAAAGATAATTAGAGTTTTGGCTTATTTACTATAATTCATTCATGTGTAATAGTGGAATCAGTGTCTTGGTTATTCCTAATATTCTGTGACAATATTTTGTATATATTTTTCTTTTATTTTAGTTTATTAAATCCTAAAATCGATTTCAACAAGTACGAGTGAACGACAACTCTACTTACCACTATATAAATTCGATCAACTCTACTTACGCGTTTTGGTATTTCTGTTTGCTTTCAGATTTGGAGTGGAGCGAAAGAAAAAGAGAAAGTGCTGAAAAGAAAAGCAAAGCCAAAATAGGAAAGGAAAGAGAGATCCGAACGGAGTGAAGAAGAAAATTTTGTATATAGTGTAATTTTTATTTTTATTTTTTTTTAGAAACTGTAGTTAGGTAATTATTTTTGTAATTTTTATTTTTGGACTTTTTAATTTTTGGAATTTATTTTTGGACTTTTGGACATTATTATTTTTAAAACCCTAAGGAAGGATTAGTTTAAATATAAACTGCATAGGGAAGGACGACAGTTACGATACTGTCTCGGCCCCTCGGGTTCGTACATGACATAGGATTTGTGGCACGAGTCGACCTCAACGGTTCATCCCCCGTCTGGAACGGGAGGTAAGAATTCTAAACACCCGTGAATCCCCTGTCGGCGGGTTTACTGGATGATTTTGTATGCATATATGTTGAGGTATTGAAAACGGCTGCTTTAATTTCCTAGTAAAGGGCAAGGACTGGCCATACAAGATAAGGGTTCGGATTTCATCACCGTTCTCTTCTTGCCTGCCTTAGGAAAACGATACCAAACGCGAACCTAAGCTTAAAATACTTACTAGAACGAGACCGATAGGGTAACGAGCTTAATAGGAAAGTCATTCGAAAAATATTGGTTACTCTTTAAGCATACTTCGAAGTTCATGATGGTTGATGTAAGTTGAATGCGTGACTGCGCCACCTTGTAATGCGGTGAGGCCTTGGGTATCAAAGCTCCACGCAGCTTCCCTCGCCTCTATTCAAGTTACTTAAACTCGGATTGATTACAGAGGGGTTTGCTCAGATTGTAACGAATTCCCTTTCGAAGGATTAGAAGCTGGTCTAGAAACAATCTAAGTGGAGCCATCATGCTTTTTGTTTGCTAGAAATCAGTAGGTTTGTTGTGGTCGAGTCAGCCTTGTTTGTGCTTGTGTAGAATTCCCTTGCAGTTAGGATGTCAAACTGGTATTATAATAGCCATCACAATGAATATGAATATCCAACTGAACAATATGGACATCACTCTTTTTATGACCAGAGTGTGAATAGTGGTTGAGAACGCCAACCTTTTGAAGATTATGGCTGATACCATGGTGAGCCCAATTACTATTCACATGAATACCGGTCATACGAGCAAAATTCCAATAATTCCTCTTCTTTAGATGAAGCACGTAAGATACTTGAGTCAACGTGTAAGTTAACCGAGTCAACGCGTGAGTTTGCTGAGACAACACGTAGGTTAGAGTTAAAGACGGAAGAAAGAATTGCTCGAATTACTCTTGATTGCCAATACATTCTTTCCAATATCACCCGTGAAAATGAGGACAATTTTTATAATCAGGATGACGAGGTTAGAATTGGTAACACTACTTGTTTAGATGAGGTTCGATCATTTTCATGTTATTATAATGATGATTGTGATGAGGATAATATTGATGAAGAATCTGAAATATGTAGGCATAGTGATGAGGAATTTGTTACTCCCAACGAGCTTTATAATGATAATGTTAATTCTAGTAAAAATCCAAATAATTTTAATAATTATTCACCTATTCAAAAGGACGAGGGTTTGACTATAAATATCCCTGTTTTAGACGATGTAGTATTTCCTTTTCACGAAGCCAACGAAGGTTTAGAGGAACGAGTTTATTTTGAGTCTAGCGATTTAGAAACAATAGTCTTAGACAAAGAAAATGAACTTGTAGAGATGAGTGAGGAAGAACCTGACTTAGAAGAATCAATTGACCATTTTCAGGAATCAGATGACCTTGAAATTAGGAAGTTGTGACTAGTCTTTCTAGAGACACCGAAAACTCTAAGTTTGGGGGTGATTATCATTCTCCATGTGCTTTAACTCTTAGAAAGGTCCCTAACTTGGGACTTGACATATGTGCCTCAACCATTCTAAAAGATTATCTTCATACACTTTTTCCTGAACCTGGTTGATGTGGTTAACCCATGCTATGATACCACGATTGACTTTGTTTTCCCACCAAAAATCTTCCTTCCAATTGTGGGAACATATAAGTTTCAGGTGTATCAAATATTAAGTTTTAAGACTAAACCTAATTACTTTAGGAGATTAGGGTCGACACATTTGATTAAGAATGACCACTATTGTGGTCAATCAACTGAGTCAAGTCCGATTAACTTAGAGGATCCCGATTATTCGGAGTTATTGTTTTGTGCTTCTAAGTTCTTAATTGAGTATTTCCAGACTCTACAAACTGATCTTAAGAATCCTTCATTTGAGGGAGTCCATCCCATGAAAACATTTTATTTAGACCCTTTTATAGAGCCTGAACCCGAACCACAACTATATGTAGTTGTCTTAAACAAAAAAATATATAAGGGTGTGTTGGATATCTTCCTGGTCTGTGGCAGTTTCCTCTTCTTTTGGTTAGCACTTTTTGATCCAGATGCCCACAGTTATTCCGGCTGCTGCTATATGATTCATCGAGGTGACTAATCTCTTCCATTGTCTGGCTGAAGACTTTAAACTTAGCACTTCTTGGGAGGTAACCCAATATTCTTGCGACACGGTAATATCTTTCCTTATCTCTTTTGCTTCAAATGGTAACAGTTTCTCCTTGTTCATGTTTTTAATTTCATCTTTAGAACATTGAGGACAATGTTAGATTTAAGTTTGGGGGTATGGGAGAAACTTTTTAGTTGCAATAAATAAACTCCAGAGACTAGAAATTTATGCTTATTAAGGTTGGCACTAACTAATCTAAGTGGATGGGAACATCTTGGTTGTAGGAGTTGAGGAACCAATCTGATTATATGGAAACATCTAGAAGAGTCTATTCATAAAAGCATAGAGCTTAGTTGTTAGAAAAGAAAACATGGTAGTTTCGCCATATCCTCGTGATGGAAACATCGAAAGAATCCTAATCACTTCTTTTTTTCTTTTTACCATTGCTAGGGTGAAATAGAATGGCTGAGATAAAAATAAAATAAAATAAAAAAAATGAGACCATACCACCAAACCAACCGGAATAAATACAATAAAGTCGACCACTGGTACCCTTGTATATGCCAGCTGAGTTGACCTAGAGTTAGGATTATCGATTACTGGTTCCCTTGTATATGCCAGTGTGTTGATATTAGTCCAGACCAGTATCTCAGTCCATTAGGATAGGTTCGCCTTAGTCAACATCATCTACGTTTTTCTCTACATCCATCTTCTTAATCTATCCATGTGATTGGTTGACTCCGGTTTATGATGTCAAGAAACTATCTGAGTAGAGCTCTGTCACTTTATATGAATTTTAGTATGCTTGAGTGCAAACTCGTACAACAATTGGAATTTCACATCAGGGTACTTCCTCCTGTAGTCAATAAGTATGCCAACCAAGGAGATTCTTTAGTGTTTTCCAAGGTTCTGCGTAGATACCTAGGGTCTGTAGTAAAGGTTTTGTGGGTACACCTCTGGTAAACCCTTCGGAGACAACACTCCACCGCTAGGGCCACCTAGCGGTTTAACGGCTTGCTGCACGTGCTAAGTGTAGTCATTTTATTTTCTAGATTAGATTTTCTCGAGGACTAGCAAATAATAAGTTTGGGGGTACAGTGTTGCTTCTGTCGATGGGAAATGATCGAATACTGTAGTCGAGTTTGCTTCAAACGAGCAGTTATGATGATGGCTTTCATGGAGTGATCGATGCTGGCAGAGACGAGAATATAGATGAGTTCGAGTTTGAGTTTTACGGTGGATCTATAAACAGAGAGATGATGAGTCTGTGGTGCTGTGCTGGAGTTATCGAATGAAGCTGATGATATTTCCGATAATCGATACGAGATGGATTTGGCAGCTGCCAGTGAGTAAAATAGAGTCAGGGAGAGCTCGAGTATGTCATGGCTGTTGAGAACTCGAGAAGGAAGAGGCTGTTGTTTGCATCATCCATAGAAGATGATTAATATTGGCAGTTGTGATGATCCCGGTGATCAGATAAGAAGAACTCGACTATGGCAGAATGGAAGTGGAGTTTGAGAAAGTCAGGGAATTGGAGATTTCACGGAAAGCCTGGTGTACGTGAGATGAATAGGCCGATGTTGAGTGATAAAACAGGGAAGAAACAATCGTGAGTATTATGGACTCTGTGGAAGACTTGAGAGGATATTTCCGCGTCCAAGATATACAAAGAATCAGTGTACCCGCTTATGGAGGATGGATAATCTTTAGAAGTTAAAGTTTGTGCGAGAGAATTCAGCTGGAGAAAGGATTTTGATAAGTTTCAGAAGCTAGAAAATAGTCACCAGGTGAGGCTTTTGCCGTTGATTTGGAAGATGAATGGTAGAGATTTAAACGCGTTTTAGGATTTTAGTCGGCTAAGGAAAGGTTGGTGATTATCAGATTCGAAATTCCAGCTAGAAAAGGCTATAAATAGAGGCTCAAATCGTGAGCAGAAGATACCTTCTCACCCTAGTTTACACGCCCATAACATGTTCGAAGAAATTCCCCAGAGAAGGATAGAAGCTAAAGGAGTTAATTTATGCAGCAGTAGCAGAGAGCTAATTGCAACAGCAGCAGCAGTGGCGAAATACCATCTGCGACTGTAGTTTGTATTCAATATTTTCTCTACTTTGATTTTCATAAACTCCATTATGAGTAGCTAATTCTTTTATATGGTTAGGGATGTAACCTAAAATCACAACTATGTTAATTGATTAATGCATTGAGTTTTTCATTCACTTTCTTGTTTATCGTTCAAGTTTTACTAAGCATAATAATTATATGATTGTGTTCATGTAATATGAGTAGTTGTTTTGCATATTTAAGTCGCGAATTAAATATCATAATAACTTATTTATCACTAATTAGAAGTCTTAGGTAATTTTATCAAGATTCTAATAATTAGTAGTAATTTGTGATCACTAGCGGTGTGAATCGTGAAGGAAGTCACAAGTAAAACTTGGCCTAGGTTGAATATATCACGATTGTGGTTGTATTGCCTATGAATAACTCGTCTCATAGATTTTAAAGCTTTCCTCAAGTTGAATCTTCTAGCGATAAGCATTAGGTTATTTGTTGGAAAAGAATTCATATAATTGCGATTGCATTATTTGTTGATTTGTGGAGACGTAACGAAGTATATACACCGACTGGGGATACTTTAGGGTTATTGGTGAGTGAGTGTGTGAATGATGCTTGATTGATTAACATGTGTGGTGATGGACGGCGAATTCCTTAACCAGCTTTTCTCTCTGATATTTTCTTAAAACACTTTTATCTTTTATTTTAAATTAATTTTAAAACAACAAAAAAATCCCCCCCAGGTTACTTAAGTTTTCAATTACGAATAACAACCCATATCTCCTTGTGGAATGAATTTGTTCTTTAAACTATACTATTATTTATAATTATGAAGTGAAAGAACTTAAATTATTTTTGCGTCGGCTGACAACCAATCACTTTAGGAAAAGCACAATTGTTGGGCTTGGACAAATGCATAACGAAGACTTTTATGCTGAAAATTTTGGTTGTTCATCGACTCAACTCCCCATGAAATATTTGGGAATTCAGCTAGTAAGCAAATCTAACTGTAGACTAGTCTGGAATGAGGTAGTTCTAAATTTTCAACAAAAGTTAGCTGGGTGGAAAAAGAGATACTTATCAAAGGGGCAGAGGTTGATAATGATACAGAGTGTACTAGCTAGTCTGCCAGTTTACTATATGACTTTGTTTCAAATGCCGATTAGTGTAGTTAAAGATCTTGAAAGAGTTACGGGAAACTTTCTTTGGGGTTCGTGTTCTACTACTAAGAAAAAGAGTTGGGTTTCATGGTATAAAACAACTCTACCAAAAATCGTGTATGGAAAACAATTACGGATTTTTTCAGGTTAATTGGATTTTGGCGTGCAACTAAAAATTTAACAAACATAAAATCATAATTAAGCTGCAAATACCCATCCGCTGATTTGTAGAAATCATAAATTTATCAGAGAGATTTAAATCAAACATTCATTAATAATATTGATTAACACCATTAAAACCCATAATGCAAAAACAAAAGAAAACCCCCTACCTTGTATAAGATAAAATCAACCAGATACTGAAGAAGGATTTAGCTTGAATTTCATTTAACGGTCGTGTTTGCTCGAGATGGTGTCGAAATTCATTTGTGAAAGATTTGAATTTTAGGGTAAGGAAAGATGGAGGAATAATACGGAAGAAAGGGAATTTCATGTACATTGAGTTGGTTTTGTAGAATGACATAAATCTCCTTAGTCGCTCATGTTTGCCACACGTCAAGCATGCTAAAAATTTCCAGAGTTCTCTAAAGTGTCTATTAATCATGCTTACTAATATTGCTAAGGAATAACTACTTAGTTAAGACACCATATTGGGTTGGGCTAGGGCTAGGGCTCAAAGCCCAATGAAAATATTCGTGTAGCTACATTTCCTATCTGGCAACCAAATAAGAGTATCTTCATCCATAGTAGGGACATTCATTGCAATAATTTTAGCTGCAGACTCAGTATCAAACAAATAATTAACTAAGTGTACATTCCAAACTCTAGTACCAGCATGGAAAAGATCTGAAACATATGTATAAGACACGGTATTAACTAAGCCTTCAAGAAGGATGGGTGGGTGATCTAATCCAAAAATCCAACTGTTTAACCAGATTTTGGTTCTAGTTCCAAATCTAATAGCCCCAAAACTATTCTGCTTAATGAAACCTATACTCCTATTTACTCCCCTCCAAATCCAGGAACAATTCAAATTCAATTTATGTAAGTGAAGAATGATACAGTTATAGAAATACTTAGCACTCAAAATTTTAACCATAATTCCTCATGTTCAGTAACAATTTTCCAAACCAACTTACAAATAAGAGCAATGTTAAAAGTTTCAAGGTCTCTGAAAACCTAGCCCTCCTAGTTCCTTTGCCTGATTCATATTATCTCAAGCTATAAATTTAATCCCTTTTCTAGCCTTCTGCGCCCAAAAAAAATTCCTCTGCAAAGTATCTAATTTATCCGGCAGTGTAGTATGTATTTTAAAACAACCCATTTGGTATGTTGGAAAAGAATTTGAAACAGGCTTAATAATAGTAGACCTACCAGCTTGATTAAGAGTAGTACTAACATAGTTCTTAAGCCTAGCTTCAAAAGATTGGACTATAGGATAAAAACTTTTAATCTTAGAATGGCCAAATAAATGAGGAGCCCCAAGGTATTTCTCAGAATGAGTAACTATTGTCATATTGAGAGCTTGAGCAAGATTGTCACAATCATAAGGACTAAGCTTTTTACTGAAGTAAACACAAGACTTATCAAAGTTCAGCATTAGACCAGATAAACTTCCAAAATCCTGCAGAATCTGCAAGATAGTATCAATATGGTGAGTGTTAGCTTGACCAAAAATAAGAATATCATCATCAAACAACAGATGAGAAATGGGAGGTGCTTTCCTAGAAACTTTAACACCGGTGATGGTTTTATTTGTGTCAGAAACTAACAGAGACCTAGAGAGGTATTCCATTACAAGGATAAAATGATAAGGATAAAGGGGATCTCCTTGTAATATACCTCTAGATGGAACAAATTGCTCACATGGAGAACCATTGAGGAGCACATTGATACTGGTAGTAGAGACACAATGCATAATGAGATCACAAAATTCCTTACTGAATCCAAAACTTTTTAAAACCTTAATAAGAAAATTCCATTCTAGTCTATCAAAAGCTTTTGACAGATCAAGTTTAATAGCCATACTACCAGAAAATCCTTCCTTGTGTTTCATAGAATGAATCAATTCATGTGCAATAATAATATTTTCATGAATGGCTCTTCCTGGGACAAAAGCAGTCTGATAAGGGGAGATCAACTTCTTAAGAAAAGGCTTAATTTTGTTAGTTAGAATTTTGGAGATAATCTTATAAGAAGCATTACACAAACCAATGGGTCTAAATTCAGATGGTTGTTTAGGACTTTTACATTTAGGTATAAGAGATATATAAGTCTTATTCAGACATCTAGGCATGTGACCACTTGTGAAAAACCTTTGCACAACATCAACAATATCCTTACCAACCCAATGCCATTGAGTTTGATAAAATCCTGCCTGAAAACCATCAGAACCACCAGGGAGGCATATTCTTTACCACATTTTCAATTTCAATTTCAGCAGGAACAGAGTGCAGCATACTATTATCAGAATCAGTAAGCAGTCTAGGATTAACATTAAAAGCATCCTCAGTCAAAACTGGATTTGATGTAAAAGCAATACTTCTAAGATGATTAGTGAGTAAATTACTAATACCATTTCTATCTTTATACCAAGTACCAGAATAATCACATATAACATTTATAATATTAACATGCAATCTTTTGTTGACTATAGAATGAAAATATCTAATATTATTATCCATTTCAAGATTAGATTTATCCCTAGATTTATCCTTATAGAAATCAGATTACTAGCACCACTATGATCTATTTGTAATTCATTTTGCATATTGTTAATATTTTTTTGAATATCACCAAATTCCATTTTATTCCATTGAGACAAATAAATTCTAGCACTGTGTTGCTTTTGATTCAATTTAAAAGAAGGACTACCTTGAATATATAAGTTCCAGGACTGATCAATTTTAGTCTTAAAACTATTGTGTTCTAACCAAGTTCTGAAAAATTTAAAAGGTCTCCATAAATGCTTAGGAATATGATCAGTTATTAGCAAAACAGGACAATGATCAGAAGCAACAAAGTTTGATTGCAAAAGCTTAGCATATGGAAAATTGAAGACCCAATCATTGCTACTAAGAGCCATATCAAGTCTAGCCTTCCTAGAGCCTGTTCCATAAGAGTTACTAGTCCAGGTAAAATCCCTACCTTCATAGCCTATATCAGTTAAACCTGCATCATTGATCCTATCTTGAACCCATTTATCATAGCTATTACTATTTCTATCCAAATGAAAAGTCAAATCACATAGAACTGTAAGGACCCGCAAGCACGTCAACGCTATTAGACCAGTCAAGAGACGATTTAACCAATAATGGCGTAATTAGTTAAATATGAATAATAAATTTAATATTAATTAATAAAATAATAATTTAGACAATTAGTATCATTAGATATATCTCGAAAAGTTATGCGAAATGGACTACTCAAACGCGTAAATCGGATCCCGGACGAAGAAGATACGAGACTCAGAAGATGAAGTAGAATTTAGTCAACTTGCCGTTGACTTTGCCGTTGACCATTGACTTTGTCGTTGACCGGTACCTTGAATTAGCCTGACTTATGTTGACCGGACCTATCATTGGAGTGGAACTTTGATTAGCGAATCAGTCATCCCTTAGCATTTTATAATGGTTATCCATGGTAGAGGTGTGATAAGGGTGTAACTTAATTAATTTATTTAATTTTCAAAATTAATCAGTGGGAGGTTATCTTCTTTTAGTTTTTTTTCATAGAGTAGCTTGGTGTTAGCCTTTGGTGTTGTTTTGAAATCGAGTCATGAGAGTTTAAGGTGGAGGTGGTGTTATTAGAATTTGAGTAGTGGAAATATATAGAACTAGGATATTAGTTTGGAACAAGGGCTTTTTCATAAAGTACCCCTACTTTTCACATTACACTAAAAAAGTGCCCCCATTTTTTGGAAATTTGTTAAAGTACCCCGTTTTATTTAAAAGGCAAATTCCATCCAGTTAAGTGCTAGGTGGCAGTTATCTTTCCAACTAAAAGTCATATTTTACCCCTGAACTACATCTCCTTAGTGGGGAGGGTAAACGATCTGACGATCCTGAAAACGGTGTAACGATCCTGAACCGGGCTCGACGAACCTGGAAGCATTATCACGATCCTGAACCGGGCTTGATGTGAACCTAAAAAAAAGTTATAGAAGATCGATTTTCCACCAACGAAAAACCCCAAAACACTTGAAATGATGAACCCTTTTTGGGAAATGATGTAAGGAACCTGAAAGCGGTGTAACGATCCTGAACCACTCGACGAACCTGAAAAATGATGTAGAAAATCAATGTGGTAATAAGTAAAGGGCAAATATGTAAAGTAAATTAGTCTTAACTAACACTGGATGGAAAAACTAACGTAAGGGTACTTTAACAAATTTCAAAAGAACGGGGGTATTTTTTTTTTTTGAGTTCCTGAGAGAGGGGTACTTTATCAAAATTCTCTAGGAACAATTAAGTAGAGTTCTTTAGAATTAATTTGAGATACAAGGATAAGGAGAATAAGGTGATGATGATAGAATTTTACGAGAGAGTTTACATCAGTATATGGGATTAGGTAGATGATTTGATATGTAAAACTAACGAGAGCATACTTTAGATAGGAATCTAATGAGAAACTTGTGATGGTGTTCTTGATGATAAAAGATGATGGTGATGATCAAGTTTATGGGACTAGGATATAATCAAATTTAAGCTAAGGTAATCATTTTATCTTATTCTTGTATGGTTATTATGGTTTGGGTTTGCATTAGATATGAAAATAGCCTAGTAACCATTATGTTCTTAATTTATGAAATCTATGATTTTATGTGAGTTGCTTATGTTCCCTGGCCAACATGTAGGGACTTGAATAGGTATTTTAGAGACCGAAATAGATGTATCTATAATAACGTAAATTGTAATTCAATGAATGGTGATTATTTACATCCGAAGTTTGATTAATTACTTTGAGTATAGGGTGAGATATCAATGTCGGAAAATTAGTCGTCGCAGCTGATTCTGTGTGTAATCAGTCACGAGGGTCCGTAAGTTTGATTACTTTTAGATAGGTTAGAGTTAGAACCAGAAATTATTCAGTACGTAAGAATTGTAGATAGTAATCCCGTGTTTCTAACGAGACCTAGTTTGTTTAATTTGGATTTATAGGCTATAAAATATAGACCTTCAAAGTAGACCACACAAACTGTTTTGGTGACCAACACTTGAATATTTCTGAGCTATTAGTGAAGAAGATAAATGAGTCAACCAAGTTAGTTTCTGACTCAGCTGAGTCGGTGCGAGTCAGACCAGTCCCGGTCTTGTACCGGGTAAACGGGTCGGGTTGTGGGTTGACCCGATGGATCAGTAGGTGGGTTAGCGGGCCGGTTCAGTTGACCGTGCCAGATCAGGCCCGTTGGGTTAGAGTTAGGGTCATAAATCTTAATTAGATTTTTTGGACCACTTCTTATCCGAATTAGCTTTCGGTTCATTCTACAAAGTTGTAGCATTTTCCGAGAGCTTTCCGATGACACCCAATTTGACCCTATTTGGATAAGTAGACATTGTTTTATCTCATAATTAATTATTACTAAGTTACATAACCATTAATAAAACTAGAATCATTAGTTATTGGACTTAGCCTATAACTGGAGACTTGTATGATATTATGCTATGAACCTTGTATGAGACTTTTGGCTAAATTCTTAGAGTGCTTGTGTGATTAATTAACAGTTAGTATTTATTAACAACGATCGATTCAAAGGATGAACCAGTGGATTGAGGAATACAAGGTAGGCGTGGCTTGTCATCAAACCAGGTGGGAACTTGTAACCTTCTTGTAATCATTGAGTTTCTTTCCTTTGCGAGCATGATGCGCTTTTATTAGCTATGTGAATGTATATTGTAATTCCATTGAATGATATTTGCTTTGAATGTAATTGTATGTGTGTAATATGCGTTGGATGATTTCCTCGTGAAGAGTGTCTGTGTTTCCCCACAACTATTTGCTAAGTTAAGTACGGAGGTAAATCATCCGTCGGCAATAGTATTAGTAGGGCGGTAAGTCATCCGTTTGAATAATATTATAACTATTTCATTTAGTAGGCCGGTAAGTCATCCGTTTGAATATTATTGCTTATTAAGATAGTAGGGTTGTAAGTCATCCGTAGGCAATAGTATTAGTAGGGCGGTAAGTCATTTGTTTGATTATTATTATATACTATTTTATTTTGGGGAAATTACTCGTGTGCCTATTATACTTGTTTGTCTAACTTTCTAATCTTGATGGTAATATTCTGAATCATGGTTTATATGGGCACTCTGTGTGGACGATGTTATTATTATTGATTAGGGTTGCTCTCGCATTATCTTCTCCAATGAGTTTGGCGAGGTTAGAGTGACACTTGCTTCGTGTTGCATAAATTTCTAAATAGTTAGTTTCTTGTTGTTTCTTTCAATTTATGTTATTTTTTTAGAACTGTGAAGCATGTTAGTGATTACTTGAGAGTTACATGTTTTCATTGAGCACCACTTTTTGGGATGATGTGCTCACTCGTTCCCACTCCAGTTTCAAAAATCAGAATAAATGGTGCGCGTGAAGATATCTGTTTTCGTAGATTAAAACTTTTAGTGTTGTTAGAGATGTTGAGAATCTTTTATATATGTATTCTTTATTTATTTGTAAAACAACACATTAATATATTCATATCACCTGAGAGATTTGTCATTTGTATAATGTCAGAGAGTTTGGTTTTTGTTATTAGTACTTCATGTAATTACGATTCATAGAATCGCTGATCTAGGTTTGATGCTTCGATTAGGTTGTAATCCATTTTAGCTAAGCAGGTGATTAGGTTGGGGTGTCACAAGAACTAACCAAGGTTGTTGAACATCACTACTAAATTCATCAGTTATGAAGTTCCATTGAATTTTCTTGGGCCCAATATATGTAGAACCATACATCAAAGAAATGAGAGCCTTAGGTGAAAAAGCGGGGGTACAACAACCACACCCAATATTTCGCTTAAAAATCTGTATGGACAAACTACAATATACTTTCAAGAGAATCAAATAGACTCAATCTTAATAAAGTATATCAAAAATTTATATCTCTCTTTCTCAATTCAATTCTTTCTCAAGCAAATAGAAATATGCGAGTCTAATCGAATACAAGAGAAATAACTTGAACGGTACCAAAGATCAATGTTCAAGGATCAATCAATTTTAATCAACAACCAAAGGTCGAATTTCCAATTGATTGATTCAAACGCACAACCTATGATATTTCAATTATATAACAAAATATAATGCGGAATAGAAATAACACAGACACCAGAATTTTGTTAACGAGGAAATCACAAATGCAGAAAAACCCCGGGACCTAGTCCAGATTGAATACAACACTGTATTAAGCCGCTACAGACACTAGCCTACTACAAACTAACTTCGGTCTGGACTGTAGTTGAACCCCAAAAAATCTCACACTGATTCAAGGTACAGTTGCGCTCCTTACGTCTATGATCACAGCAGGATACTACGCACTTGATTCCCTTAGCTGATCTCACCCACAACTAAGAGTTGCTACGACCCAAAGTCGAAGACTTTAATAAACAAATCTGTATCACACAGAAAAGTCTACAGAATAGATAAATCTGTCTCCCACGGATAAACCTACAAGTTTTGTTCCGTCTTTTGTTAAATCAAGGTGAACAGGAACCAATTGATAACCCGAACTTATATTCCTCGAATAACAACCTAGTATTATTAATCACCTCACAATAATCCTAATCAACGCAGCGAAAAAAATATATTGTGGAATCACAAATGATAAGACGAAGATGTTTGTGATTACTTTTCTATCTTTCCTATCGAAGATAAAGATCTCAAGCCAATCGTTACGATTGTACTCAAAACGATAGAATCAGCAAGATCAGATCACACAACTACGAGAAAGTAGTATCAGTCTGGCTTCACAATCCCAATGAAGTCTTTAAGTCGTTAACCTGGTTTAAGAAGAAAACCTAAGGTTAAAGGAGAATCGACTCTAGCTAATACAACTAGTATCACACGGAAGGTGTGGGGATTAGGTTTCCCAGTTGCTAGAGTTCTCCCTTATATAGTCTTTCAAATCAGGGTTTGCAATCAATGATAGCTTGGTAACAAAGCATTCAATATTCACCGTTAGATGAAAACCTGATTAGATTCAAGCTAATATCTTTCAACTGTTAGATCGAAAACTTAGCTTGTTACACACAAATGAAATGTACTATTTTGGGTTTATGTAACCGTACCCAAGCATGAACATTTGTTGGTTCAACAATAGTTAACCAAATGGTTAGCCATATGAGCACTTTCATATCAACCATATTCTTATTCACCATAACTAGTTCAAATAACTCAAATGAACTAGTTAGAGAGTTGTTCAATTGCAAGGAAATCTTATGTAACTACACAAGACACAATTGAAGAAAAAAACGATTTGATTCACTCGAATCGGTTCATGAACTATATAGCCATAGTTTGCATTTTGCATTCCTTAGTTTTATAAATGAGTTTACAAACAATAGTTTTTAGATATAACCAACTCAAGTTCGCAAACTTAGTTCGCAGACTTAAGTTCCCGGAAGAAGTTCTCAAACTCCAACAGAATTTCTCTAGAAGAGAACTTTCGCCAGTTCGCGGACTTAGCTCACGGCTCTGATTCCGGTTCTCTTGATCCACAAAGTTCGCAAACTTAAGTTCAAGGAAAAAGGACTTATATATATATATGTGTGTGTGTTTCAACACAATTCTTATATCCAACATTGGTTATATGATCTAAACTCTCATTTTAATCATTGAAACATTCTTAGAGGACATTCCGTCAAAGTAAGCAATTTCCAAAGTGATTGAAATATGTCATGACTTTCGTCACTAGGTAAAGATGAACTTTGCCAAAGCAAAAGCTTACCAACACATATTTCGAGAAATAGATAGGAGAGATAAACTCGGCTCGAAATAGCAAATGTGTATAATCAAAGTCTATATAGAAAAACGAATTTTGTCTCAAAATAGGAGACATGGTAGATTGACTTTTGAGTGGTAGATAAGTTCAAGTCTCCACATACCTTTTAATCGATGAGAATCCTCCAGTTCCTTGAGTAGTCCTTCGTCTTGTATGATGATCGCCATGGATTTCTTGAGCTCAACTACACTTTCTATCCTAGTCCGATACTTAGCTATAGTAGACTAGAAATCAAGACTTATACTTTTGATCACTAAACATTGACAAACATGCTTGAGATAGCAACGCATTCGAGTTCGACCGAGCAATGCTCTAACATTAGGTTTACTAGAAAACTATTATATCACAACATGTATGATGTTATTCTCACACCCAATTACTTCCACATCAATACCATCCTTCCACATGAGAATAAGACCACATGTATGGCATACTCTATCAATGCACTCAAAATTAGGATAATGCACAGATTTAGCTAAAGAAAATATTCTACTTTCATCAAGTTTAGTTTCACAGAGAAAAATGAAATCTGGATTTTGGGTTTTAACTAAGTTGTAAAGTTGGTCTCTAGTAAATTTATTTGCAATGCCCTGCCCATTCCATGATAAGATTTTCATTTTGAGAATTAAAAAACTAAAAACAAAAAAAGGAGATGGTTTTATAAATAGTACCTTAGATTCCTTTGTGTTGTTGTTTTGGATATCCTTTGTTGTGACTATGTGAGCTGTTTGTGTGTTCACTTGTTTGCCATTACTATTATCAACATGTTCCAAAACAAGTGTATCTGGAAACTCATTCCTCTGCCTCTTACCCAATCTTTCCCCTTCAGTAAAATCAATTTGTATCTCTTCACTGGCAATTCTAGGACTCATAGCATAACCATCTTTTGGAGGAACGAAAGCACTACCTTTTTTGATATTCCTATGGGTGAAATCAGGGACTTGATCACCTCATCTAGAAATTACAATTTGCTTCATTTCTCCTTTTTTAGCTTCCCTAAAAAAATTAGGCTTAGCATGAGCCGTAGCCAAATAATTAGTAGCATCTTTGCAAGCACCTTTTGTATGATTTATAATGTGGGACAAATCTTATGTGGCTGCTTTTAGTAGAAGAACTTAATCCTAAAAATGCGGGGGTCTAACAACCACACCCAACAATTCGTTTGGCAACCTGAGAGGACTTACTCTAATATACTTTCTAGAGAATCAACTAGACAATCAGACTCAATCTAGAGAAAAACATATCAAAGAGTTTAATATCTCTGTTTCACAATGTAATTAGCAAATCAAATAGATAGGAATCCGCGAGCCTGCTTATTATGTGAAACAACTTGAACGGTACAAAAGACCAGTGTTCAAGTGTCAATCAATTTAAATCAACAAACAAAGGTTGGATTATCTAATTGATTGATCCTAACGCACAACCTGTGATATTTCAATTATATAACAAAATATAATGCGGAAAAAAATAACACAGACACCAGAATTTTGTTAACGAGGAAAACCGCAAATGCAGAAAAACCCCAGGACCTAGTCCAGTTTGAACACCACACTGTATTAAGCCGCTACAAACACTAGCCTATTTCCAATGAAATTCAGACTGGACTATAATTGAACCCTAATCAATCTCATACTGATTCAAGGTACAGTTGCGTTCCTTACGTGTCTGATCCCAGCAGGATTCTACGCACTTGACTCCCTTAGCTGATCTCACCCACAACCAAGAGTTTCTATGACCCAAATTCGAAGACTTGATAAACAAATTTGTCTCACACAGAAAAGTCTATAGAATGAATAAATATGTCTCCCACAGAAATACCCAATAATTTTTGTTGCGTCTTTTGATAAATCAAGGTGAACAGGAACCAATTGATAACCCGAACTTATATTCCCGAAGAATAACCTAGTATTATCCATCACCTCACAATAATCTAAATCGTATGATGGCGAAACTAGATATTGTGGAATCACAAACGATGAGACGAAGATGTTTGTGATTAATTTTTATCTTGCCTATCGGAAATTAAATCTCGAGCATATCTTAGAGAAGATAGTACTCAAACGATAGAATCGGGAAAGATCAGAATACGTAACTACAAAGAAAATAGTTGGGTCTGGCTTTACAATCCTAATGAAGTCTTTGAAGTCGTTAACCTACATGGTCTCGATAGAAACCTAAGGTTAAAGGAGAATCGACTCTAGTTGATGCAACTAGTAACACACATGAGGTGTGGGGATTAGGTTTCCCAGTTGCTAGAGTTCTCCTTTATATAGTTTTCAAATCAGGGTTTGCAATCCAAGTTACCTTGGTAACAAAACATTCAATATTCACCGTTAGATGAAAAACCTTATTCAACGAAGCTAATATCTTTCAACCGTTAAATAGAACTTAGATTGTTACACACAGATGAAATATACTCTCATTTAGGTTTATGTAACCGTACCCAAACGTGTACACTATGTTGGCTCGACAACATATGATTACTCTCATATCAACCTTATTCATCTTAACCATAACTAGTTCAAATGACTCAAATGAAACTAGTTAAAGAACTGTTCAATTTCTATATTCTCATAGAAGTATACAAGAACACAATTGAAGCAAAATCGGTTTGATTCACTCGAATCAATTCATGAACATTATAGCCACGGTTTGCAAAGATTGAATTCCTTAATTTATAAATGTTTAAGTTCATGTACACAACCAATTTTAGAAAGTAACCAACTCAAGTATGCAAATGGGTACGCATACCTAAGTAGCTGGACCGAGTTTGGTTACGCCAGTACGCGTATGGGTCCGCATACCAATTTACATTCCAAACTCCAGCAGAAATTCACGGACGTGAGACTTCTGCCAGTACGCGTATGTGTACGCATACTTGCCCAGACATCCAACAACCGCCAGTACGCGTACGTGTACGCATACTTCAGGTTCCCGATTTTGGACTTATACACAAATGTGATAACACACTATGTTTATATCCAAACATGGTTACATGATTCTAAACTCTTTATTTCAATCATTGAAACTTTCTTAGAGGATGACAATAGCCGTTTTCACACACTATTAGCATCAAATGAATTTTCAAGATATATTGAAATAATCATAACTAAACATTCCAAGTCTACACCAAATGATTGTATCACACAAACCATGTAAGATGTTACTCGGCAATTTTCACATGATATAAGATGAACTTGGTTGAAGCGAAAGCTTGCCAACACATATTTTGAGAAATATGTAAGCGAGATAAACTCAGCTCGAAATCTCAAATGTGTATATATAAAACTATATCGTAATACGACTTATGTTTCAATATAAGAGTGTAGATGGGGAAAAATGAGTTGCTGGTTTTTAAGGAATTGAGGAGAAGACCGTGCGGAGGAAACTTCTTAAACAGATCGAACTGTCTAACCTCACACAGGTGCACTACAAAAGGGAGTGCTTTGAATTCGAGAGATCAATCTGTAGGACTCCGGCCTAAACCAAGACAATGGCCGTTACAGAGTCAATTCGGTCACAAGAGAGGATGGGTCGATCTGTAAGAGGGAAGCTGAGAAATGTGTGAGATCAATGGTGATCGAAATTGTAGGTATGTTGTGTATTCTGCGTGAAGAAATAAGATAAGTTCTGATTGATTGATTGAATTTGCTCTGTTGAGAGTAATTGTTCAGACGCTGAGTTTTTGTTTTCTTGTTGTCTGTTGTTTCAATCATGATTCAGAGACCTATTTATACTGCAAGAATTGTAGACACCTTGATTCCATGAAGTGTGACAGTTGCTAGAGTCAAAGAGTGGGGAAGTGGGAATCGTGTTAAAACCAGTTGCTCATCATGCAGAGACTTGGTTGATTTTCCACCCACTACATTGCTAACTCCTCTAACTGGTTGCACGACTTGCTCACATTCTCATCGTGTGTATGAACACACATGCCGCAGACTGCCAAACCAAAACCCTAGTTGATATCCCCCCATGTGACACGATTGATGTCTCGTGATTTTAGTTAGTCAGTTGTTGACTTGATGAGACGATGAGTCTTTGTATTGCTGAGTCGAACGTAATTTGCAAATATGCTAAGAATCATGAATTGAACGTGTCTGTTGAGATAGAGGTACAATTGTCGAATAAATGTTGATAATTAAGGTGAACAAATATTGTTCATTTGATGAATTGTTGAATATTGATAGTTGAACCAATATTCCTTAGTCTCAGCAAATGTTGTTCGTTTTATGAATTATTAATTTAAAATACTGGCAACTGAACCGAGTATAATAATTAAATTGTTGATTACGTGATCAACATAAAATTATTAGTGTTTGAATCTGGAATTATGAACCTTGGATTCGAAACCCTAATTTCGATCAATTGCTAATCAATTGAAAATCAACCACGGAGTGAAGGAGGGACCGACTAAATGAGATGATGGGTCGACCATGTAGCGCCTAGATGCTCGAGTGATCAAATACCAAAGTCTCTTGAAGACCAGTTGGTGAAAGGATGATTAAATGCTGGTTTAATCATTTATTAAAATAGTGCTCGTCTGAGCGTTAGATAATAAAACTTTATTATGAAAAAATGAGGGACCGACCAAGGGGTCATGGAACCGGCCCTGGTTTGTCATGGGATCGACTGACGATCGTTTTGTGAAATTCCAAGTTGTTTGGAAGAGTTTTAAACCTAATGTGAACAAGTTAGGTCAAAATGGTGAAATTGTGTGGGACCGGCTTCTTGCAAGCCAAAAGGCCAACCTTGGTCGGTCAAGGTAATATGCCCATGTCACCAAAGTGTTTTTGTGTCAGTCCTGAGAATTTTGATATTTTCTGATGCGCGTTTGAGCAACATTTGAGAAAATATGAAGAAATCAAGGTTTTTTGCTCAAACTGAGGAGATTTCATAAGATGAAGGAAATAATAATAATAAAATAAGACCATGAAGTGTGGGACCGACTATGGCTAAGGCACGGCCAACCGGCCAATAATCCCGGTCCCATGGCACTTTTCCTAATTTTATATTATATTCATGATTTTAAGGAAATATCATGAAATCAAGGTGTTTGTTGAAACTAAGGAGTTTCCTTGAAGTGAAGGAGTTTCCATGAGATGAAGGAAAAAATAGTAATAATAATAATAATGATAAAATAAGGGACGTGTGGGACCGGCCATGGCTAGGGCATGGTCGGCCGGCTAGTATCCAGGTCCCTTGAACCTTCCCTAATTTTATATCTTTTCTTTGATGTGAAGGAAATATCATGAAATTGAGGAATTTCATGGGATGAAGGAAATAATAAAGAACGCAAGGTGTGGGACCGGCCACAACTAGGGCATGACCGAGCAGCTAGTGATACCGGTCCCATGACACTTTTCCTAATTTTATATTATTTCCTTGATACAAAGGAAACACCATGAAACTGAGGAGTTTCCTTAAAACGAAGGAGTTTTGTTCAAATGAATGAATTTTCATGAGATCAAGGAAAAATAATAAAATATGATAAAATAAAGAACTAGGCGTGGGACCGGCCACGACATGACTGGCCGGTCGGTGGGCCCAGTTCCCTAGCGCCTTAGCTAATATTTTATCATTATTATTTTTCTTCCTATTTTGCATAGGTTCATCGTTCCTTCGTATTTCTGAATGCTTGTTCGTGCATTCAGGTGCTCGTTAGTGCATTATTGCTGAATACACTTGCACCATTTGGTCGAGGCTTACTCGATAGCGGCTCAGATGCCGGTACGTTGAATATTTATTATTAACTCATGGAATTATGCTGGGAAGAACCACGAATTGGAGTAATGAAATATTATGAAGAACGTAGAATATTTCTGAATATTCAGTTAATGAATTTAAGGATTATAAATAATTAATTGATGGCTCTATACTAGCAGGCATGCTGTCTAGGAGCATTAATTATTTGACAATTGAGTGATATGAGCTTGTTGAAGCGTCATATTTCTTTTATATAGTCAGGGAAAACATTGTTACATCCTGAAGATGTTATTGCTTTATACTAGCAGGCAAGCTGTCTAGGAGCCGTCCAATCGTTTGATTATATACATAAGTAATTAGTAAAATTGGTCAGTATTCATGAGATATGCCATTGCCTCAGTTGAGAGACTACAAATCTACATATGCTTTGAGAGACAGTATTCTCAGTCAGAGGTTCTGATAGGGTGTAGAATACATCCTATTTATTATCTATTGTTTATGCTTTCTTTGCTATTTTTCTTGTAAATTATGTATTTTACGCTTGTTTTGAGTTTTATAGCTACTTTGGAGTCGCACGGAGGAAAAGAAGAAGAAATTAATCTATTTGAGACAAAAGGGTAAAATTGTCATTTCATGGGCGAGCACTATCGGGAGCCGATCAAAGGTTAAGGGTAACCTACAGAAGTGCTAAAGGCACCGGGCGAAAACTCGGGGCAACCAAGAGGGGTGGTACCTATCCCCGGGCGTAACAATCCAACCTCGAACTACCCTACCCTAAATCGACATATTCATCTCTCTCAATCATTCAGTTTCATTACATTTCTATGAAAATGAGAAGGAAGAACAGCAGCTGTTGCTACTGATTGACGCTGCTGAGAAGAAATTGGTTGCTGCCGTTAATGGAGGAGAGAAAATGGGTGTCGCTGCTGATGAGTGAATCACAGAGAAGAAATTAGGGTTCCGATTTGAAGACGAAATCAAGAGATGGGTTTTGGCGCTGTCAAATTAAAATGGGTTCGATCTGTTGCTGGTCTAGAGATGAAATCAAGGTTTATGAGTTCAACAAAGCGAGATTAAAGGTGGGTCGGTGACGACTGGTGATTCATAGAAGCAGAGATGTAATCAGATATGGGTTTGTGAGATCGACTCAGTGAGAAGAAATGAGGGTGTTGGAGATGAAGGTGGTTCTGTTGAATCGGAGAAGACTCTCAGGGGATTAATGATGCTGCAATCGATTCAGGGAAAAAGGAGATTAAAATGGGTTTGTGTTGTTGTAAAGCCTGGGTTTGATTTGAATTAATGGAGTTGATTTGTCGATTGTACTGAGTTGCTACTGTGATGGCTTGTATGGAATCGGATGGGTTCTGTGACAGTAAAGGCAAGAGTCAAGATTGAGCTCCTGGAAGAATTGATGTTGGTGATCAATGAAGCTACAACAGATTGGAGCCGGATTTGGGGTTTGAAGCAGGGAGGTGATGCTGCTGAGTAACGATGTGTGTTTAGATTGAAAGATAGAGCTACAATCGTTGAGTGAAGCACTGAATTGAAAATGGGTTTGAAGAACTCAGGGAAATCGAGCTCGGTTTGAGCTGTTATTCAATACAGGGAGAAGAAATTGGAGATGGAAGATGTGGGAGCTGTTGATGGTGCAGCTGTGGCTAATTGAAGTGGTTGTGCTGATAAATTGCAGGGATGAAAGCTGTTTGAAGCAGCAATTGTGCAAGATTAAGTTGCTGCTCTTGAGAATAGGTTGTGAGTGAAATGTTAGATGTATGTGTAGGTTCTTAGCAGGGGGAGACTGAAGATTGAGGCCTGAACTTGGCCGGGAAGTCTTATAAACAAACATAACTCGGCCGGACTCTGGTTTTGGCGAGTCAACTCGGCGATGACCGATCCAGCCGATCCAAAGACAAATTAGTAAGACCCGAGTCCACCACCTAGGGAGCCGACTCATAGTGACTTCGATGTCTAACTTCCCTCCTTTTGACCCGGCTTGACCGATTGTTGACCCGTTTGACCGTTATCTCTAACGGTGGACTCGACGGAATATTCCGTCGAATATACCGATGACGGTGAAATTTTCGGTGGCCCACTGTGCGGATTCCGGTCAAGTTCCGGCCATAATACCGATTTTCCGGCAGCCAAAATTCGAGAATTTTCTATGGACTTCTCTCATGGGTGTGAAGACTTGGACTAGGAATTGGATGGAGAATTGGGCTAAAACTTGGAAAGAGAAGATGGAAGAGTTGAGAAAAGCTTGGATTTGGAAATTGAATTGCTAAAGGGAAAGGATTCTATTCCTTGAAAGATTTGGAGAATATTGAAGCCTATAAATAGAGAAGTTTTCTATATCTTTTTACACACCTCTCTACACACACAACACTTTTCTTTTCTTATTCTTTGTGTGAACTCTTTAGCATGAGTAGCTAATTTTATTATTGATTGAGGATGAATTCCTAGTTCTTAACATGTTTTGAGTTTTGTTTTAATTCTATCTTGAAGTTTTTCACATGATTATCGTTTGTTTTTTTACTAATAGGAATGTTTATTCATTCATGATTGATTGATAGATTGTTAAGAGTGCACGCTAAATTGATTTGTTAATTTGATCTAAAGCTAGTGAAAGTTAGGGGATAAGTAATCGTTTCTTGACTCTTTACATAAGTAGCAAACACGAGACCTTGCGGAGGGATTCCGTGGAGCAATTGTGTGTGAAAACAACGTTAGCAAGTAGACCTTGATCTAAGAGTCTAACTACTAATATTGACCTAATAAGTTCATGAATCTTAATGCGTTTATTTAAATTACATCTAGAGTGATCTACTACTAGGTGGTTTGGTAAATAGAATCCGGTAGTCGAGAACTTCGGTGTCCTAGTGATATAAGGGATTTAGGGGTTTAGCACCGATCTAGTTTTTACCTACGGTTGGTGATAATTTGTGACTAATAATAAGTAGAAAAGAACATAATTTGAATCATTGTTTTGCAACGAAGAAGGATTCCTTGATCTTATCTCTCTTATTGCTTTCAACTTTATCTTTCAATTGCTTTGTTTATTTTCTTTTGCTTTTTACACCCCCCCTTTCGTGATAATTTTTACAACTAGAATCTCTTGCTCCTCGTGGGAACGAACTTGACTTCCATTATATTATTTTTAATTGAGTGGAAATAAGATATTAATTTGATTGCACCTACGACGCATCATCAAATTTTGGCGCCGTTTCTTAGGGAGCAATGGATGATTTTAGTTGTTTTTATTTTTCTTTTTGTTTTATTCTTGCTTTGTTAGATTCTATATCGTATCTAACTTAGTTTCGAGAATCTTATTTCAGTACCGGAGTTTTCCATGTATGGTGGACAAGAGCAAGCATATTACAACAATCAATACGGTTTTCAACCTCAACATTATGACAACTTCCAACCATCCTTAGGATACAATCAAAACCAATATTTTGGCTATGATCAATTTCCTACGTAACCTTATGGATATTCTCACACATATCAACAACCTTATGACGGGTATGTAAGTGGACAATCACAGGGATGGAAGGATAGTTATGCATCTAACAATTTGTTTTCTAGTAATGTGCGACGAGAATTTGGAATATACTCCTCTTCATCGTGTTTTTTCTTCACTTTTTCCAAAAGAGGAGATACAATCTAGAAACTCTATCTACGGTGGTAAGCGTGTGAACGTCAGGAAACTTGCACAGAAATTATATAAATTGGAAGATGATGGAGACTCGGAAGATCTTGTCGCAGAAATTAGTAGGACTATTCATATGGAACTTAAACGACGTCGGGATAAAGGTTATGAAACCGATGAAGATTCTTTTTATGGTGAGTCTGAAAATGAAGATGATTGTGTTGAAAAGGACCAACCTTTGGATACTTTTGAAGACGTTAGTGTAGCTTACTCGAGCCTTGATCTTAATAATGATCAAGCACCTATTCAAAAGGTAGAGCTTGAAGATGATGCATTTTGTGCTTGGAAAAAATTCCTTAGGGAAAGATATGAGTCCGCGGAAGTGTATGAGCATTGCAACAATGAGGAAGTTATTCCAACTCCGGATCATAATAACGATCCTTCGCCTATTCAAAATGAGGAGATTGAGTGTGACTTACCTATTGTTATAAACGGTGTAACACCCGCACAAGAAGATCTTACAATCTATACCGACGAGAATCATTTTAGTGAATGGCCCGATTCCGATGATGAGAATGTTGAAGAGATGATACTAGAGGATGAAACCAAATTGATTGATTTTGTGGAAGACCCAATTGAACTTGCCAATGATTATAATGATGCCAAAACTTTGGTTAAGGTAGAAAACGACGAAGAATGGTTGCAAGGTTTAATAGAGGACCACAATATACAAGAGGTAAGTAATTCACTTGAATTTTTTAAGGATGAAGAGGATTCTATAATACAAGAGATTGTGCAAGGTTTGTCTAACCCTTTGCATATTGATTCTTCTCCTTTACCTCTTATTGGTTTGAATGTTTGTGCTTCGAAAGTATTTTTGAATGATCTTGTTTCTAGATATCCACCATTGGAAACACTTGATGCTAACACCATGCAGGTTTGCCAAGAGGAATACATGGAAGTTCTAAAATTCTATGTTCTTTATACACTTCCGAGTGTGGACGAGAATAAGTGTGGGGGAAATTTCTATCGAGCGATAACATCATTATTATTTTCTTGTGCTAACATTTGTATGGAGTTATTGTTTGCAAAATGGTATTATGGGTGGATCCCCAAATTTTCCGATTGTTAGTATATGGGCTAATGAATCTTGCAAGAGCTAAGTCGGGTAAAATCGACTTTAAAACAAGCGCTTAATGGGAGGCAACCCATAGGTTTTGTATTTCTTATCCTTTTTCTTTTTGTTATTTATTTTTCTTGTTTCTTATCATGTTAAATGTAGGATCATAATATCGCAACGTACAAGGTTCGCGGGATTAATGAACGACGGCGTCGCGAGGGAGTCGCAGGAAGCTAGAATAAACGACGCAATGAATAACGACAGGCAAAACATAAAGAAGACGTGAGACTGGCGAGGTTAAGAAGTGTCGCGAGAGCGAATGTTTGTGCATCTGCGACACTTCGCGGGACATTCCCGAAAATAAAGGGTAGCTTAGCTGTCATCCACTATGTATCACCCTATATAAAGGGTTGAGTGAGTCTGTGAGAGAGAGAGATCTTTTTGGAATGGTTGGGCAAGTCATTAGGAGAGAGAAAGTTTAAGAGTGCTTTAATTTCTAAGTGTAATTCTATTTTCTTGTGCAAACAATTCATGGATTCAATCAATAAATATTCTTGATCTTACATCTTTCAATGGACTAATTAAGCAAAATCGAGTAAGGGGTGTAGTGTGGGAAAACCTGCTACTACATTAAAATTTCCCACCTTGACTTTACTAGGAGGATTCAATTACATTGAGGACAATGTAAGGTTTAAGTGTGGGGGAGTGGTTAAGCATGTATTTTAAAAAATTACAAAAAAATTTAAAAATTTTAAAAAAAAAAAAGTTTTACATAAAACCTCCAACTTTTAAAGATTTTAGAGTCACTAGCATACTTCTAGGTATGTTTACATAGAGATTTTGACCGACATAATTGAACTTGGAAATGTTAGAGAACTACATTCGGATTTCTTGCTTGTTTGAGTGTTAAATAATGGATTTAATCATGCCGGTGATGCGAATTTGGTGCAGGGAGAAATGCATTATTAGAGTTGCTGATCAATCATTAGTGGAGACTACCCGTATTCATATCATGTGAGGCACCGACCAGAATTTTTTCCATCTACTAAAGAGCTTTCTTTTGAGTGTGTGTCACCGTACGTAAATTCCGGGTAGAATGGTGAGCTACCCAACCTCCCACCAATAGAAGCACTACTCTTTGATCTCTTGAGTGCTAATTTTATCAATCATGAAGGGTGACGTTTATAGATGAAAGCCTCCTTCTTGTAGTTCGATTTGCAGTTAGCACCATTCTCTCTCTCGACAAAAACGGATCCATAGAAACACTCTCATCATCAACAAGGAGCGACATCAAAATTTACAAGGAAAGTTGGAAAAGTTTAAGGTTTATAAGCAACAAAACGAGAAAAAGAGCAAATTTCAAATACAAGTAAAGCAACATACAAAGGGCAGATTTTTACATATATGTTGAGGACTTACAATACAATGAGGTAATTTTATATTCAAGTATGAAGACTTATTCATAAAAGCGAAGAAAATCAAAAGGTGAGAATTGTTGAAGTTTATGATTTCGAGACGATACAAGTTGTGAAGAATCAAGCGGTAAAATACTTCTCCCACGGCCATGGTTTATTTTGTATTTAATTTCTCTTGTTTTAAAAAAAAAAAAAAAAAAAAAAATTGAAAATTTCATAAAAAAAAAAGAAGATAAAAAAAAAAACACAAGAGAAATATTTGTTTTATTTATTTAATATAAGCCGTGGGGAAGGAAAATATATAAGGAAGTTTCAAGCGACAAGGATTTAAGGTAAAGGTTACAAATTGTCAAGGGTTTATGAAATTCGAGAGTTTATCACCAATAGTTGAAACCGAAGACCAAGAAGTTAAAGACGAGGAGCGGAAGACGTTTCTATTGGATGCCGTGAGAGTGGTGTTATCATAATTGGCGATCGGATGTGAAGGTGAGTAAGTAATCTCATCCTCGATAATAGTGGTTGATTTCCTTTCTTAGAGATCGTCAGAAAAATGGTTTTTCAAAATGTTAAAAGATGTGGGTTTTTAAAAATATTTCGGAAGTTGTCCTTCCCACCATTCAACGTGTTGCAGGATTTCTCTCTTCATTCCTACCTGCACACATGTGAGACCCATAAAAAAGCCGTCTTTTTGATTGCAATTATCATAAAATCCTTTTTGGTGAGGCATAAGTCGAGGCGAAATGCTTATTGATTGTTTCTCAAACACGCGTTCTCTCATTATGGTGTGGTTATTTCTCACTCAACATTTAAGAATGAGAATATGTTCTTTAGTATTTCTAACTTCTTATTACTAGAATGCAGAAACTCTATGTCCTCATAACTCTTTGGATGCTTGTGACGCTTGAACGCTTGGAAGTTGTGAGTTTTTAGTTTGATTTGCTCGAGGACTAGCAAAGTCTAAGTGTGGGGGAATTTGATAGGGTGTAGAATACATCCTATTTATTATCTATTGTTTATGCTTTCTTTGCTATTTTTCTTGTAAATTATGTATTTTACGCTTGTTTTGAGTTTTATAGCTACTTTGGAGTCGCACGGAGGAAAAGAAGAAGAAATTAATCTATTTGAGCCAAAAGGGTAAAATTGTCATTTCATGGGCGAGCACTATCCGGAGCCGATCAAAGGTTAAGGGGTAACCTACAAAAGTGCTAAAGGCACCAGGGCAGAAACTCAGGGCAACCAGTAGGGGTGGTACCTATCCCTGGGGCGTAACAATCCAACCTCGAACTACCCTACCCTAAATCGACATATTCATCTCTCTCAATCATTCAGTTTCATTACATTTCTATGAAAATGAGAAGGAAGAACAAGAATGTTGTTACTCGATTGATTGTATTTCTTGAGAAGAAATTGGTTCTTCGCCGTTAATGGAGGAGAGAAAATGGGTGTCGCTGCTGATGAGTGAATCACAGAGAAGAAATTAGGGTTCCGATTTGAAGACGAAATCAAGAGATGGGTTTTGGCGCTGTCAAATTAAAATGGGTTCGATTTGTTGCTGGTCTAGAGATGAAATCAAGGTTTATGAGTTCAACAAAGCGAGATTAAAGGTGGGTCGGTGACGACTGGTGATTCAGAGAAGCAGAGATGTAATCAGATATGGGTTTGTGAGATCGACTCAGTGAGAAGAAATGAGGGTGTTGGAGATGAAGGTGGTTCTGTTGAATCGGAGAAGACTCTCAGGGGATTAATGATGCTGCAATCGATTCAGGGAAAGAGGAGATTAAAATGGGTTTGTGTTGTTGTAAAGCCTGGGTTTGATTTGAATTAATGGAGTTGATTTGTCGATTGTACGGAGTTGCTACTGTGATGGCTTGTATGGAATCGGATGGGTTCTGTGACAGTAAAGGCAAGAGTCAAGATTGAGCTCCTGGAAGAATTGATGTTGGTGATCAATGAAGCTACAACAGATTGGAGCCGGATTTGGGGTTTGAAGCAGGGAGGTGATGCTGCTGAGTAACGATGTGTGTTTAGATTGAAAGATAGAGCTACAATCGTTGAGTGAAGCACTGAATGGAAAATGGGTTTGAAGAACTCAGGGAATCGAGCTCGGTTTGAGCTGTTATTCAATACATGGAGAAGAAATTGGAGATGGAAGATGTGGGAGCTATTGATGGTGCAGCCGTGGCTAATTGAAGTGGTTGTGCTGATAAATTGCAGGGATGAAAGCTGTTTGAAGCAGCAATTGTGCAAGATTAAGTTGCTGCTCTTGAGAATAGGTTGTGAGTGAAATGTTAGATGTATGTGTAGGTTCTTAGCAGGGGGAGACTGAAGATTGAGGCCTGAACTTGGCCGGGAAGTCTTATAAACAAACATAACTCGGCCGGACTCTGGTTCTGGCGAGTCAACTCGGCGATGACCGATCCAAATGATCCAAAGACAAATGAGTAAGACCAAATCGACCACCTAGGAGCGACTCATAGCTCGGTGTCTAACTTCCCTCCTTTTGATCCGATTGGTGACGGTTTACCCGTTTGACCGTTATCTCTAACGGTGGACTGACGGAATATTCCGTCGAATATACCGATGATGGTGAAATTTTTCGAGTGGCGGCGGTGACGGATTCCGGTCAAATTCCTACCATAATACCCGTTTTCCGTGAGCCAAAATTCCGAATTTTCTATGGACTTCTCTCATGGGTGTGAAGACTTGGACTAGGAATTGGATGGAGAATTGGGCTAAAACTTGGAAAGAGAAGATGGAAGAGTTGAGAAAAGCTTGGATTTGGAAATTGAATTGCTAAAGGGAAAGGATTCTATTCCTTGGAAGATTTGGAGAATATTGAAGCCTATAAATAGAGAAGTTTTCTTTATCTTTTTACACACCTCTCTACACACACAACACTTTTCTTTTCTTATTCTTTGTGTGAACTCTTTAGCATGAGTAGCTAATTTTATTATTGATTGAGGATGAATTCCTAGTTCTTAACATGTTTTGAGTTTTGTTTTAATTCTATCTTGAAGTTTTTCACATGATTATCGTTTGTTTTTACTAATAGGAATGTTTATTCATTCATGATTGATTGATAGATTGTTTAGAGTGCACGCTAAATTGATTTGTTAATTTGATCTAAAGCTAGTGAAAGTTAGGGGATAAGTAATCGTTTCTTGACTCTTTACATAAGTAGCAAACACGAGACCTTGCGGAGGGATTCCGTGGAGAAATTGTGTGTGAAAACAACGTTAGCAAGTAGACCTTGATCTAAGAGTCTAACTACTAATATTGACCTAATAAGTTCATGAATCTTAATGCGTTTATTTAAATTACATCTAGAGTGATCTACTACTAGGTGGTTTGGTAAATAGAATCCGGTAGTCGAGAACTTCCGTGTCCTAGGTGATATAAGGGATTTAGGGGTTTAGTACCGATCTAGTTTGCTTTACCTACGGTTGGTGATAATTTGTGACTAATAACAAGTAGAAAAGAACATAATTTGAATCATTGTTTTGCAACGAAGAAGGATTCCTTGATCTTATCTCTCTTATTGCTTTCAACTTTATCTTTCAATTGCTTTGTTTATTTTCTTTTGCTTTTTACACCCCCCTTTCGTGACAATTTTTACAACTAGAATCTCTTGCTCCTCGTGGGAACGAACTTGACTTCCATTATATTATTTTTAATTGAGTGGAAATAAGATATTAATTTGATTGCACCTACGACACGCATCAGGTTCTTGCGGCATGAGCTTTCATGCTTGAATGAGAGACATGAGCCTCAATACTCATTTGATTGCTGGATCAGGAGTATGTACAATTATGGTTTTATGATTTTACCCTTTGTCGAAAATCCACCATCTACATTAAGTCCCCTGCTTAGTGAGGGACAATCATGTTCCTCAGTCAGCAATGGATGGTGATTTTCTAGTCTAGTTATAGACGAAATAAGTAATTGAACTTAGTCGTAACAAAGAACATTACCGGATTTTCGATTGCATGAGAGAACTATGGCTTGAACGAATATCCCAGTGGAATGATAGAGCATCGTCTAACGAGCATATATTGGTACAGCACCGCTGATTTGGTGATGGAACCTTGGTCAGTTTAGGATTCACGGGTTCGGGCCCAAAAAGGAAATCCTTGTGGAATTAGGTTTTGGAAATAAGATTTGATATAAAAGGGATTAATTCCTTTTTTATTTCACCTCCACGACCGACCACCACCTTCATTTCTTCATCTTCTTCACGTTCGAGCAGAGGAAGAGAGCAGGGAATATTTTTCGGAGCTGCCGCCGTCCGACCGTCGCCGCCACCGTCCGGCCAACTTCCGGCCGGCACCGACCAGGTACGCGGCAATTTTTTTTTCCCATAAGTTGATGATTTGTTCATGAGTTGTTCATGTTAAAATTATATACAAATGCATATATAAGCATGAGTTTTGTAGAAAACCCTTGTTTTAGAAACGTACGTTCGTTCGATCGTTAGTTTAAGAAACTAGCAATAATTCCTGACTCAGGAGAGACTTTTTTTATATAGACCTGTGTCTAGTGATAAAATTTTGTCTATGAGCTTTCATGAAAACCAAAACTTCATCTTGATGTATGAATTTTCGTAAAATCGGAATAAACCTTTCGTTTCAAAGACGAACGATCATACGAAGGAAAAAAGATTTTTTTTTTTACAAAACCCGTGACATGTTCACGATTTTTTTTTAATTTATTTACGTGAGTTTGTTCACGTTAAAAAAAAATCATTATTACGTGAATAATTCACGTTATATATATATAAGTATATATATATTTTTTTTGAAAATGAAAGTCTGATTTTGAGTAATATTTTATTTTAAAAGTAAACAATTATTTATGACGAAATACTGTTTAGTTTTCATAATTCAATGGTGAATGTTCACATAGTAGAAATTATATTCATGATTTCACGAAAAATTAAGTTTTGAAACTAAAGTTTTGCTCACTTTGTAGATTTGAAGAAACGAGTGAGTTTTGAAGTGTTAAACTCTCGTATCACAATCACTACTGTTAGTGGAATCATAAACATGTAAGAGTTGAGAGTTACCATTTTGTAGATGCTTGCATGAGCATTATCATCCAATTGCTTCATTCCATCGTTTCGTTGATGTTTACATCTTGTATGAATGGTATACTGAAGCGGAGTATTGTGTCCATGTTACAGCTACTTCGCAAGGATGTCTGACTCCCAAGAAAATGATGTCTCCAGAGATGATACATGCATGGATGAGACTTCTATTGGTGAAGAAGAAGAAGAAACACCTGGAATCAAGAATGTTCTAAATATAGATGATGCGTTTTTTGCAGTTCAGCAGGAAACTGAAAAGCCTCTCAAAACCCCAGCGTATCGTCTTCTGATAAATCCCAGAAGTATTACTCAGAAGAAATTGTTGACTCCTCGGGAAGTAATCCGATTTTGTCTTGAACGAGGACATTTCCTTGCGTCAATTATAGAGTTTAAGCTTCCTCGACGACCTTTAGAAAAATTCTCTGGATGGGCGAGACATATGCTTGGTTTTCCTCGTGTTAGAGCTATGTTGGATCTGGCACAAGTAACAAGGGCTATTCAAGCATCTGGACTTGTTCATTTTTCATGATGCACGAGGTATAGTGTCTCTGCTTGCTCGCTGGTGCATTCTGACCCATACTTTCATATGTAGATGGGGAGAGTTTACCATCACCTTAGAGGATGTAATTTCTTTGTTGCATCTCCCAGTCACGGGCAATCTTCCTGAAAGCCTTTCAACGGAGGAGACAGCAATTTATAACATCTTTTCAGCAGAAATGGAGAGGATCAATGAAGTGTCCAGCAAATGTTGTTATGCTCACTGGTTAACACACTGGTGGCCAATATATGAGGCTCCTAATAGTCCCGTTGACGGTATGTTATCTATTGATGCTTTCTTATGTTTATGGCTGTCCAGAGACGTATTTGAAGATAGTGGAAATTTATTGAAGCAGTTTGTGATTCCCTTTGCTATCAAGATGGCTCAAGGTGAGCAACTTCCAATAGGTAGCCTATTCTTGGGTTCTTTGTACTCTAACTTAGACTCCCTTATTATAGACTCCAGTGTATCGAATGGCTTTATGAAGATCGAATGCTATGCAAATACGATGTTTCTTCAAGCTTTGATGTGGGAACATTTCAAGAATTATGCGCCTATTCCACGTACTATCTTGGAAGGACCGAATGCTGATGCTCGTCATGTTTTCTCTGAGCAGGATAATGCCAGGATCATGCGCTGGTCTACAAAGCAGCCTCCGTTCAAGACACGTCTCATTGATGTGTTACACAATGAATCTGAGTTTGATTTTCGCCCATGGGTTTCAATTCTTTCTTTTATTTCTCAGCTGACAGCTTTCAATACTGGAGAGAGTATGGATTTGGCGTCTGGTAAAGGTCTGAGCGATGGCGAGAGATTTTTTATGTTGAGTTGCACTCCTGGTCACTTGATATCAACGATAAATGGAGAACTTTCAGTGGAGGAATACAACATTGATAGAGCAGCTCGACAAATGGGTATGGATCAGTGTGTTCCGACTTTTCAAAGAAGGAAACCATCGGTCGAGCAACTTAAGACCCATTTAGACCGTACGCATGTGGAAGGAAGCAATTACTGGTTCCCTTGCTCTGAGAGAATTACGTATGTAACTCCAGGTTATGTAGATTTTTGGAATCAACAACTTGAGCGGTTATATGATTTCATAATGGCTGGTCAACCTTTGGTGAAAGACCCTCCTTCTATTGAGATGATTTCCACTCGACCAAGATTGAAGTATCTCTCTGGTGGTGATAAACGAAAGTCATCACCAGGATGTTCACAGGTATGTACCCTTTGTATAATCTTCATAAAATTATGATAATTGTATTTTGATCATTGAATCAAATTTTTCCATAGGATGGTCGTAACGTAAGACCTCAAATCGATGTATACTTCTCAGAAACTGAAGCAATTATTCATGACGGAGAAGGCAGAAGCAAAAATTATAAGTTGTTACCTAATACCATTAAGTCCCCAGTTGTTTCTTTGGTGAGTTGTCAATACTTCTTTTGCCGTGACTTCTTCTTATCCGCGTAATTAAGATTATAAAACCAATATTTGTTAATCCATTGCAGATTTTTGCTCCATCGAAATTGACGGTCTTCAATTTTCCGCTGGGAAAGCGGCTTCTGAGTTGAGTGTCGAAGAAGAAGATGTAACTACTTCTTCGCATCTCCAGTTATAACACTTTGTGAATAGAATCTTAATTGCTATGAATGTATCCAGGAGGATGTCGCCATGGAAGTGGAGAGTAATGGTGATCTTCGTTCGTCTTCGAAGGATAACGATGAACAAAATTCCCAGAACTCAAAACCGAATGAAAGAAATGATGCTCTCAATGTTGACACGGGCAATTCCGGTTCTTTGAACGCTTCCGAGACCACCCAAGTAAGTATTTATATTGTATTTCATTCATAGGAGCATAAACTTGCTGATTTTTGAACGAATGAATGAGAATCCATGTGAATATACGAAAAGTTTTGCTGAAATACGTCACCAGAAAATACAGAATTCAGCCTTTTATTAGAAATGTTGTAGAATCGTAGTCCGATGTTTTTATGGTCTACCTAAGTTTTCTTATGCTCAGGAAATTTCCAAGTTTTATCAAAGAAGATTTTTAAGTTTTGAGCATGTTTAGAGGTCGAAATCGACGAAATAGTGAACTTCCAGGAGACTTTCAAAAGATTTTCAGTTGTCATGTAGTCCAATGTTTTGGCCACATCTCCTTGCTCGTTTATACAATTGCTATGAAATTTTAATATGTTGTACATAACATCCATACGAACAGAATGGTATATAACTAAACCTTAGAATCTTCACTAATTTCTCCCAGTTCGTCGTCTCATGCAGGAAAGTGTAAAATCTCTTTAGATGAGCTTGTTGTAAAACGTGTTTTTATGACTTTCACACTATTTGATCATGTCTTGCATGTATAATAAAGAACTTAAATAGTATTAGTTCACTTACATGCTAGATTTTATGACTTCCCTTGATTTCATGCTTGGATGGCTCTAATCTCACGTAATCTTCGTATTAGGTGCCAAATGCCGAAGTTGAGAATGAAGGAACCAATAATGATGACTCGAGCAACCCTGGGGTTATTGATGAAGAAAAAAAATCTCTGCACTTTAAAGTCATGAGGGATTTATTTCTGAAGTTGTTAAAGAGACCGAGACTTCAATTGTTGTTGCTTCAGTGACGGAAGAAACCGAACCACGAGTAGAAGAGCCTGAAGAAACTGTTGCCTTGACTGTAGAAGTTGCTCCGATAATTGAAAATCGTATTGTGGTGCATGAATATACAAGTGCAATAGTTGATTTTGATCCTCCATTTGGCGCATCACTCCAATATCACGAACTAGTTGGAGGATTCAATGTTCCTATTGGATATGCAGGCTTGTACGAGAAGATATGGAGGAAGTTTGGTCACATCATCCTTGACAGAGACCCAAAACGTGCTTATTCTTTAACAATGCAAGTAGGGGTTAACTTGCGTGTTATAAATGATATATGCACCAGAGCTAGAAATACTGTTACTCCAGATGTACTCTTTGATTGGGAGTTCAACTTGGAGAATTCTGAGAGACTTGGCTTCAACGTGAAGTGGCTTCGTAAGAAGACAAATGATATCAAGGACTCATGCGAGAATAGCATACCCTTTCCCAATGATGCTGTGATGGAGAAGGAAGACAAGATTGCTAGATTGACTGAAGAGCTGAACATGGAGAAGGCGGCTTTACAAGTCTTGAAGTATGCAGAGGAGCGAAAATCTTACTTTGCTGATTTTCTTTGATTTTCTTTCCATAATCTCTTGAACTTATGAACTTCTGAGAGATGTGAGGTTTTATTTTTGGTTTTGATTGTTTTTGGATAAGTAGATGATTGAGGATTTTCTTTGGATTTGATAGAGATTTTCTTTAAGTAAACTAAATTATGATAAATTGCTGAATTTAAATTACTGAATGCAAGTATTGCAAACATTTTGGGGGAAATTGAAATACAGTGAAAGAAAATCCTAAATGCCAAATTCGGGTATTTCAGGCGCCCTTACCTTGAACCCAAATACCTCAAATATCCAATCTCTTAGGCGTCGAATGCTTTGAGCCATGTTTCGTGTATTAGTGCCACATTCGTTTTGCCGTCTATGTTGATCAATCTGTAGTATCCTCCATCAACAAACTTAGAGATCATAAAAGGTCCTTCCCAGTTGGAGTTCGTTGCAGAATGAAAGTTACACTTAGTTGCTTTGAGAACTAAATCTCCTTCCTGGAACTTGTTAGACTTGATCGTCCACGCCCTGAATATCTTCTGTTGGTTTGGAATTCTTCGTGCAGTGTAATTCCATGTTGTCGAAGCCTTCCAATCTTGCGGCACATATGGAAATTCACGGAGGGGCGAGTATCTAGAATACTTCTTGTCTTGTTCAGCCATTATTTCAGCAATGATTGTATTAGTGAGGTGCTCGATTCGGAGAGGTTCTGCGTCCAACAACTTGGTGAAATATTGCTGAGTGAGGTTATCAATTCATAGTTTTGCAGAGGTTGAGGAGGAATAAGACTTGCCCGAGTGTGAAACATTTTGATAAAAGCATTTGCATTTTCTTCGGGCTTTTGTGTCACTCCATTTTGACTTGACTTCGGATACTCAAGCGTCCAACAACTTGGTGAAAAATTGAGAAGATTTATTTCTCAATCATTTGTGTCTGAAATTGAGAGTTGAAAATTCGAAAGATTGAGAAGAAGAAATCGATGTTAATGAAGTCGAGAGAGATGAACGATGAGAGCTAGAGATTGAACTCAGAAACCCAGAAGAAATTAGGGTTCAAAGTTGTATGAATCGAGAGACGAGTGAGGTTATCCATTCATAGTATTTTGCAATAGCTAAGTTGTTGGTGGAGTAAAGCCCTCGATCCAAAGCTTGTCTTTGTGTCTTGTAATGGTATGTTTTAAAAATGGAACCGTGAGTGCTTTGTGATTTGAGTCAATATGGACACATGAGGAGGAATAAGACTTGCCCGAGTGTGAAACATTTTGATAAAAGAATTTGCATTTTTTTCGGAGCTTTTGTGTCACCTCATGGGTGTGAAGACGTCAAGGTTTGGACTTGAAATTGGAAATTGAATTGCAAAAGGAAAAGGATTCTATTCCTTGGAAGATTTGGAGAATACTCAAACGTGTGAACTCTTTAACATGAGTATCCTCTATTTCTTCTTCCAAATCAGAGGTTTCCTCAACGTAGAAATGCGCAATTGAAGGTGTTGGAGTCACCTTTCCGGCATGAATCCACATACGTCCAAGAATCATATCATATCCTAGATCTTCTCGGATTATGTAAAATTTGGTTTCTATCCAAGTTGAGTTTACGTTCACCTTGATAGTAATGTGGCCATAAGCATCTCTGGGCGTCCCTTCGTGATCCATGATTGATACTGGAGCATGAATGGCTTCTTGTCGTGTGATACCAGCAGCTCTGAGAGTTTTCAGAGGGATAACTGATGAGCGCCAAATATTACATATTTCTACATCTTATTTTGGCATTTATCTCATCTTTTGTGCTTTAAATCCTCATATTATCCCAAATTCCGTGTTTTCATTGTTTTCAAGAATAAATATGTTTACTAATTAATTTTGTGTTTTTAGGTACTAAATAAAGCTTGGATGATTTGATAAGCCGAAAGAGCATAGGAATGGTAGCTAGAGACTACGGAAGAGAGACAACGCAAGGCTCCCGCGAGAAGGCTGTGAAGCGCGAAGGAATAACGCGTAAAGAGCAGCCGCAATCCGCTTGCAACTCTCTCGCAATCCGCTTGCAACTCTCTCGCAATCCGCTTGCAAGAGCTACGCCAGGACTGGGCGTGGTAGAGAACTCAAACCCAAACCCAATAATCCAAACCCGTTCGTGTCGTCAGATTTGTTAAAGCAGCTTATCATCCAACAACTCATCCATTGAGGACATCAATATCTGATGAAACTGCTCAACACCCTAGCCTCCCCATTCTCTTCTCTAATCGAACAGAATTCAACTTCACCTTCAATTCTTCCCCTTTTACACAGAACCACCAGTACCATCTTCACCTCCTTCATTAAAATCCATCTCCCCGACCATCTCTGCACACAACCACTTCCATCATAAACACTAATTAAGCCTCTAATCGCTACCTCTCTCATTCTTATCTCTTTTCTTATCAAGAACATTAACCCTAGAAGATAAGATTGAGAAAGCTAGGGTTAGGGTCTATCTTCTACAGTGGAGGAAACATCAAATTAATGAAGTTGCAGATGAATTAAAGAAGGGAAACACGTTTTGGTGAGTTGGGTCTCCATTAATTATCAAATTGAAGACAAATTGAGTGAGTTTTATGTATAAATAGAGAAGGCAGTGTGAGGTAAAACTCATGCCCGGATTAGCCGGTGCACCAAGCTGTAGTTTATGTTTGTTTTCAGTATTATCATCTTGTTCTAATTACTCTTGCTAGGGTTTCTATGAAGCCCTTAATCTACTGCTAGTTTTATTCATGTTTTAAGTATTGTTCTTGTTGTGCTTAAATGATATATGAATGTTCTAATCATTGTGTCACACATATTGCTTTCACCTTGTTTTTTATGCAACCTAGGTAGTTAGAATAACTCTATGTTGTGCTTCAACTCATGTTTAAGAGACCAAGCTAATTTGTGATGAGTTGTGTTATAAGAAGACAACTTATGCTATGGGTTAGTTACCTTAGTTGATATTAGGCCTTCTACTTGAGGTTACATTGGATAAACAACAGACTTGCATTTTGACTGATGTCCATTACAAGGGACAAGAATAGTATTGAAACTGGACTGACTTAGCTGAGATTAGGTGGTGGATTCGAATGCCCTAGTGCCCTTTAATCTGCATTATTGTTTTCTATTTTGTGTTACATAACCAACATCTAGCTGTATCGGCAAACAAAACCCCCTTACGGTTACTCTCAATTTGAATCAGTAGTAGTTAAACCGTAGCTTCAACTTACACCCACCTTGTCCCTGAGGATCGACCTGTACTTTCCCTGTGTTGCATATCGACACTGTGCACTTGCAGTTATAATTTTAGGTACTCTTTCTTAGTCCTACCAAGTTTTTGGCGCCGCTGCCGGGACTCGATAGTGGTGTAGCTGAAGTTTCTGTCCTTACCTCGCTGATTTTTAGTATAACCATGTATATATGTGTTTAGATTTTTCTGTTTTCATGTTATTAGTTTAACTTAGTGTAGTTTGTTTAGCTTATTTGTGAGGTCTTCTGTTTTTGGGTTACTGCAATCTATAACTTTATTGTTTAGTTAGTCCATTTACATATAAATCCTGCATCATTTTAAAACTTTATATTTATTTGTTCTCTGTAGCTTTTTAGTTAGTGCGAGTTTTGGCTTCCATTAGTATTTGTGTCAGTATAGTTAAGTACTTTTGGTCCTGTTTATATAGTCTAGTTATTTTGTCTTAACTTAAAGTTAATCTTCTAGTAACATCTGTAGGTTTTTATCATTTCTTTTCTCTCTGTACATAATTAGATTATGCCACGTAGCTTTTTGACCTTGCATTACATTTTTTTTCTACAGCTTTTGTCTGTTTAGGAATTTGTTCTCTTTGTAATTTTTTTTTTTTTTTTTTTGTATTGCTAGTACTTTTATGTAGATTCCAATTGTCCGTAGTTTTGATTTTTTGCATGCCATTTAGGAATTTTTGTCAGTAGCTTTTATATTTTGGTTTGGGTAGCCTTTGTTTAGTTTGCCTTATTTTGGTTAATCTTAATTTTATCCCTTCACAATCTGTAGCTGATCATTTGTATTGTCCATTTGTTTTCCCTTCATTAATTACGTTTGTCCTTACTTTTTCCGCTAAAGCTTTGTCTGTAATTATAATAGGATAGGTTAGCTATAGCTCATTATTTAAGTACAAAGTGCATTTTGTACTTAAATAAGTTAAGAGTCTGTGTAAGCTGTTTATAGCGCGTTTGGATACAAATTTGCTTCTGACTTCTGCTTCTCCAGAAATAGAAGTCAGAAGCAGAAGTCAGAAGCAAAAACATTTTGCTTCACAAAAAGTTAACTTTTCTGCTTCTGGAAGTCATTCTGAAATTTCTTTACCTAAACTAACTTCTGACTTTTTTGCTTCCAGAAGTCAAAAAGTAACTTCTGGATGTGTATCCAAACGCGCTATTAGTAAACTAGTTGTTGGTCATAAAATGTCATGGTAGTTTTTGTCCAGTAGCTAATGGTATTGTATAGTTTCTGTACAGATTGCATAATTCATGGTCCCAGTTAGTTGTAATTCCTAGTTTCTGTTCATAATAGCTTAGCCTTTCGTACTCATGTGATTTATTTTCACCGTCTTTGGCTTACTCAATGTAAGTTCAAAAAGTATTGTATACTATACTGCATATCGTTTTATTTTCAGTAGTTGTCAGTAGGATTGATTCATTTTTATTTTGTTTATTTTGTATATACATATTTGGGTACTGAAGTCTTCCCTTGAGCATTATCAGGTGTTCATAAAGTTGCGGCAAAGGAAGAGAAACAAGTTGTTGTTGTGCCTACTCCGGCATTGTACCGGTAGAAATAAAGAAACTACTACAGAAGCTAAAAAGAAAATAGCAATAGTCAGCTTGTGAGCTTGGTAAAGCCTTCTTCCGGATGCGCACCGGAGGTAAGTTTCTGAACACTGCAACAACATGACGTCTAGGACCGCCTATAATTGCTTAGCCTGAATGTTTTGATATTGGGTTAACAACCGAGATTCATATTTTGTTGACAAATACGAGTTGGCCTCTCGATTAGTTAAAATATTTTTATTGTTATGGTCTAATAGAAATCCAGTTTAGGATTGAAAGACGTCGCAGCTCCCTGTCATTGTCGCAACAACGTCATTTTTAATTTTTCTTGTTAAATTTTTTTTTTAGTGTAATCGTGTATAGTGTCTTTAGCCTGTATTAGTAGCTTATATGCGTTCTTATTTGCAACATTCTGTTTAGGATTTGTTAGTTGCATGTAGTATAGATTTGTTTCATTTTGTTTCGCAAAAAAAAAAAATGTCTGGATTTTGGCCTGCAACTGAGGATGAGAAATCATCGCAGAAATCAATCAGAGAACTTGCTTACGAGCATGCTTCACGTTATGAGCCTCCCATAGACCATGATGTCAATAGTTATAGGGATTTTTATGGGCATTTTCATAGTCCTGAGCCTCAACACATGGACCCTAATCACTATTCACACATGTATCATCCACCATTGAGTGAAAATGAACATCTTTACAGTGCCCAACTCACACATTCGTCACTTTTGGATCAGTTAGAGGCTCAAATCACGACTTCACAAATGTATATATATGATAAATCTGTCACATCTATGTCATCTAGGCAAGTTGAACTTTCCGTTTGCATTGTTTGTGGCTGCACAAGTCATTCAACTGAGCACTGCCCTGAAATGCATGCTCTTAGGCAGTCTAGAGAAGGCCATGATAATCCAATGTATGAATTGTCTACTAATTACTAAGCTGGTAATCATTGGGACCATAATCAGCCTTTCGAAGGTTGCGATCAGTATTCTATAGACCCTAATGACCATTCACACACGTATCATTCACCACAGTGGGAAGTTGAACAATTTTGCACTCCCCTGCCCCCTTGTGTGCAATTTGTGGAGGAAAATTAAAAACTCATTGAACAAGACAATGCTGAATTTGAATTGAATGCATTTCATAATAAACCATATATCATTGCTTCTGAATTTTATTTCTACATTTACCCTTATGCGCAAACATGTACTGAATACCCATATGCTATGAGGATACCACCGTTGAAGACTCTCCCTCCATGGGACAAATTAATGCATATTTAGATACGATTTTGCTTCTTGTACAAAAGGAGGGAAGGGAGGAATTTCATGATGAGATGTTTCTTATTCCTAATGAGGTAAATATTAAAAATAATGTGTTTAGTCCTACTCATGTAACTGATATTGAACATGAACCTAATCTAGAGGTAGATGAGTGGACCAGAGATACTATGATTGTGAATCAAGCATCGCATTTCTGTTATGATGATAATGATGATTATGATGTTATGTTAGAAGAACATGTTTCACTACACCATTTTGTACGTTTTGCAACCGCTACCATTTGTTGCAAATTGGGTCCGCAACAAAGATTCACATTATGAACGAAGCGACGCTGTGATTTTCGCAACGGAAATGTAATGTAAATTGCGAATCTAATTTCGCAGCAACGGTAGCAACGAAGGGAGTCATTGCGAGGAAAAAAAATCCGCAACAGCTTCTTAGCAGTTGCTAATTTTTTACTTTTAGTTGCTAAATATTGACTAAGTCAACGGAGACTGACCCAAAAAAGTCGCGGTAAAAAAATGGCAACAGAAATCAGCAGTAGCGAATTTTCAGTGCAGTTGCGAAATTTTTTGACTAAGTCAGCCATGACCGACTTGGTCCAAAATTAGCAACAGGTCCTAGCTGTTGCTAAATTTTTGCAACATCAAAAAAAATAAAGTAGGTCTTTGTAGACCTGGTCACCAAAATTTCCCCCCATTCTATTTTATCCTGCAATTACCCCTGACCCAGAGATTCAATCCATCAATCAATTCCTGCAAATAACTCTTCAAGAAAAACTAGAACAACAAACCATATTCTGCAATTACTCATATGCACTATTGCTTATTGAATATTTTCAATCATACATATGAGGTACTCTTGATACATTTAAGAGAATCACAGCTAGAAGAAGAGAAGTAAACAACTATTTGAGCATCTGAACAAGGTATATATATGAGGTACTCTTGATTTCAACTACTGGCCTACTTAGTTCAGTGTCGAACTCTAACAACTACAACGATAAAAAGAAATTTGGACGCAAAAGTGTTTGCAAAAGACTTACCATCTTCCATTCATTAGCTCAGTACACTTGTGAGCATCATATGTATCTTTGAATATCACCCAGAACAACTCCTTGAGGATGGTTCTCAGCATACACCGCAAGCAAAAAAGTAACATGTCAATTTTTAGCTCAACAATCAACAACTGTGAGGCATTGTCTTCAAGCAAGAGAAATAATCTCAATTAAGACTCAAACAGTAGTTTTGGGTTTTTAGTCATAACCACCAGTACTCAATCCACACATGGACAACAAATAAATCATATTGGGAACCAAGAAAAGTAAAAAAGATCACTATTCTCATGAAGAGAATGAAGGGAAAATGAAAGATGGTTATACTTGCCTTCACAATATCAACTGCTTAGATAACATAGTGAGGATGCCATCGCTTGATTAGACAACATCAACTGCAGAACCAATAGAATTATAGTGAGGATGCCATCTGCAATATTGTTTCAGAAAAAAAGGAACTTTCAGGACTAGTAAATAGAATGAAAGAAAAATATTCGGCAAATCTAAGAAAAGCATCTTACCTTGTTTTGGTTTTGTAAACTGGTTCTTATGATGGCTGTTAACAATCGGCTTCCGACGGTAGTAGTTTATCATCCTTGAAGAGTTGGTAAGGATTCAGCACTATAATCTCAAGTCCCAACCTCCCACCATTAAATCCCAACCTGACAGATTTCAAATTTTATCCCTTGCCATACTTTGAAATCACTATTTACTTATACCAAACAAGTTCGGTTATAATGCGGTGTGATCACAACGAGAGACTTACCGGAGAGAAAGATCATCAACGACATAATCCAATGAAAAAAAGATCATCAAGTGTAATACCTCGCAAGAAAGTGAAATCCAAAGGTTAATATCAACAAATTTCAGGAAAAATGGGACAATACGTAATCAAATGAACTTACCAGGGATTGATATTCCCCCTTATACTCCTGCAAACTACAAACATATACATATACAGGAACCAAACAAATGCAAGAAGTAAAATTCATTCACATAGATATATATAACATACCAAGTTTTTTTCAGTTAAAATTAAACTACTTCCCTTATACATAGTTGCATAAGAATCTTCACATAGATATATATTACATACCAAGTTTTTTTTCAGTCAAAAGTAAAATACTTATGCATAGTTGCATAAGAATCACCGCATCATAATCTTCTTATGCACAAATGCAGAAGTGTGAAAATTAGCACAAGTGTGAAAATTAGCAAAAATAAAGTAAAATGCCGTCCGAGCATTAGCATATAAAGTAAAAGTCATATATGTTTATCGTTGATATACGCAAAAGATGATGGCTGAGACATCTTCATAGCATCTCCAAAAAAAAACAGTTCAACCCTCCTAATTATATAAGATGCACATCTTTGGATGCACCACAAGTCCTCCAATTCCAACTTCTTGAAAGGTTCGTGCAAACTTGTTAAATTTTGAAGTCGGTTCATCCGGCATGAGAATGTGATCAAGCACTACCTTCTCATGATTAGACGCTGCAATGAGCCGTGAGCCATTTTTGCAAATTCACCGTACAAACTCTACCAACAAAGAATAGCTCTCATCATTGATGTTCAACAATGAACATTTTATATCGTAACCTACACTGATCGAGCCGGTGATATGGTTTCAGCAGACTCTGATTTTCCAGTGAAGGAGTATGAGCAGGGGAACTTGTATTGCCAAATTGAAGGAGCCCGAAAGCGGGTGAACCGGTATTGCCTGCTGCAGAGTATGAGCGAGTGAACTAGTATGAACATGTGAACTATCCAAGTGGTTCGAGGCAATAAATGAGGATTGTCCGTTGGATATTATTGACAACGTTACATAAGGTTCCAAAGCCTTCAAGTAGAAACCCCATCTTGGTACCCAAATCTTTCACCCGATGCTTGAGCTCTCCATCCTTAGACTTCATTTCAAAGAATCTTTCGCACGCGCAGAGGCGAATAGTCATATTGTGTACGAGAAACGCACCAACAGCACGAACCCGTCCCCTTGTATCCTTACCAAAAGCTACAAATCAATGGATCAGCTTCATCTACGAAGAACCCGAATCTTGTTTTTCCTTGATATCTAGTCGCGCCTTCTTCTTGATCATCCTGTAATTTCGAGAAAGTTTATTCAGTTGAATATCATATTACCGAGACTAGTGTATGGTTTAGGAAACTAGTTTAGAAACATTCTCACATAGTATTTCGCGCACTAGGTAGTATTTTCCCACCCTCTTGTGTATGGGCTTTAATCCACACATCGAGGTAGTGATTTCTACTCCGGGATTCTCCGGCTCTAAAATCGATGAGTTGATTAATAAATTTATTATCAATTATCTACATGTACCCTAAAATCGAGAAGTTGAATTTCATAAATCACAAAACATTGTCGATAGAGTATACATACCAATTCGGCTCTCACCAAACTATGAGGTTTGCGGCCGGAGGTATGACCGTAATCATACTTCTCCCTTTTCCTCTTATTATCCAATCTATTTTTCCGAACCTTTTCATCCTCCTCGTTGCGCGACGAATGCTTTCCGGTCTTCATCGCCATTTGGAGGAGTACGTGCGATCCTTTCTTCATAAGTGGGATATGGATCATAATATGCTTTTCGTAACTCCCACTTACATCGCCTCCATGGATCGTAGACATCCCCTTACCACGGTTGCTTTACAAGCATCGGGCAATAGATACGATATCTGAAAAACACAACATCATGCTTACATTCAAATAAAGTTAACATAAGTATGAACATAAATCAAATTGAGGTAAGTCTGTACTTGTAGTTCCTCCCAGACATCGTCTTTGTAATACTCAGGCACCATCTTCCAGTTTTTGTAGGAGATAGAAATATGATTACGAACCAACGAGCCCTTCAGGCTGCCAAGTTTTGTTGAATTCCTCGACATCGGAAGTCCATTTTCATCTACCTCCACTTCTTTGCCATGATAACTCAGTAAATAACAGTTAACGAGCATCTAAAAATTATTTTCCCATGAACCGTGTAACTATCACATATGAATAAAGAACACAATCAAGTTTCTCAAACAAAACAGAACCTATTACATTTGCACAAGTAATAAAACTAATTTCAACAAAATCTTGCATTGACATCAGACATCATTTTAAACTCCAGACCCAACACACATAAATTTTTCTAGACTCTCATTGTCGGTAAAAAAGGCATCGATAAGTAGTAGGATATTCAATTGCATCTACTAAGGAAGTTAAGCCTTGTTGTGAATGCAAGACCCGAGAGACCATCCCTCATCGAAATATCCTTTGAGTAAAACACTTGTGTCGCTTCAGAGGCAAGAATAAATGGCTCATCCATAACTTGATTGATGCTTTGCAGCTTAGACAAGTTAACTTTTATTAAGTTTGAGTTAGGATCAACTTTGCACCCATTAGTCTTATCTTGAACTCTGACCCAGTCACAATAAAAACTGTTTCTTCGAACTCCATATAATTCAACTTAAGAATCTGGCAATAACTCCATAATAAGTTACTTCTTTTTCCACCGAATCTTTTGTCTCGTAATTGCTCGGATAGACACACCACTGTTTTTTGTGATACAAACCGCCTCCTCATACCTATGTGCGAGAGAAAATAAAGCCATTTACTTGGTATTTCTTATATGACCGTGCCTTGAACGAGGTCCATGCACCGGGCGCCAAAGTACAGAATTTCCAACTTTGGCATCTAACAAGCGTAAGAGAACATATGTGTGTCGGTTTGCATTGCCCAAACCACTCAATGTTTTACTTAAAATTAGTTCGAATCTAGTATGTATTACCTCGTCGCGTAGCCAAAAATAGAAACTCTTTGAGGTATTATTGGCGTTGTTAACATAGGAATCATACTTTCTGAAACCAAACAACAATGCAAGTACAATCAGATAGACAGACCTAATAATCAAACAACATCTCTAAGGTGTCAAAGTTAAAAAATGTACCTTTGCCAGTCCTCTATTCCAACATACTTAGACATAACCCACTTGCGAGCTTGCTCAAATTGTACTTGAGTTAATTTGATACTCTTAGCTTTACTCAAAGGAATCTCATCGGCAAACTCATCATCATCATCTAAAAAGGCTTGTCGGGTATGTTTATGAGTACCATCACCATCAGTTGACAATTCCTCCATACAGTATAAGCTTGCTTCACGCAATGTATAACCTCTTGCAATGCAGCCATCAATATACCTTTTATTGCGTACCAAACCTTTGAAACCTTTCATTAACCTATAAATATCAAAAAAATATACCATAGTATTACAACTTGCGTTACACGAAAAACTACAAGCAAGCCAACTACCCACACAGTAGGCACGAGAAAGGGTTTATTTTATAGCCTACTGAGTGATACCGCAAGTGCACGGTGTCTCATTATGAAGCACGGGGCAAATACGAGTCGAACCACGAGAGACTTGCGGTGCTAATGTTGATCTAAGGCTTACTTGACTGAATTCAGGGAATGTAACAAGTGACAGAGCTAATGTTTTGTGTCGTAGAAACGACTGAAGTTGTTTTAGTGACTCTAAACTAAGGTAAAAGAAATAAAATGTGACAGAGGGAAGTACCAGGGTGATGAATCCACCACTTGACTCTATGCTAAGGTTATTCCACTAATGTTGTGTTCTTGTATCTTCCTAAGGATGATTATAATGAATAATGAGTCACTAATCTCATAATTCCCCCCTAGTATAGAGTGTCTAATTACAGTACACTCTATCACAGGGTCCTTGGTCAATTAACTAAGCATTATTCATATTTCATTAAGCACATACAATCTTCTCTGAAAGTTTCACATGGAGCAATGGTTAATCTTTCACTCTAATTCTCCCTAGTATTGGTCAGTTCTTACAAGATGACCCAATCACGGAGAACCGAGTTACCCGACTAACTAAACTCCTAAGTCTCATTAAGCTCAATGATCACAACAACATCAGCAATAATTAATCAACATATTGTCTAGGGTTTCAACAACACCCTAGTCAAGAACTTAAAACATGATTCAAATACAAAGAACTAAAACTACAAATTGAAACTAAGTGACGACTCTGGCTAATCCGGGCGTAACCCACAACACATTCATCCTCCTCTATTTATACATGCAAAAGAAGAATAAAACCCTAACCCTAATTTCTTCAAAATCGAGAATAAAATAGATAAATCAAACCCATGCTCTCACCCATACTCGAATCGATGTTCCCTCCGATTAATTCGGCTCTGAGTTGATGTGTGCTCCTCTCGCTCGAGAAACCCTAACCTAATCTTTCTATCTCTCACTCAGCTCCTTGGGAAGAAGCTAAGGAAGAGGTAGGGAGAACTAGGTGCGGGCGATGCGGTAGTTGTTGGTGGCAAGCTATGGAGGTGGTGATGGGAGCAAATGACTGGTCGGGAAGAAGGGTGGTACGGTGGAGTTGCGAGAGGAGCGAGCTCGCTCCGTCGGGTGAAGGAGAAGAAAGAAAGAGAAAAGAAAACGAGAAATGAGATGGGTCGACGGGGTATAGGGTTAGGGAAGTTTTGTTTGTGGGATGGAGGCATCGAAGCTTGATGAGACGAGCCGAGCGAGCGTAGGATGAGAGGGGTAAGGTCCGAACGGCTCGGAGAAACTTGGAGTGATCTCGGTGTTGAGCGAGTATCAAGAGATGATGTGTAAGCGCTGGAGCGACCGTAGTATGTGGATGAGTGAGATCTCAACGGCTTGGAGTGGACGGGCTCGGATCCGGGTCGCGGGTCGGAGATGGATAGCTCAAGCCCATGTCTTGTAAATGGGTTGCTCCTTGTTGGGTTGCAACTGATGCGCGCGCGGGCTTTGGCTTTCTGCTCCATAGATGCTCGACTCCAATTCTTCGCTCTTTGGGCTCCTCAGTTTCTCCGAGCTTTATTTACTACCTAAAAACACAAAATTAATTAATACAAATATTTATTCTTGAAAACAAAGAAAACACAGAATATGGGATAATATCTGATTTCTAAGCGCAAAAGATGAGTAAAATGCCAATAAAATAGATGTATAAATATGCACTATTTGGCACTCATCAAATACCCCCAAACCTGAATTTTACTTGTCCTCAAGTGAAACAGAAAATGAAGAAATCCTAACTATACCACTGTCGTAGGTCTCTCGAATGCATTTAGCGTATGCACTAAGCCTTTAAACCCCTAGGTGTCCCTAGTGGACGAGTTGTAGTCTCGTGAGGGTTTACAAGAGGTGTACCCACAAAACCTACTCCAACTTCAGAGTGTAAAAGAGTCTCAAGCCTCCAAGAAGCTATGAGGACATAGAGTTTCTGCATGCTAGTAACAGAAGTTAGAACTATCGAAGAACGCATTCTCATCCTTAAGTGCTGAGCGAGAAGTAACCATACCATATGAAAGAATTCGGATTCGATTGTGATCATAAGTCTCAACTTCTGCCTCACCATTAGGGTTTTATGATAATTGCACTCAAAAAGATCGCTTTTTTTTAGTCTCTCATGTGTGCAGGCAGGAAATAAGAGAGAAATCCTGCACACGTTGTAGGTAGGAAGGATAACCTCCGAAATAAAATGCTGGAGACTCCACGGAAGTGTGGACAAAAGAATCTTTTTTCGATGATCTCTAAGAAAGGAAATCAACCATTAGCAAGGGGTGGGAGTACTCACTCACTTCTCACCCGATCGGCAATTAATATCACTCTCTCATAGAAACCATAGAAACGTCTTTCAATCTTCGGTCTTCGGTCTTCAAATGTTGATGACGAACTTCTAAACTTCACAAAACTTGACAATTTTTAACTTTTCTACTCAAATTCCTTGTTGTTTGGATTTTTCTTTTAAATTCTTTTTTACCATGGTGGTAGCAAAAATAAGAAAATAAACTACAATATTTTTTTTTTTTTTTTTTTTTTTTTTACAATAAGTGAAAATAAAAATACAAATAATGAAACAACTAACTCCATGGACAAAGGACTTTATCACTCAATTTTTCCACAACTTGTATTGTCTTGATTTTATAAATTTTATTAATTCTCATCCTATTTTCTTTTCTTTGTTGCACATAAACCTTGGACTATATCAATTTTTCTTTCAATATTCCGATTCTCGCTCCGGTTGGTTTGACGATGATGTGTTTCTATGGGTCTTGCTTATTGAGAGAGAGAATGATGCTAACTACAAATCGGTATTTAGAAGGAGTTTTCATCTTTAGACGTCACCCTCATGATTGACAAAAACTAGCACTCAAGAGATCAAAAGTAGTCTTTGAAAGTGGTGCGAAGTTGGGTAGCTCACCATTCCTACCCTAATTTACGTAAGGTGACACACACTCTAACAAATTTTCTAGAAAGTTGCAAAAAAATTGAAGGTTGGTGCCTCACTTGATGTAAAATGGGTAGTCTCCACTATGGGTGATCACAATTCTACTACCGAATATCTAAATGAAGACACCTAATTCGCCCTCCCGTATGGTTAAATCCGACTTTAACGCTCTAATCAACTAAGGAACCCGATTGTGTTCTCCAGTACTTCCAAGTTCTGTTATTTCGGTCAGATTCTCTATGTAAACATAGCTAGAAGCATGCTAGTGACTCTAAAATCTCTAAAAGTTGGAGGTTTTTTTTTTTTTTTTTTTTTTTTTTTGAAAATAAAAGGCTAAAACTCTAAATGCAAATGCAAATGTACCCCAAACCTAAATCAAACATTGTCCTCAATGTGTCAACAGATAGGAAAATTAAACAAATCACATACCATGAGAACTATCTTTGAAAAGATAAAAGGGAAGAGATTACCGGTGTGTCGGCGGGAGCAAGGTTGAGCTTCATTCGTCAAGGCTAGAATCCAATATTCTCAACGGAGATCATATCGGATTAGCATAATATATGTGCAAGAAGACTCAACCGAATCAAGAAAAGAAAAAAATTTAACAAGTCCTACTGGATATATACAATGAAAATTCACCATAAACTAACAATCTAAAGAGTTGAGGATCAACCCAATAGAAAATATATACAAACATCAACAGCCTTACACAGATATAACAAGAGTGCAAGTAAGATCATGCAGATGTGAAGGAGTTTCCCAAACCTAAATTTGTGAACGGTGTGTTTGTGAGAACAAAATCTTGCAATTTTAAAGGTACATCATGCAAAAGGTCTAACTCAAAATGAGTTTTGCTAATTACAAAGGAGACATACATATTCCAACTGTGGCTCCTTAAGAGTGTTATACTTTGATGCAAAATAGTCCAAGAGGACTTGGGAAGCACAAAGTTCTAGGCCTAAGTTAGGCATTTTCAGAAAAGTTGGTTTTGCAATTTTGTGACAAACTACACCTAGGTTGGGTGAAGGAGTTTCAATTTGTGACTCAGGAGAGAGGTTAGGTACATCTAAGTTATTTTCATGTGTAAAATCATTTGCACCGTCGCACTCTTTCCTAAAGTCAGAAGAGGGTAAATCATGGTCATTTTCACAGGGCAATTCATCAGGTTCCACATCAAATTCATCAGAGGAGGCAACATATTGTGACATGGGCAGGGAATTAGACACGAAATAATATTATGATCCAAAAGAACATTAGTGTCAACGAGAAGATTCATCCTTGCTTAAGTCACAAACAAGTTGTGTAGCATGCTCACATTCACTGAAGAATTTCACAAAACTAAGCTCATAGTTAAGATCACATTTATGAATGTTAGAAGAAGTATCATTCGTAAGGTTCACAGAAGAGACGCCTAACGTCTCTGAACCAAAAGATTCCATCATAATTTCAGCATGCACATGCTCTTCTAACATATCATATTCATCATCATCATCATCATAGCAAAAGTTCATCTCTCCATTCACAATTGTAGCATTTCTAGTGTACTCATTGACCTCTAGATTAGGTTCATATTCAGTATATGGTTGTGCAAAAGGTTCACTAGAGAAGGGATGCTCAGACATGTTGCTATGTGGATGGTCATGCATTGCATTCATTTCAAGCCTAGCATTTTGCTCCATGAGTGTGTCCATTAGTGATTGCAAACTAGGAGTTGGGGGAGTATAAAATTGTTCATCTCCCCACCCTTTGTGGTGAATGATGCATGTGTGCAGGTTGATTATGGTCCCAATAGTCACTTCTAGACACTTCGTACATTGGATTATCATGGTTTTGCCTAGACTGTCTAAAAGCATGCAAAATATAGCAGTACTCAGCGAGGTGGTCTAAGCCACCACATAAGGTGCAAGCATGCATTTCATATTGCCTAGAAAAACTAGACTCGACAGATTGCTTTTCTAAAGCGGTTGCCTATCTAAAGCGAGATAGTCGAGCCTCTAATTGATCTAAAAGTGATGATTTGGGTATGAGAAAATTGTTCATTTTCAACTTTGTGGTGGATGATGTATGTGATCATAATGATTAGGGTATGTGAGATCGGGGCCCCGAGAAGGCCCATATAATTCCCTAAAGTCACTATGGTATGTGGGGTGTTCATCCTGTGAAAGGTGCCCATAAGCAAGCTCTCTAAGGGATTTATTTGTTCCATCCCCAGATGCAGACCAAAATCCTGACATGATTTATCAAATTGAACTCACAATCTAATTTGGTTTATGTGGGTTTGTTTGGTTTAAATGGGTTCCTTTTTGTTTTTGTAAACTTTGGTTTATGTGGGCTTGTTGTTTGGTTTTTGTGGGAAGCTTGGTTTTGTTGGGATTGATTTGGTTTTGTTGGGATTATTTGGTTTGAGTGGGCTTTGGTTTTGTGGGGAAAGCACAGCCCAGGTCATGTGGGCTTCAGTGGTTGCACAAAGCCCAGATTGTTTGCAAAGTCTAGCTGGTTCAGTTTATGTTGAGCCCAATGGTTGGGCTTCAGATCATATGCACAGTTTTGTTTATTGGGCTCAATTGTTATGTGCAAAGCCCACCAATTTGGGGTTTAGTTTGGTCAGCAGTTGGCAACCCAGGGGATTGGCGAGAGATTGGCACGATCCGAGAGCATCTCACATGTAGGCAAATTCACACACAGGGTAACACAGACTAGCACAAATTGACAGATTTTCTCACAGGACTAAGCACCCAGAAGTGCTTCTATTGCTGGAAACTACACAGCACAGCTTAGTATCTCACAGCACAGCTTAGATACAATTCACAAAAGTAGCTCAGCACACAGATTAAGCACACACAGAGATGTTTTGGAGAATGCACAGTCCGACAGAAGAACAAGCACAGCACAGCTCAGTCTAGTAGTGCTCATCAGCACAAACTCACACCATTCGACAGATTGGCAAAGCACAGCTTAGTGCTTGCAGCCTAATGCTTGCACAGCACAGGATAGACAATGGCTCAACTCGCGGCTTCGGGGGGAGAGTTAGAGCATAATTCGAGCTCAACCACGGCTCAACTCACGGCTTGAGGCTGGAGTTCGGCTCGAGCATTGCAAGGTGATGCTTAACGGGGTGGAGCAATACTTGGGTAATCTCGGGGTTTAATTATGCTTACACAGTGATGGCTCACGGGGAAGTTTAATCATACTTACCTCACTCACGAGGGCACTTTGCAAGGTTCAATTACGATGCATTCACGGGTTAAGCTCACTTGAGCTTTTCCTTGCCTCGCCTTGGGTTGGCTCGGCTGCTCACGGGCGCGGCAAAGACACACGTATCTGCTAGCTCAAAAAATGAGAGTTTAGTTTCCAAAAAATGTTGATGTTACGGTAGAGGATCAAGATGAATACCAGCCCAAACCCGAGAGGCTATTGGACCGGCACAGGAAAACTACTTTGGGTTTGTCACGGGGAGGGGTTTTCACGGATGGGTCTAAGGTAGTGAATGCAAGACAAAGATGCAAAAAGAAAAATTACGGCTACGATGCGAGATGCAAGGATGCGAGATTAGCAAATATGAATATGTACAAGCCAAGTTATGAGAAGAATAGCAAATGTGAATATGCAGATGGAGCAATTATGAGCTTACTACAGCTAAGTTTAACTAACAGCTGAAGTGTAATGATATGATGATCTAAGTTACACTAATTAAAGGGCTAAGATGCTAACAGCTAAGAGGAAGAAAATAACGATTAAGACTAACGACTAATTTATGCTATAATGCAAATGCGGATAAACAAGATGAGATGGCTACAATACAACATATGCCAGTTATGAGATGACTAAATTATGTACAGAGATAATTGAAGTTCAGCAAAGGCAGCCAACAATCAACAGCGCACGCGCCAAGTCCCCGGCAGCGGCGCCAAAAACTTGGTAGGCCTGAGAAAGGGTTTATTTTATAGCCTACGAGTGATACCGCAAGTGCACGGTGTAATCATTATGAAGCACGGGGCAAATACGAGTCGAACCACGAGAGACTTGTGGTGCTAATGTTGATCTAAGGCTTACTTGATGAATTCGGGAATGTAACAAGTGACAGTGAGCTAATGTTTTGTGTCGTAAAACGACCGAAGTTGTTTTAGTGACTCTAAACTAAGGTAAAAGAAATAAAATGTGACAGAGGAAGTACCGGGGTGATGAATCCACCACTTGACTCTATGCTAAGGTTATTCCACTAATGTTGTGTTCTTGTATCTTCCTAAGGATGATTATAATGAATAATGAGTCACTAATCTCATAATTCCCCCTAGTATAGAGTGTCTAATTACAGTACACTCTATCACAGAGTCCTTGGTCAATTAACTAAGCATTATTCATATTTCATTAAGCACATACAATCTTCTCTGAAAGTTTCACATGGAGCAATGGTTAATCTTTCACTCTAATTCTCCCCTAGTATTGGCTGTCTTCTTACAGTACAGCCAATCACAGGAGAACTGAGTTACCCAGCTAACTAAACTCCTAAGTCTCATTAAGCTCAATGATCACAACAACATCAGCAAGAATTAATCAACATATTGTCTAGGGTTTCAACAACACCCTAGTCAAGAACTTAAAACATGATTCAAAAACAAAGAACTAAAACTACAAATTGAAACTAAGTGACAGCTCTGGCTAATCCAGGCGTAACCCACAACACAGTTCATCCTCCTCTATTTATACATGCAAAAGAAGAATAAAACCCTAACCCTAATTTCTTCAAAATCGAGAATAAAATAGATAAATCAAACCCATGCTCTCACCCATACTATCTGACTCGATGTTCCCTCCCGATTAATTCGGCTCACGAGTTGATGTGTGCTCCTCTCGCCGAGAAACCCTAACCTAATCTTTCTATCTCTCACTCGGCTCCTTGGGAAGAAGCTAAGGAAGAGGTAGGGAGAACTAGGTGCGGCGATGCAGTAGTTGTTGGTGGCGAGGCTATGGAGGTGGTGATGGGAGCAATGACTCGGTCGGGGAAGAAGGGTGGTACGGTGGAGTTGCAGAGGAGCAGAGCTCTGCTCTGTCGGGTGAAGGAGAAGAAAGAAAGAGAAAAGAAAACTGAGAAATGAGATGGGTCGACAGGGTATAGGGTTAGGGAAGTTTTGCTGTGGGATGGAGGCATCGAAGCTTGATGAGACGAGCCGAGCGAGCGTAGGATGAGAGGGGGTAAGGTCTGAACGGCTCAGAGAAACTTGGAGTGATCTCGGTGTTGAGCAGAGTATCAAGAGATGATGTGTAAGCGTTGGAGCGACCGTAGGATGTGGATGAGTGAGATCTCAACGGCTTGGAGTGGACGGGCTCGGATCCGGTCGCGGGTCGGAGATGGATAGCTCAAGCCCATGTCTTGTAAATGGGTTGCTCCTTGTTGGGTTGCAACCGATGCGCGCGGGCTTTGGCTTCTGCTCCATAGATGCTCGACTCAATTATTCGCTCTTTGGGCTCCTCGGTTTTCCAGAGCTTTATTTACTACCTAAAAACACAAAATTAATTAATACAAATATTTATTCTTGAAAACAAAGAAAACACGAGAATATGGGATAATATCTCGATTTAAGCGCAAAAGATGAGTAAAATGCCAATAAAATAGATGTATAAATATGCACTATTTGGCACTCATCACCACCTCAAGATAAATTCGTAATAAAATCAGGTCTACTACTGGCCTAATATGACCAACTTGTTGGAAGCAATACTATCAAAAATCTGATTCCATATAACTACCTAAGTATTGTCTGCAATGCTAGACTTATATATATTCATGAAAGTAAAACTTATTATATATGTTCATGTAACGCGAGATGAAAACTAAATGCATCATTGTGGTCATAGCATAATATTACCACTATTCTTTATCCGAATTGAACATTCAAGTAATGACAATTCTCGACAAATGCGGTTAAAACAACCTGGAATATCAACAAATTACACTTGTAATTAGGGTTTTCATAAAAATATACAAAAAATAGAATAAGTTTAAGTAATTACCTCTCAAAGGGATACATCCACCTATATCCGACCTCCACCCATGAGACTAGAGCTTCATCAGCCAAATGCACCATCAAGTGTATGTCAGAATGAAAAAAGAAGGAGGAAAATGTTTTTCCAAAACACACATAGCTTCCACCGTGAGTAGCTTTTGCTCTTAAAAGATGTTCTCTATTAATAACCTTCGCACACAAAATTCTGAAAAATAGACTTATCCGATGAAGAGCAACCCGTAGATCTTTAGGTAGTGAAGTCGCCGTATGAACCAAAGAAAGGAAACAAATGTTGCATGAAAACATGGTAATCATGGGATTTGAAATTCTTTAGCTCGGGGGGATCAATGCCGACACTGTCGGAGATTGTAAGAGAAACGAGAAGGCACTTTTAAGTTCTTCAAAACAAAAACGACAAAATGCCACTTTCTCCTTCTTTGTCATGGCAAAAGTTCCATCTTCCATTGTCGTTTTACCGGTCACTTCATCTACTTTCAACCATAACTTCTTGTTAATCCCCATGACTTCCATGTATTTACGTGCACTAGGACTATCTTTTGACTTGCTATTACCCATAACAAGTGTTAATAAGATGCTCGCTGATGTTCTTCTCTCGTATGCATAACGTCCGTAATATGCCTGACTGCATTTGAACCCCAATATGGCAAATCATAAAGAATAGATCTTCTAGAGAATAATGAGTGGTCATGAACCCGATCTTCTATATCAACACCAACTTCATTCCCGACTTGACTTTCCTTTTACGTTTCGGACTTGCTGCCGATGGTGGCTTGCCCTTTACCCTTTTGGTTCTGATATTTGCAACCATCTCCCGAATTTGCAGCCACAGGCGGCCATGGAGCTGAACCATGCTCTACCCCTCCACCGAAATGTGTTCTATCATCTCGATACTTGTGCTTATTGGCGCCCACCTTCGTGTCCCATGTAACAAATCTTCTTACTAAACGGCGAGATATTCGAAAAGTGTCCCTTCTCCACATGTTGGACAAGCATAATATCCATGTGTAACACACTAACTAAAGTTCCTAATGCCGAAAATCATGAATAGCCCATAATAGTCTTGCTTTCATCGTAAATTCGGTTTTTCGTAAGCATCATATGTTATAACACCTTCATTCCACAACTGCAACAACTCCTCTATTAATGGTTGTAAATACACATCAATATCTTTACCAGGTGCTCTTGGTCCTGAAATTAACAAACACAACATCGCGAACTCTCGCTTCATACACATCGAAGGAGGAAGATTGTACGGACATATAATAACTGGCCAACAGCTGTGACTAAGTCCGAAACACCCATTCGGGTTGAAGCCATCTGTCGAAATCCCAAGTGTCACATTTCTTGGCTCCTTGGCGAACTCCGGAGAAAAGTTATCTGCACATTTCCAAGCTGAAGAATCTACCGGATGACGCATAACATTCATATCTGACTTTGCTCTATGATGCCAATAAAATGCCTCTCGCTATCCACTCTAACACTTGTAAAACCTTTGCAACCTCTTAATCAATGAAAAATGTCTCAAAGTCTTTTGAGCAACTTGCGTAAGTTTCCTCTCATCATTGAATACCTTCTTATACCTAGACTCTTGACAAACAGGACACTTTACAAGTGATTCATGTTCTTTCCAGTATAAAATACAGTCATTAACGCAAGCATCATAGGTTACGTAATCCATTCCCACTTCTTGAATCATCTTTTTACATCATGATACTTAGACGGCAGTGTGTTATCTTCCCAAGCAACTCCTTCATCAATTCTAATAGTGAAGTGACACCATTATCTCAAAATCCATATTGGGTCTTTATGTTATTCAATTGTATAGCGGATACAAAGTGCGCCTCTTTCCTTTAGGACATGATGGGTACAAAGGTTCTCTTGCACGCTCATAAAAAGACCTTGTTTTGTTGTGGCTGCTGTGTGGTCTAACATTCTCATCTACACTAGGATTCTCATCTATATTAGGATCAACATTATCACCAACATTCTCACCAACATCTACTACATTCTCATCTACATTTCCTATATTCTCGGCTACATTTCCCACATTCTCAGCAACATCCCTGACCTTATCTCCTACTGATCTTTCACCATGAAAACGCCATATTATATATGTTGGGATAATACCATTCTTGAGCAAATGAAAACTAATTTCTTTAAGTGGAAGCTTTTCTTTACCATTCTTACAGCGTTTACAGGACGGAGAACACCATACTTGTCACCACCATTTCTACGAACAAACTCTATAAATGACCTTACACCTTGTATGTATTTACGAATTCCGGTACAACTCATCCACTCCTTATCAACAAGAGAAGACATATTTGATTACCCTATATTATGATTCCTAAAGACATACAATATACATGTCAAAAATTATACAACAGTTCATCCACACCATCCATATAAAGAATAAACCGTAATCTATGCAATGTAACATCACAAAATCTTACTTAGATAGTAACACTACAGATGATTATCACATCCAATATTTGTTGAAACTACCATAACCCTAGTCTGAGCATACTCAACAACTTGAAAAACACAATATTATACTGTTGATGGTGGATTTTCGTTCAAGGTTAAATTTGTAAAAAACCTGAAAAATCATGCGCTGACATCTTGTAAAAGATAAAGCCGTTTGTAAGTGACGGATACTCCTCACTTAATTCACCAAGAATGGAGCATGTAGCAACAATCCCATTATGTGAATACGTAAAATTCCTCCGAGGTTGGAGCATGTAGCAACAATCCCTTCCTCAGAATTTCATATCGGCCTTGTATTTCCGGTACCCATTATCGGTGTGGCATGACGACCGAGTGTTACTCTTACTGAGTAACACAAACCTCAAGCACTATAATGAATCCATGTACGAAATACCCGTACGGGCCGATTCTCGGTGTGTTATACTAGCCCGAGCCCTCTCGGTGTGTTATACTAGCCCGATTGAGCCCCTCTCGGTGTGTTATACTAGCCAGATTGAGCATCCTGGACTTGACCGTATCGGTCTCGGATATGATACGATCGATCGATCATCCAACTCCACAAGCATGATTGGATGACCACGGATCAATTCCATCACCCCCAAGCGGTATGGAATACACACGGCCTTAGCTTGCCAGATACGATCGATCGCGAGTCATCCAACTCCACAAGCATGATTGGATGACCACAGATCAATTCCATCACCCCAAGCAGGTATGGAATACACACGGCCTTAGCTTGCCGGATATGATCGATCGCTTGAGTCATCCAACTCCACAAGCATGATTGGATGACCACGGATCAATTCCATCACCCCCAAGCGGGTATGGAATACACACGGCCGACCCCGCATGGTCGACCATTGGCCTTCGCTTGCCAAGAAACCGTCCATACCAAGCATTATGGACGGAAAACCCCAAATTAGGGTTTGCGGCATATTACATGTGCCGCAAAAACGTCTCAACCGTCCACCTTCGCGGGCATAGATGAAGGTGTAGATGTAGACTCAAAGGGCCGGAGCATGTCGACACAATCACCATGTGACCGCCTACACACTTGACCAATCGGTCAAAACCAACCATGATTGGTTACAACAAATTCGTCACTTTGAAAGAGCATGGTCGCGCGGCTTTGGAAGCCAAAATTAGGGTTCAAGACATCGCGCGCGTCCATCTTCTCCGGCACGAATGGAGGGTCGAGATTAGATTGAGCAAGGGTCGGTCACACCCCGGCATGACCACCGTGGGCCCATCTACCTCTTCTTGCGGTCGGCCAAGGCATATCATGCCCGGCCAATCCAAAACGCCCGCTCAAACTCACGCGGTTACATCTCCCAAATCCTAAACCCGGTCTCGACCGCTCAACTTCACCGGATGATTTGAGTGGCTTAGATCACGTTTCATGAGACGGTATGACATAGGCGTGAACATCAGCCTACCGTCTACACGCCAAGCCAACCGGCCAAGACCGACCAAGCTAGGTCGTCTTGGAAAACGCGCCGGAAGAGAGTATGGCGCGCGGCTTCTTTACGGCATCAAACTCCTATCGCAAATCGATCTCAACCACTCAACTTTACCGGTCAAATTGAGTGGCTTAGATCGCGCCTTCTTGGGAAAGTGAAGTATGGACGTGCACACCGGCGTGTTGTCTACACACATGCCCGGTCGGTCCTCTTCAAAACCTTTCCCATGCTTGTTTTCGACCAAGCTCAAGAGTGATGCTTGCGCACCTCTTTAAAAACCCTAATTTCATCAACGGTCGCAGATGAGTGTCTCAAACATCATCTCATCCGTCCGACTTCACCGACTTGGTTATACAACCCTGGTCGGGAGTTAATTGGTTGAGGAGTCATTACCCATCACTTTACCACACCGCAATGCAAGCACACATAAAATACACACGATACTTCACAAGTATCGACTTTAAATAAAATAACGCGTTTATTCAATTCAGCATTACATGCTATCTTTCGTGGATCCACGATCCACATTCAGACATCAATCATGTCACAAACGGGGGGATACATGCGGGGTATTGGTGCAGCGGTTTACGGCGTGCGGCGTGCAACGCGCCATCACAAGAACGTGTCGAGGAAGTCATGGACGGTTAGAGATGAACCGGAGAAGTGGGCAAGGCCGGTCGTGTGGCAACCGACACACAACTCCACTACTCCATCACTCCACTTCCTCCACTTCCCACGAGAGACGTGAATAAGGCTCAATGACTTGTATAAATAGGTTCTCCACCCTATTTCAAAAACAAGACAACAGAACAACACAAGTTCGAGTCGACGAAACCAAGTGTTAATACAACATCGTATTCAAACACCCAAGCACCGCTTGCATCAACCGCAAGCTTGCTCATCTTTCTGTTATAAGTCATAAGCAAGCCAACATCTTTCACAATCTCAACACCTTCTTCGCTTCCCTCCCTAAGATCAACCCCATCTCCTTCACTTTGTGACCGAAACAAGTCCGGAACGGCCATTTCTTGGTTTAGGCCGGACTTGCCTGGAGATTGATCTCTCGAATCTACAAGCACTCACCGCATGAGTGCATTTGTTGTAGGTTTAAATTCATTCCTCATCACACCCCAAATTACCAAATTCAGCAGGAGTAATTTTCACCCATCAACAATTGGCGACCACAGTGGGAGGTTGATCTATCGGTTACAAAAAAATCGAATTCTCAATTCTTCGGTTTTCGTGTCACGATGTATCTTCACCGGAGTCCGCGAGTGGTTCGAGATATCATGGGAAGCATAGCTGGAATGTTGGAGGATGTCTTGGCGAATCAAGCGGTATCACCCGAAGGCGGAGCGAAACATTCCGCCTTTTGAATGATATAACATCACAATTACAAGAAGGGTCGGCATGCATCTACTCGGGCGGTGCAAGAAAAATCAATCCTTAGTCGGGAGTCACACCTTTACCGGTGGAGATGCGAAAGAGCGCGTAATCACGGGGGGACTCGGGAGAGACCGAACAACATGGTCCAGGTGACAACAAAGACTCGAGGCAACTCCGCAGAGGAAAAGACTTGTCCGGGTACCACAACGTCTACGGATAAAGAAATGGAGCACACGGCTTACGGATCCCTGCTGGAAGATTTATATCTCAAGACCCTTGTCGAAGCGGTGAAGAAATGCTTGAGGAAGGAGAGATCAATCAAGGAACACGTGAGCACGAGAGGATGGGAACGTTCAATTCGGTCACTCGGCGGTGATATTACAATACCTCCCATCACCCGAGAGCAGGCAAGTGCAAATCCCGGCATCTCATCAAGTGTAACACCTCCGGTAGTCACTGGAGCAACAAATTCCACTCCTTCATCGGGACGAGGAGGAGGGGGGCAAGAGGAGGACCATCTCCCATTACCATTGCGAGACTTGATGGAAACGGGGAAGTTATGCCAAGACTCAAACGGATATGGCCGCAACTCGAGAAGAGGTACTCACTTTTCTTAAGGCATTAACTGATTGATTTCCACATGACCTAACGGCTCCTGGAGCCAACAAGGAATGCATTCAACGTCTGGGAAAAGGTACTTCGGTGGCGTGGGCCTACATGGACCCGATCAAAGAAGCGATACATATATGAGCGGTCCCTGTCATAGAGACTCCTACACTGCTGGGACTGATCCTCACAACGATCCTCCTCAAGTCAATAGTTTCACTACGAACCGGGGACCGGTGGATCGAAGCGGCATCTCTAGTGGAAAGCATGTGTGAACTCTTGCACCTCTCGAAGAATCAACGGGGGACGTTTTTTTGTAATTAATAAAATAGCTCATGTACACACGACTCATTCACGTCCGAAGTCCTAAGCTGCGTCGAAACACCTCGTAAATAATGTTACATTTATTAAGACGACATGATGGCGGGAAGGTCACAAACGGGCCCTACATGCTACCGCACGCATCAAGGGTTCGAGTTCGGAGGCCCTCGTCGACACAAGCATCTTCGAATGTGATTACTCTCAAGACTCTCGGGACAGCCAAGGTCAGCCTATGCAAGATTGTACGGCAGCCACACCACAATGATGGACTTCGAGGAAAACCAAACCAAAGCACAGGAGAGCTCCGCTGAAAGAATCGAGACAAGTTCGTTGCATCCCACTCCCAGGCGTCAATCCGGAAGAAGACCGACTTGCATCGCTGGAGTCTAAGCACCGCGACACACCTTTCACGGCGAAGCGTCCACCTCTATCCTGAAACTTCAGCCCATCCTCACGCCAAAAGGGAGCGCTCTTTCGAGGCAAGCCGTGATCAGAAGGTGAAGAAAATATACTGGCGCCGTTGTTAGAAATTATCAGGAGAGACTGGCACCCAGTCTCTCTGCCTAATTGAATGCTGCAAGAACGACGAAACACAAGAGGAGATATTGGACGCCCGCGGCATTCTGAGATGGAACCAACTCCACAACCCGATGAGCTCGACGATAAGGAACCTCCCAGGCCTATCTCCATCGGTTCGACCAGCCATAATCATTCAAACAATCTTCGAGGCAATTCGGGCACGAGACCATGTGCTACATAGACTTGAGAGACTTGAACAGTAATTACAACCGGATAAGGATGTACAAGCATGATGCAAGTAAGATATCCTTTCGAACTCCTCTCGGAAATTTTTATTATACCATACCGCCATTTGGTTTAAAGAATGCCGGTGCAACGTATCAACGCTCTGTCACGTCAATCTTCCACTTGGAGACGATACCTCAAGGGGAGCAGCCTCAAGAAGATAACGATGTCCACGCGTCATACCGAGAACGATCCGGCGAGTCACTTTATCGAGACAGTGGTACATGTCTATCATGCTATGTTGGAGGATCCGTTTTGGTCATCCTGCAGCCGTTGAACGCTCATCTACAACAACATATGCCCCGATAGAAAGAACCGGGCATACCGAAGAGCCTCATAATGTTCGTAGGGGCGTATATCTCACCAACGAGCGATACAACCTTTGGCCTTACGCAGCGGTTCACGAAGCATCAAGAGGAAAACCACCGAGATACAACATCTTGCGCTTCCGTCAACTCCAACTCCGATGCCACATGCACGACTCCCGCAATGATGAAACAACGTGCAAGATATTCCATACACGGCTCGACAACAACCGCTGCCCAGAAAACCATGTAAACCACGTCGGGGACCGAGGCTCGGCATGAAGTTCCTTCACCGTCGATCAAGGATTTCTTCAACACGAGAAAGATGGTTTGTCAAGAATCATGGAATTCGCAAGGGTAAATCGAATCGGAGAGGAAGCCACTTCAACTCTCCCTCCCGTAGAAGGCTGCTTCAATGGTCTATTCGGAGCCGCCGCAACGCTCTCTCCGAGACCACGTTCGCTGAATCCTTCTTCAACACTCTCTCCAAGATCCACCTCAACGGTCACACCGAAACCACTTTAACATCCTCTCGATCCGTTTCGACACTCAAGCTGCATCAATAATCTGCGCTCTGGTCAAATTATCTTTGATGTACTCATTTCTCAAACATACGTCTTATCCATTCTTCATGAAGACCCAGCGGAGCATGAAAACCTTGAAGTCGATAGGAGAAGGGTTATCTTGTGGAACCTGGATATTTTCATATAGTTGAAAGGGCGCGGTGAACAACTCATCATCAATGTTCGGCATATCCTTGAAGGCGCCAACACTTCCCCGACTGGTACCGGCATTATCTCGAAATACATATCGATGTGAGTTCTTTTCTTTCTACCGCAATGAAACAAAAAGACAGGGAGTTAGAACTCGTATGAAAGCGCGTGAGAAATGTAGTCACACACGACAAGATACAACTCACATTGGAGCACACAATGGCCGGTCCAAACATCATTCAAGTCCGGTATTGATCAAGCTTCGGTATAACTCGAGTTTTCAAGTCCTGGCATAAATTTCAAGTCCAGTCACGAGTTTCAAGTTCGGTACAAATTTCGATCAAGCGTGTGTGGGTGAGACCCACGGTCAATCAGCATGCACGGCGGACCCGTTCATTCTCACGCATCATAACACGATTTTCCCTATTCATGGAAATCGTGTATGCGAAATCAAGCCCACTTTCGATCAAGCGGCGCGATGAGCCCCACGCGACGGCGGCGCAGCGGTCCGTCGATTAGGCACAACCCCACGATCGAGCGAAAGCGGTAGCGGTAGCCCTCGACCTAATCGGGCATAGCAAGGTCGATGCAGCAAGACCGACATTCAAATGGAGCAAGCACGGAGCGGGCCCTCGACCAGAAGCAGGCATAGCAAGGTCGATCGAAGCGAGCAAGACCGATATCATACTAGGGGAACGCTCTCCTATATGCCTTTTGAACGTGACATACTCTAGGGACGGGATGACCCGTCTCTCTCCGGGTAACATCTAACTTTGTCTCATGAGTTTTATCTTTTAACTGTCACCATCTCATGCCTACCACACAATAGTGTAACCATTATGTGCTAGGCAGGGGACTTAATGTTGATGGTGGATTTTCGTTCAAGGTTAAATTTGTAAAAAACCTGAAAAATCATGCGCTGACATCTTGTAAAAGATAAAGCCGTTTGTAAGTGACGGATACTCCTCACTTAATTCACCAAGAATGGAGCATGTAGCAACAATCCCATTCTGTGAATACGTAAAATTCCTCCGGAGGTTGGAGCATGTAGCAACAATCCCTTCTGTGAATTTCATATCGACCTTGTATTTCAGTACCCATTATCGGTGTGGCATGACGACGGAGTGTTACTCTTCTGAGTAACACAAACCTCAAGCACTATAATGAATCCATGTACGAAATACCCGTACGAGCGATTCTCGGTGTGTTATACTAGCCCGAGCCCTCTCCTGTGTTATACTAGCCCGATTGAGCCCCTCTCGGTGTGTTATACTAGCCCGATTGAGCATCCGACTTGGCTGTATCGGTCTCGGATATGATCGATCAGCCATGATCATCCAACTCCACAAGCATGATTGGATGACCACGAGATCAATTCCATCACCCCCAGCGGTATGGAATACACACGGCCTTAGCTTGCCGGATACGATCGATCGCGGTCATCCAACTCCACAAGCATGATTGGATGACCACGGATCAATTCCATCACCCCCAGCGGTATGGAATACACATGGCCTTAGCTTGCCGGATATGATACGATCGCATTCATCCAACTCCACAAGCATGATTGGATGACCATAGATCAATTCCATCACCCCCAAGCGGTATGGAATACACACAAACGACCCCGTATGGTCGACCATTGGCCTTAAGCTTGCCAAGAAACCGTCCATACCAAGCATTATGGACGGAAAACCCCAAATTAGGGTTTGCGGCATATTACATGTGCCGCAAAACGTCTCTCAACCGTCCACCTTCACGAGGCATAGATGGAGGGTGTAGATGTAGACTCAAAGGGCCCGGAGCATGTCGACACAATCACCATGTGACCGCTACACACTTGACCAATCGGTCAAAACCAACCATGATTGGTTACAACAAATTCGTCCGTCCAAAGAGCATGGTCGCGCGGCTTTGAAAGCCAAAATTGGGGTTCAAGACATCGCGCGCGTCCATCTTCTCCGGCACGAATGGAGGGTCGAGATTAGATTGAGCAAGGGTCGGTCACACCGGAATGACCACCGTGGGCCCATCTACCTCTTCTTGCGGTCGGCCAAGGCATATCATGCCCGGCCAATCCAAACGCCCGCTCAAACTCACGCGGTTACATCTCCCAAATCCTAAAGCCGATCTCGACCGCTCAACTTCACCGGATGATTTGAGTGGCTTAGATCACGTTTTCATGAGATAAGTATGACATAGGCGTGAACATCACCCTACCGTCTACACGCCAAGTATGAGGCCAAGACCGACCAAGCTAGGTCAAGTCTTGGAAAACGCGCGGAAGAGAGTATGGCGCGCGGCTTCTTTTCACGGCATCAAACTCCTATCGCAAATCGATCTCAACCACTCAACTTTACCGGTCAAAATTGAGTGGCTTAGATCGCGCCTTCTGGGAAAGTGAAGTATGGACGTGCACACCATCATCACGTTGTCTACACACATGCCCTGGTCGGTCCTCTTCAAAACCTTCCCATGCTTGTTTTCGACCAAGCTCAAGAGTGATGCTTGCGCACCTCTTTAAAAACCCTAATTTCATCAATCGGTCGCAGATGAGTGTCTCAAACATCATCTCATCCGTCCGGCTTCACCAGACTTGGTTATACAACCTCGGTCGGGAGTTAATTGGTCGGTTGAGGAGTCATTACCCATCACTTTACCACACCGCAATGCAAAGACCACATAAAATACACACGATACTTCACAAGTATCGACTTTCCGAATAACGCATTATTCAATTCAAAGATTACATGCTATCTTTCGTGGATCCACGATCCACATTCCGAGACATCAATCATGTCACAAACTCGGGGGATACATATCAGGGTATTGGTCTCAGGCGGTTTACGGCGTGCGGCGTGCAACGCGCCATCACAAGAACGTGTCGAGGAAGTCATGGACGGTTAGAGATGAAACTGGAGAAGTGGGCAAGACTGGTCGTGTGGCAACCGACACACAACTCCACTACTCCATCACTCCACTTCCTCCACTTCCCACGAGAGACGTGAATAAGGCTCAATGACTTGTATAAATAGGTTCTCCGCCCTATTTCAAAAGGACAAGACAAAGAACAACACAAGTTCGGTGAGCGAAACCAAGTGTTAATACAACATCGTATTCAAACACCCGGAGCCTGCTTGCATCAACCGCAAGCTTGCTCATCTTTCACATGTCATAAGCAAGCCAACATCTTTCACAATCTCAACACCTTCTTCGCTTCCCTCCCTAAGATCAACCCCATCTCCTTCACTTTGTGGCCGAAACAAAGTCCTGGAACGGCCATTTCTTGGTTTAGGCCGGACTTGCAGGATTGATCTCGAATCTACAAGCACTCACCGCGCAGTGCATTTGTTGTAGGTTTAAATTCATTCCTCATCACACCCCAAATTACCAAATTCAGCAGGAGTAATTTTCACCCATCAACATATACGTATAGATCTTATTGATTCATACTACCATAAATAATTTATCATTGTAAGTTCTGGTTCAAGTACAAGAACACTTCAATAACTGTACAATACTTCATCATGGAATAAAGAAGAGGACCATACTTGATTAGCAATAGCAGCTGCAATAACTCCTTACGAAATCTCAGATTGAATCTTCCACCTGCAGAAATAGCATAAAGAAAACCATGAGCAAATACTGAATATTACAATGAACATATATAGTTTAAGTTTTAGGGGTCTAAACCTGTAGTGAACCAATTTTCAGAGAACCAATTTTCATGAAAAGAAGCCTTATTTCACGAACCATACTCATTAGTTCCTATCATATAATGCTAAGATGCTAACGAAAAAAAACAGGGGGCGAGAAGATTGACAAGGACTACTAAAAACTGACTACATTAAGAATAATAGAAACATTATTCATAAGTAGTAACTATGTGGTTCACTATATTACAGTAAGACTACTCTCTTTACACAAGACTTAAGGAAACCAGTTTGTTTGAGTCTATATACAATCAAAATAGTAACCACTAGAATATTGGACATATCTAGTAGTTCGCAAATCGAAAACAAGAATACATGATGCGACGAGCGATACACTTAATGTTAATAGCTTAATACATTAACCAAACCTAGTACATACATATTATCAGTCGTTTTCGACACCACAAAAGACATATACAAACGTACGAGATTAGGCAAAAGCTTTTGCACACTCACTCAAGCCAAATGTAGTATTCACTTTCCCCTTCCTTGAGTTCGCTTTCAGCTGTAGATATATCGCCTGACACTAAAAGGAAAAATAATCAACAAGGTCCAGTGGAAGCTTATAGTAAAAATGGTAATTACTGATAAAAGGCAGAACATGGAAAGAACATATTATAACCCAGTTAAGGAATATCAATTTCATCATTAACTCACCAAATAGTCTATCCTCATGAAAACCCTCAAACCATGAGATTAGTATTATCGCAAACAGAAGAAGAAAATAAAAGAAAACAAAACAATCATGTGGAGTATGCACACGAATGGGTCTCCTAAATAACTTTATATATGTCCAATAGAAAATAAAAGAAAACAACACCTAAACAATGCATACTACACACACCATCGACACGCTTAATATGCACACCAATCGAATAAAAATATCCAATAGTTCAAATTTGAGAACAACATAAAAAGCTGATGAAACCCATTAACATACTAAACATCCAACATAAAATTAGCTTAAATTCTCAACATGTCTCTGAAATAAAATCTTACATACATCTTTCCACTTCTACAATCCCGACCTCTTAAACCAATACGAAACGAATTATCGAAGTTAGCCAATCCTACACTATAATTACTATTTCAGCTGAAGTTTCTATCTAGACAGTAATTACCAATACTCTATATCATTTTCAAATCCTTGTTAAACATTCCTAAATTTATCTTTGGTTCAATCCAAAACTAAAAATTCCTAAGTGTAAACAACAGAACAAAAACGATGTCTCAAAGATTGTCCTTTAGAAAATTAATACTAGCCTACTTTTTCAGATCTAATCACAACTTTAAACTTAAGTAACTCTAATAATTGAATCCATACTTTGAAAGAAAACATTTAAGCATACCCTAATCTCACCTCAAACCAGATTAATACTCACCTTCTTTATTCTTCTTTCCCCTTTAAACAAAATACATAAAACCCTACGTATCAATCTACCAAAACACACAAAAAATACATCATTAATCGATTTGAACAAAAAATACAAAACCCTAACTATCAAACCCAATCTACCAAACCCTAACTATCAAAAACTAACAGAAAAAGCAGCATCAATCGATTTAAACCTTATATAACAACGCTAATCATCATCCATACCTAGCTTCCTCAGATTTCAACGGCGAGAAAGATTCATGGCGGGAGTTTTTTTTCTTCAGGAGAAAGAGAGTGAGAGAGAGGACGAGTGTTGAATGATTGAATGGGATATTTTCTCTAAGGATAAGAGGAGTGCACACACGAAATTTGCACGCTCGGGGAAAAAAAGTAAAAAAAAAAAGTTTGCTTGGTGTTTTTTTTTTTTTTTTTTTTTTTGTCACACGGGTACTTCGCACGCCTAAAGCAACGAGTTGTGAATAGTAAGCGAGGAATGGCAATTGCGAAATTAGCAGCAGAGAGATAGGCACATTGCCGGGTTTTTACAACGTAAATTAATCGAAAATTAACAATCTAGCTACATTTCCGTTGCTAATTTGAGTTGCTATCTGGCCAATATGGTGTAGTGTTTATGCTGAAAATATTGTGGAACCCTTGGGTTCTGAGACATTAGGCTTCTCTGCCTCGACCTTCATGAATAATGTTTCTTCTAGTTGTTGATGGTGGATTTTCAACAAAGGTCAAAACGTAAAATCATGATATCGCATGTTTACGTCTGCTTTAGGCATGTGACGATTCATATTTTACGAAGCCATAATGAAAATGTCTTTCGAAAAGCCTCCACTAGCTGAGCGTTCAATCCCTGGCATTTCATTGTGCCATCTATGTAGAATAATAGAATTGGGCGGTCCTCCTACATAATTGTTTGTTGAGAGGGCTTAACTCCTTGAGACGTCGGTGATACTCATTGTTCCACGACTACATGAGGCGACCCCCCTACTACATAGAAACGATTAGGCGGTTCTCCCAGTAAGATTAAGAGCAACAATGCCTTAGGGACGGTGACACTCACTTTGATCACGACTATGTAGAGCGACGTGTCTGGTCGGGCGTTCTCGTGGATTTGAACGCCTTCGGGATATTAGCGGAGTCTCGACTATGCACATAGATTAATTCTGCCGTGAAATTCACCACTTAATTCCCAGAATGATCTATTATTGCTCTTATTCCATGGTCGAATCCACGGCCTGATCCCATAGAATGGAAATAACAATTGCTCATATTCCATGGTCGAATCCACGGCCTGATCCCATGGAATGGCAATAACAATTATTCCGATTCTATGATCGAATCCACGACTTGATCTCATAGAATGGCAATAAACAACTGTATTATCGCATTACTTCGATTTCATAAATCCTATGGAATGGTAATGGATAACTTTATTACTCTGGTTTTATGGTCGAAACCACAATCCCATGGAATGGTAATGCATGTTTCATTATTCTGAATTCATGGTCGAATCCACAGATGATCCTATGAATTGATAATAAATAACTACTCATTCTTATTGTTCAATTTCATGAATTATTTTACACTGAATTTCATGGATTAGCAATAAATACTCAATAACTGAACCTTTGGATCATCAGTAAGCCCCACAAAATGGTGTAAGTGTACTCGACAATGATGCACGAAAGCACCCGGATGCACTAACGAGCATCCATAAATATGGACGAGATGAGGAATCCTACAAAACGGGAGAAAACAACAAATATTAATAAAATAATAAGGAGCGCCCGGGGCCGGGCCACTGACCGGCCGGCCATGCCCTAGCTGGTGGGGTCCCCTATGCTTTTCAATTATTTTGCCCTATTTTGTTATTTTCATGAAATCATGAAAAACTCCTTGATTTTAGCAACTTTCCTTGTTTTTGCAAAATTCTTGAATTCTCCATAACTTCATGGATTCATGAAAAATAATATTATAAAATAGGAAAAGGTGTGCGGGACCGGGCAACATAGCCGGCCGGCCATGCCCAATCAGTGGCCGGTCCCACACCTCACAATCCCTAGGTTTTTATAATTATTATTCCCTAAATTCATGAAACTCCTCCGTTTCAACAAAAAACTCATGGATTCTCCATAACATCACGGATTCATGAAAAATAATATTATAAAATAAGGAAAGGAGTGCGAGACCGGGAACCATAGCCGGACGGCCATGCCCTAGCCGTGGCCGGTCCCACACCCTGCAATCCCTAGTCTTCTATAATTATTATTTTCCTCAAATTCATGAAACTCCTTGGTTTGAGCAAAAATCATGATTTCTTCATAATTTCTCAAATTTTGCTCAAATCATGAAAATTCAAAAGCCAACATGGTCGCATGACCGGCTAGCCTCTCACGGTAATTTTAAATGTTAAAATACTTTTATTTTAATATTTACAAAATATTGATCAATTGAGCATATATGCTCATTCCAACAAAAATCAAGAATTTCGAAGATGAAACTCTTTCCAAAATCCACAATATCGCTCGAACGCACATCGTAAAAATCTTTGAAACTCTCAGTACGGGGAAACGGACACCATGACAACATGTGCATGCCTTAATGACCGACCAGGGTTATCCCTAAGGCTTGCACAAAGACGGTCCCACACGTTTTCATAATTCTGACCTGATTTCCGCAATTGCTCATACTGGACCCGAACTCTCTCCAACCAATCTGGAGATTGCTCAAACGAACAAAAATCGGTCCCGTGACCACCAAGAGCCGGTCTCATGCTCTCTTGGTCGGTCCCTATCTTTCATACTTAGGTTTTGTCTAATGCAGAACCCAGCAATATTTCAATAAATGATGAAACCGGCACATAATCATCATTCTTTCACCAACTCTCCAACTGAGAACCCTGGTGCACGCTCACTCGAGCAATTGGGCATCACATGGACGTCCATGTGCTCATGTGATCGGTCCTCCTTTGCTCATGACCTATTTTCACAATTCGTCGACTAATGAGCAATTCGTCAAAATTAGGTATTGAACAAACGCTCAGCAATTAATTATTACACGAGCAAGTTCAAACACCAAATGAATTTATGTTGATCACGGGGATTAATTATAATATCAGTAATCCACCAATATTTTTATATTTTATTGGGTTGCGTCACCAATAAATATTTCGTCGGGTTGAGCAACTTTGCTCGGTCGCTCAAATATTGATTATTTATCAATATTTAATAAATTGTTAGTAATTTGTCGAATTGAGCAACACTTGCTCAATTGCACGTCAAATTATCAACATTACGTTAATTTCTTGAATTGGGCAATACTTGCTCAATTGCACGTCAAATTCTCAATATTCGATAATTGTCGGAATTGAGCAATACTTGCTGATTTAACAAATATTGATCCAAACTATCAATATTAGGTAATTTATCAAAATATTTTGTCGAATCGAGCAATACTTTTCAGGTTTATGAATAATCCACATATATTCATAACTCATCAATCTTTAACAACTCGTTGAATTAACAATATTTGCTTAGACAAACAACATTAACATTCATGAATCAGCATTTGCCAAACACGCTTCTCGATTCAAAGCAAAACCTAGGCTCATTTGCTAATCGAGTCCAACAACTAACAAACTAAATACATGTATCAATCACGGACTCCGCGATCGTGATGAGATATCAATCACGTCAAATTGGGGGATAACAACTAGGGTTTTGGTCTCGCGGCTACAAAGACGTGGATTCATCCATGACGAAAATGTGCGTACAAGCTGCGTCAACGGTTGAAGAGTTAAGTAGTGGGTGCACGATTAGTCAAGTCTCCACCGCGATATGGAACCGACTTTACCACGATCTCCCACTTTCCCCCTCTTTCACTCAGAAAGCCGTCACACTTACATGGATCAGTGGTTCATCATTCTTGCAATATAAATAAGGCTAAATCGAGGACAATATCATGATCGACATCATCATTATCCGTCAACAAATCGATACAAACTTATTGATAGAACTCAACTTCAGCAGTTCAACAATATTGCAGAAACCTTCAACACACCTACAATCCTTGATCATCACTGATCCCACACAATTCTCAGCTTCCCTCCTAAAGATCAACCCATCTCCTCTTTGCGTAGGAATTGATTTCTTTCCAACGGCCATTGTCTTTGGTTTAGGCCGGAGTTCTCTGAATTTAATCTCTCGAATCTAAGCACCCCCTTTCGGCGGTATATGTTTGTGTGAGGTTTGCTCGGTTGAGAGTCTCGACCACCACGCTCGATTCTTCATTTTCCTACAAAACCGGCGAACCGTTTTTCCCCATCCACATATTAGCGACCACAATGGGAGATTAATCTCTCGGTTGCAATATCAAACTCTCACAAAATGGTTGATCTTAGGTCAGGTTCAGTCACCAATCCCAACACAAACAATGATAGCACTAGCAACAAATGGTGGTACTCAGGCTTCTCACGCATCCAACATCGGTCCACGGTGATACCACTCCTCCGCAAACCAACATTGGAGACAATCTTCTCTTGAGTAGGTCTCCAGAAGAAATTGAAAAACCCCACCTACCATAGGTGATCTCATGAAGGTGCAAGAAACTCTTGCCAAGAATCAGTTGACATGGCTAACACATGGAAGAGCTGTGCGATTATCTCAAAACTTTCAACTTTGACAAGATATCGGAGAAGCTCGGAAAGGAAAATCAAAGAAACATCTCCATTACAACGATCCACCGAAGTCACTCAGTCCATGTAGTATATGATGATGAGGTGCATAAAGCTGCGGATAATCCACCAACAAAGGAACATGCGAGGCTTCATCACTCGTGAGGACACAGGAACGCTTAATGGAGGATCGAGGAAAAGACAAAGCATCATTTGTTCATCGTCATCAACCTTTGTATCCTGCTTTTACACAAAGAATTCCTCTCCCAGAAAGAGGCTGCACTCCCAGACATTCTTGTACAATGGAACGAGGCAGCTTGAGAACACATCTCGATTCACTGGAGGCCTTAGGAAACACGAGAACAAAATCATGTCGTCAGTATAAAATAATTATCGAAAATCTCGGCGGGCCGGGCATACGGTTGGTACAATAACATTGCACACAGGAGCATCGCTAGTTGGGGAGAAATGGTTAATGCCTTCTCGAGGAAATACTTCTTCATCTCGAGAGCATATTACTCTCTCAGACTTAAGAAGAATGTCTCGAAGAGCAATGAACATCCGAACGATTATGTGAAGGAGGTTCGAGTCCAAGATTTGGATTGTCATGGCCGAATGTCAGCGAAAAACAAGCTGGTGGACAATGCATTAACGAGAATGATCCCAGTCTCTGAGCCTTCTGGGAAATCTCAGATTCCATACTTTCTCGAGCTTCA
>JAJJWW010002777.1:0-91927 GCA_023531295.1 Papaver armeniacum | reverse complement strand
ATAATATTGTAGTCTACTTGACGTACAAATTTAAAATCAACCATGGATTCGTTGGTTAGAGTAAGAAAAACATAAATCTCCAATGACCTATAGGGCCGACGAGATATTCATTCACCTAAGAATGAAATTATAGACACTTTATTTCATTCAAAGAAATTAATATTGAGATCAATATAGTCACTACAAGAACTAATTAATGATTTTGGGCTAACAAGTCGGGTGTGCACCCTTTGATCTTTAGTGTCCAATTCCAACTACAGTGGAACAACTTCAATTTTGGACAATAATACAAGGAAGAGAACTAAAATTGCTAAATATCCCTCAGGAAAGCAAAGAATTCTCCATCTCATTGATGTTAGCAATTGTGAATACATGATAACGACATCTCATCCTTCTAGTATTTACAGAGAAACCAGTTTCGCTTGGCTTTATATGATTCTTTTAAGAAAATAAAGAAATAATTGTCATTACTTTGAAAGAACAAAATCCGTTATGTGGTCGAATAATTCACTCCTTTTTGGAAAAAATTTAGAAAATATGCCAATCTTATGGAAACGATAGAGAGAATTAGCACCAATTATTTTTAGCACCAATTACTTTATACGATTTATCAAAACTCTTGTATCGACAAAATAAAAAATCGTCGTTTTAGTCATCGCAATGGAAAAATCCACTTTTGTATTCGATGTATGGTTTCTTGTAAAGAAATAGAAACCAATTACATGATCCTTATCTAACGGACAAGGATACCAAATTTAATTAGCCGTAGGTTTTTCAACCATGCATGTAATTATATATCGTAATGGTAGCTAAATAGCGATGACACCAATTCTTTGGTGATTACAAGCCATTATTGGAATAGAACCCGTAAAACCATCTCTGGATGGATTTCTTTTTTTTGTACTTTCTCCATGTATAAAGATTAGATAATAAAGAAAAATAGGGTGAAAAGATCGATCTCCTGTACTCGATAAATATATATAGTGAATAAAAAAAACGTTAAAAATACTATCCATTCACATAATATATATATATATATATATACTATATAAAAAGAAATATTAAAGTTTCAAGGTGGGACAAAAAAAACCTTGAGCCTCCACCGTCTATTGTAGTAGTCGTAGACTCCCCCGTAAGCACATGGATACTTTGTCATCCAAAAAACGGCATTGTCTCAATTGTTTTCGGCAACCATGAATGCATACACATATAAAGACAAAAGTTAGGGTACTGTTCAATGATCAAACTATAATTATAATGATTTGGTTTGTAAATCAAACGCTAAGATATAACAATTAAAGGAGAATAAGGGCAGAAGACATCGATTATTTTTTTCTTTTGTTTTGTTTTCAACGCCTGTCGCGTTCTTGAAAGCGATTTCAAAGCTCAGTGTAAAGCGTGTTGATAACGTCTTGTGATATAGAAGAAGAGAACAAAAGACACAAAATAGAGGGGAAGAAGAAAGAGAGATTCTCATTAATATATATCTATTTACAAAGGTTTGGGCTCTATTTATAGAGTTACATACTTGGTGCCCAAGTAATGGGGTCCCACTAAAGTGCTAATAAACTTCCGTTTATAACAGCGACAACGTAAATTTAACAATATCAATAACTATGTTATGACACAAACGCCCTAAAATGAAATATGGCACGGAGATACTGTGACACGGCCCACACTCCTAGGGTAGGTAGGTAGCTTCAGGGGAATTTTCGGTAATTGCGAGGCTAAAATGAAACTGGGGAAGCTTGATATGCCTAGCAGCACAGTAAGTCTCTCGAGCTTTGTGCTATATACAAGTCCTCTCTTTCTCGGTTGTGATTGCTAGTAAAATGCTTGCTTTCTAATGAGACAAGCTGGCACTTCCACCGCATAACCACCGTAAACTCACGGCGCTGCTACTAAAATGTACGTCCCAACTGAACATGAAACATCTCTTACAAATACAAACACAAATCATAACAAATGCTCCGCCATATATAGATCCTAACCGGATCACCATCAAACTAATTGGTGTTTGCGCCACTCACTCCAAAGTTCGCTATGCTGCACTCATCTTCAACCAACTGCCCAATGCCAGTGTCATTGCTTGGAATACATTGCTCAAAGCCTGCGCGCAAAATAGTGAATGGTTTCAAACTCTTCATTGCTTTTGTAACCAGCTGCATTCTCCGGCGTTTCGTCGGCCAGATGAATACACTTTTACTTCAGTTTTGAAGGCATGTTCTGGCCTTGTTGCTGTTTTCGATGGTCAGAAGGTGCATGCTGTTGTTGCGAAGATGGGACACCAGTCTAATCTTTGTGTTAGTAACTCTCTTGTTGATATGTACTTTAGATTTGGGCTGCCTGTAACTGCTAAGTTATTGTTCGACGAAATGCTTGTGAGAGATGTGGTTACTTGGAACACATTGGTTAATGGTTATTCATTATGTGGAGACGTGGTCTCAGCAAGGTGTGTATTTGATCAGATGGATGATAAGAATATGATCTCTTGGTCTGCTATGATTACGGGGTATGCGCGGTCAGGGGACTTAGATTCTGCTCGTTGGCTTTTAATGAGATGCCTGAGAGGAATGTGGTTGTTTGGAATGCAATTATCGCTGGTTACACACAGAATGAGAAGTATTCTGATGTGATACATCTGTTTCGCAAAATGCAACAAGTTGGAAGTGTAAAACCGAATGACATAACTCTTGTATGCGTTTTATCGGCTTGTGCGTAGCTTGGTGCACTTGACTTGGGCAAGTGGATCGATTTATTCATTAAAAGGAATAGAGTTGAGTTGAAGCTCTTCTTGGGGAATGCGCTTGCCGATATGTTTATCAAATGTGGATGTTTAGCTGAAGGTATGCGGGTATTCAAAACAATGAACGAGAGAGATGTGGTATCATGGAGTATAATTGTTACTGGGTTGGCAATGCATGGGTATGCAGAAGAAGCTTTTTCTTACTTTTTTGAAATGCTTAAAACTGGAGTCAATCCAAACGAGGTTACTTTCATGGGATTATTATCGGCTTGTACACATGCAGGGTTGGTGGAGAGGGGACTTGAGTATTTCAAGCTGATGGAATCAGAGTATGGAATCACCCCTCAAATCGAGCATTATGGGTGCATGGTGGATCTACTTAGTCGTGCTGGCCGACTAAATGAAGCAGAAGATTTGATTAACTCAATGCCAATCAAACCAAATGCTATAGTTTGGGGTGCATTGCTCGGGGGTTGTCGGATCTACAAAGATTTTGAGAGAGGAGAGATGGTTGTTCAACGTATCCTTGAGCTAGATTCTGAGCACTCGGGAAGTTATGTTTATCTGGCCAATATATATGCTTCCATGGGTAGGCTTGATGCCTCTGCAAATTCAATGTTAAAGATGAGAAAGAATGGAGTGCTGAAAGTTCCTGGTTGCAGTTGGATTGAGGTAGATAACAGGGTTCATGAGTTCTTCATGGGAGACAGATCGCACCCTCAAGCCGACAAGATCTACTCTAAAATTCGCGAGTTAGGTCCAAGGATGCAGATTGCTGGGTATAAACCAAACACGGATCTCGTGCTTCAGAGTGTAGAAGAGGAAGAGAAGGAAAATGCATTGTCCACTCACAGTGAGAAGTTAGCAATTGCATTTGGACTCATCAACACTAGCGAAGGAACCACAATACGTATTGTGAAGAATCTGCGAGTTTGTAGCGACTGTCATGAAGCAGCCAAGATCATCTCTAAAGTAGTTAAGAGGGAGATTATAGTGAGGGATCGAAGCCGTTTTCATATATTTAGAGAAGGGAGTTGTTCCTGTAACGACTATTGGTAACAATAGCGTACCTTAGCTTTTATGTGTTTGGAAATACAAATTTGTGTATGTTCTGGAAATGATTTTCTATATTACAGCAACTGCACAGATCTTGCAGCTATCGTATCGCATGTCTGTATGCCCTCCTCTGGGACTGTGTTGTCTGGGAACTCAATTGAGTGAAAACAAAGTGAAATCTAAAACAAAAATAGAATGCATTATTATTGATATCGATGACGCTATCACAATACATATATGGTGAGGGGCTAACTCAGGCCCCTTTAAACAATCAAACTGACTAGTTCTTGCAGTAACAAGCAGCTATAAGAAATGAAAAGTATATATATGTAGGAAGAAAAACAGCAAAATTATATGAATGGCTCATGGGCACCTGTACACTATTCAGCTTTCAGTTTTTCTTGATATAGAGAGTGGGAATTCTTTAACAAACACGGCGGAATCTCTCTGAAACTGAGTCAGGCTCTCCTTCTTGTAAACATCTTATTCGAGGTTCTGTTTCGGTCTCTAGTCTTCCGTACACATTCCAACAGAATGGGTCAATCTCACTCTTCCCTTCAGATGGCAGAAGATTAACCTCTGATATTGTTATGTTCATACACGGCACAGTGTCACTGCATGCGAAGTGTACCGGTTTGGTTATTACGTCGTAAGTTCCTTTTATATTAATGTAAGAGACGTCGTTAATAAACACCGCCGAGGTCTTGTTCTGACATTCCTCAGCAAGGCAATAGTACTGATCAACGATAATGCAATTCCTAACATTATCCATTTCTATGTCCCGAAATGTTACTCCAGACACTGAGCCGGAGCCGCCTTGCCACGTCTTGATCCTTACACCATTATCTGAATCTTTCATATACACATTTCTGACTGTAATATTCGAGACACAAGCGTGTCTATTTTGCTCTGCTCCAAGGCTTCCAATACTGTTAAATCCAAAATTTTGATTAGTGCTTACAGTATCGAACATCCCGAAGCCGAACTCGTGGGAGTAAAGGTTTACCTTATTCCATGGCTATGCGTGCAGGTGATGTTCTTGATGTCAACGTCCGTACAACCAGCTCCAATTGAAATGCAGTCATCTCCTGTTTCAAGAGATAGGATCATGAATGAAACTTACATAATAAAGGACTGAAATCTGATAGGGAATTTGATTTTTTTTTTCCGTACCGTTGGCGATATTGGTGTCGTAAATACCAACAGACTTTGTCTGCTCTATGTGGATTCCATCTGTGTTTGGACTTAATGCAGGAGAATCTAAGGAGATGTTTTGAATGACCACTTCTGTGCAATTATCAAATTTCATGTGAAATTGAGGACTGTTTCTGATGTGCAGATTACTGACATGTAAATTTGAGCTCCAGAAGAACATGAACAACTAAAACAACCAAGAGCCCGAAATAATCAGTAAGTAACCATAATTATTGATCGAAGTATGAAATTTGCTTTGTCTGGAATGCTTACCGCAGGACTATCACAAGGTCCCGGTAACGTCGTTCCATTAGGACCCTGTAAACAAATTTCAACACGTTATGAGAAAATGGTAAAAAAAAATCGGGATTGGTTTTAGCTTTCTTGGTTACAAGAATTACCCGATGAGGTTTGCATGGGAGCTCCCACCATTTCTCTCCATTTCCTTCAATGATTCCATCCCCTGTAAGGGTCATTCTATCAACTTGAAAAAACACAAGCCATTGTGCCATACTTACAGATCTCGGCCAGTAATACGGTCCATCCGGGGGCATCAAAACTCCATCCACCTACTCAAAAACACAAGTTGTTTTAGCTGGATTACTTAAAACCATTTTACTTTCTATCTTGAAAGAATCTGTGCTATGTAATTTTCTTACTTGGAATGTTAAGCCTGGTTTACAAGGGCCATAGAAGGTTGTTGGATTGATCATGAAGATATAACCTTCAGGAGCCAAAACAACGCCCGATCGGACCTCACAAGCCGCTTTCCATGCCATTGTGAATGCAGCTGTATCATCGTTCCAACCATCTCCAACAGCTCCAAAATATCTCACGTTGAAAATACGTGGCCTTGGCTTTGAGACGGAATGCTTCCCGTTATTAGGCAAAGTATCAAAATAGAAGTGAGATGCATCATGGCTCCCATGTTTTGAGCTCTTAACGTTAAACACTTTTCTTGCAAATTGAGTTCCTCCTTCTGCACTCTTCGAAGCCAGAAACAAAATGGCTAATCTTATCACTAAAACAAACGACAACCCGCCAGAAAACCCCATCTAAAGCTCGCGCTTTTCTTTTCAAGAACTGGGGATGAATGCCGGTGCCCGGTGGTGAATATCTAGAAATGTTTATATTCTTAATTAATAGTTTAGGAGATTAAACATTCAGACGTTACAGAAAATGAAGAGAAGATGCTTAAGAGAGAGAGGGGGGGAGATAACAAAGAGTTAGGAACCTCACGTGAACAGTGCAGTGGTATATATAACTGCTAGCCTAACAATGCTAAGACCACTTTGATTGGGTGGGGGAAGTACGCCTAGGCCTGCACCGGTAGAGCATTTTTTATCTGGCCGCATCACAACAGACAAATAGGAAATATGAAGGATATTTAATCGAATTTTGTTAGTTTGGACAAGTTTTTCCTTTATCAAGTAAATTTTTTTTGCAAGTATCATCACAGCCAACCATATGTAAAATGGCTCGATCTGCTACTACTAGATCAAAAATGCTCGAGCACTATGCCAGCAAAAACAACAAAAAAATCCCGTTTTGATGCAGAGAATGAAGCTAAAAAGCACGATTCTTTCTTGTAAATATTAAAACATGTCAAGCGTCATAAATTATATGCATTCCAATACAAAAACGTACAAATCTTGATTCGATGGACCACGCCTTAACAAGGCTCCTCAGATCAACACATATACAATGAGCACGAGATTTTTAGATATACAAAAGCAAGAGTTTCCTAAACCATACGCATGACATTATAACCAAACGGACCAAGTTGGGTGGTGATCCATCATCTTAGTCAAGGTGCATCTGCTCGTTCTATATGTCAATTTCATGAGTAAAAAATTGGTTAATTTCTGTTTTCATCCCCACTCATAAGAACTAGAGAGTGTAATGCATTTCCCATTGAGATCATTTTTTAGGCAGTTGGATCAACCTACAAAATATTTACCATCCATTAATCTCATAAAGTAAAAATTGGGTAATTTCTATATTCATCCTCAAACTTAAAAGAAGTAGAAGACTGGGATACATATTCCACTAGATTCATTTTTTAGCTAGTTGAAATCAACTGTGTGTAGCTAGACTTCTGATTTGTCTTTTCTTTTTGAAATTTGAATGATAACTCCATTAAAAACCCTTACTAGGAGTTCTAGCTAGCTCTAAGTAGAGTATATATTATCATAGGATACTTGTTTAGGTTTGTTTTAAAGTCTACGTACGCTGTGTCATAACTTTATTTTGTTTTCCAGTTTTAGATAGAAAATTCCATGGAGCATATTGGAGTGTTAATTCCCATTACTCTTAACAGTGACGGGCTAACATAGGACTTGACGGCTAGTTATTGCCACCATAACTGCTCCAAATCAAAACTTTGCTCTTTGTCAATGCCTAGTTTGCCCCCACCGTCGTGATAGGGAGAAACCTAGTGATCTTGAGTAGTCATTCAATTTTGGCACTCAAACACGACAATCATGGAATAGTCTCACTCCATTTACCATCCAAAATGTTAAAAGGATCACTTTTTTCTTCAGCAACAAAACAAGTGAGTGGCAATGCGAGTCGTGCTGCACTGCACTTTTTACTTCTTGTGATTTTACAAGTTTTTTTTTTTAGCCCCATTACTACAAATATATAACTGGATGTGCTCTTGTAACATGTGGAGTTGTGGAGTATAATATATGAACACTCTTCCTGCACCATAAAACCAAAGGAAGATAAACTGAAACCCAAAACAAAAAACAAACAAAAAATTGAGGACGTTGCAGTTTTAGTATTATTCATTAGAAAACCAAAATGCAGGTCTTTTTTACACACCCATGGACCATGTTAAATCGCAAATGTACTTCCGAGTTGATGAATAGATATATTTTGATTGGCTGGTGGCTGATAATAGAAGAAGATCAGAAGAAATGAGTCTCAAATGGTAAGTACCGAAACAAAACTTTCTTGAGATAGTTGCAGAATAACAAAACATTCCAAATGATAAGACAAATTTCAAATAACTATTTTCCTAGATGGGCCTGATATTTATCAGTTGAACAGAAGTTACGAAAAGACACAAGGTGTCATATCTGGTGCATTAAATAGTTCAAGATATTTCCTCCATTGCACACAAGCGTGGCATACACTCGGCTGCAGGATAGACATTGCCAAGGTATCCGGCATTCCTTGAAGAGAGTGCTAGATACAATTGAATATAGGCACCGTGTCCAAGATACCATCCTTGCTCTCCAAATTTCCATCCTTCAAAACTAACCTAGTTTAATTGGGGGCCAGACATTTTAATTGGGGGCCAAGCACTAGAGGATAAAAAAGGTCACCCAATCCTAATTTGGGTCACCCCTTATAATTTGTTTTTCTAAATGCCTAAAATAGCCTTGAGTGATTAGTATTAAGAGTTAATGAAGTAGATTAGTGTGTTAATTTAGTTTAGTTTAAAATCGGGTTTTGGGATTAAATTTTTGGGAAATTTAAGTTTTGGGTATTTTTGTTTTGAGAAGAAGAAGAGGGGTTTTGGGAGGAAAAACTAGGGTTGTTTAGAAATGAGTAATTCAAGTGGAGGGAATGAGGTTGGTGAAGGTTCAAACAATAACCATGATTGTATTGATGGTGAGATTGTCTCTAATAATCCTATGGATTGGATGTTTGATGAAGAGATGTTAATGGAGGAAACCATGAATAATGGTGGAAATGAAGATCCTACTCCTCAAAATGAAGGAACCGATACTCCAAATGAAGAACCCGCACCTCAAAACAATCAGGTAAACCTCATATACTCTTGAAATTGTCTGAATGGTGCTCCAAGGGGTCGATTCATGGTCACTGTTTAAGTCGTCAGTATAAGAGTCGTTATAGTCGGGGTTTGTATTAATTAACGACTCTTTAAAGTCGTCAGTGAATTGAAACTACCGATGACGACTCAAACCTGCAACTTTTCCAGGTTATGAAAAATTGTTAGGGGCGGGTGATAAAAACTGACGACTCTTTATGCTAGGTCAAAAGGGGTCGTTAATTTTTTTTGTTTAGAGACGGACGACTCTAAAACCAAAACTCTCAGTTAATAAAACACTTAGAGTCGTCATATATGTATTCGTATAAGATGACGACCCTATCCCGCCATTTCAAATTTTATGTAGAGTCGTTAGGTGTTTTATTTAATATACTAACGACCCTTGCGCTGGATTATCATAACTTTTGATTTCATTGAATCGTAAAAGGCATACATCTTTCATAGCGATACATTGAAGGAAATGAAATACAATAGATAATAACGGTACACTTATACACTTAATCATAAATGGCGTAATTATACATGGTGCCTTCCAAGATAAAGTAGCAATCGTCGAACTCAAACTTTTTCCCACGAAGCTCCTCATAATATCCATACGCCTTCCTCAACTGAAAACGCAAACATACTCAGTTAGTATTGTTGAAAGCTTTGGATAAGTTTTACCTCTTGTTTAAATACTTACTCTCATAGCACCCGAAATATTGGGCATGGCTTCCCTTGCGGCCTTGATTTCTCTTTTGAAAACTTCACACTCGAAGAATATCTCCTCGAACCGTTCCTTGACGAGCTTCAAAGACCTTGAGTTGCAATTTCCGTCTAACGCCACAAAAACGATGAATACACGGTTCCACCAAGCATCCGATGTTTGATCAATGTCTTTTCCTAGATCTTCAAAGTGGTTTGTGACTGTTTTCCAAGCTCTCACAATAGCACAATTCTCTTCCGAAGTGTAAGTACTAGTCATGGTGTTTCCTCTTCTTTTTCCTCTTGGATAATAAATGTATGAGAATGAATGTGAAGGTTTAGAATTATGGTTTGGGTGAAGAATGTGTGAGGTATGGGTCTCTATTTATAGAGATTAAGGACCCAACAGTCATTTTTTTGAATTTTTAACCGTTGCCCGACTCAACCACATTTGGTGAATTCAAAATTTACATTAACTGCATTAAGGATCGTCATTATGTATATTAAACAAGTGACGACTCTTGATGATAAAAAAGTGTCGTTCATGTGTTATGTTTACTTAATGACGACTCTATCGTCAAATAGTCTCTGTGTCAAGTGACCTTTAGAGTCGTTAATATGTTCTTCTCCATAAATGACGACTCATGCCAAGAATTTCAAACAATCTTTAGAGTCGTCACTTTTTCTTTAACGAATCATGACGACCCTTTATGAACTATAGTTATTGCACCGATATTTGAAGTCATCTGTTTTATTGAATCCGAAAAAACATACATGTAGTTGAAATAAAATAGAAGGAAAACACATAAAATTGTTCAATACATTGCGATAGAAAATCTATACGAGTTTAATTATATTGGGCGAATTTCCATTCAACTTCCTCCAAGAGAGTGTAGCAGTCCTCGTGCAAAAACTCATGGCCGTACTTTAATTCGTATTGGCTCCGACCCAAAGTATACTGGAAAAACAATTTTTTAAATAAGTTAGCGTTGTTGAATAATGATAACCAAATAAAAAAAATTTGATGAAAGGCCTATTGATTCACAAACTTACTCTACTCATTCGAGGTTCGTTCGGCATAGCGTCCTTACGAGCTTTCAATTCGTTTCTTAGCAGTACGCTTTCATTGTATAAATATGCGTACCTTTCCCTTATTTGTGGGAGCGTCCTCCTATAATGATTTCCGCTTAGTGCTTTGAATACCTTAAACACCCATTTCCACCAAGCATTGGTGTTTTGATCATGCCCAAGGTAAGGCCCTCTTGTTGGGTCTTCGTTACTGGACACCCATTGCGCTTCCTCAACAGAGTGCTTTGTGAGAGTGGTGTGTGCTCTGACAATAGCAACATCTTCTAGATTATTGAACGGAGTTGGAGCCATTTTTTAGTGTTTGAAAGTGATGGGTGACTGATTTAGGAAGATTGAAAGTGATGGGTGAATAAGTTTGGAAGAGATAGGTCTCTATTTATAGCAAAAATGTACCCAACGGCTAGTTTTTTTTTTTAAAAAAAAAACGGTTACTTCTGCAATAACTGCTCCTACTAGTCAAAGTTACCGTTGATTTTCAAAGTTCTGCAATAAGTTCGTTTAGAGTCGTCAAGCTAGATATATAAACAGCAACGACTCAAGGTGAAAACTTGGCAGCATGGTTTATATTTGGGAATGTACAATCTCCGTGTATAAAGAGGGTCGTCATTTGTCGAGGAATGGGTCGTTGTTCCGCAAATTTAATGTTGACGATCGTTAGTGTCGTCAACCTGTAAATAAAGATGACGACTGTTAGGGTCGTCATTTTAACATCTCAGAAATTGACGACTCCTGAATGATATTTTTTCTTTTCTATGTAGTTGGTTGTACGGGCGAGCTCTCAACCTGAACCCGTCTCCATTATCGGTCCGGATACCTCCCAACACTATATGACCGATTTGGTACGTTTTTAATGTTTGAATCGATGTATATCTTTATGAAAATTGTTTAATTAGTGTTGCATCATGAACGTGACATTGGTTTTAATGTAGACGTGGGAGACAAAGGCTGAGGTCAAGGAATGGATTATTTCAAAGCCAAAAGAGAAGATGTGCGTAGTTGTTCAAAGCAAACATGTTGATTATAAGCAAATGGAGATGGTATGCGAGAGAGCGGGGGATAAGGAAGAAATTCACAAAGGGAAGAACTACAAGTATGAGAAGAAGACGACGAGGGTCTACAAAACTTCGTCGAAGAAGATACAATGCCCCTTCAGGATTGTTTTCAAAAGGCATCCTGAAACTAATCTATGTAGGTTGTATAGTATTCCGGAATGTCGTCACAACCATCCTCCACCTAGTACTCTTTTAGGGCACCCAGCATATGCCAGATTGAAACCACATCAAATGGAAAAGGTACGACAGATGAAGCGATGTAGGCCCCTTCAGATCCTAAATGCAATAAGGGCGGAAGATAAGACAAACTTGTCTATTATTTCCACAATCTACGCTGCCAAAGCAACGATCAAGAGAACTGAATGGGATGGTAGATTAATTATGCAACAATCAGAGTGGTTGGCAGAAAAACTTAACTACGCCATGAAAACAAGGGTGGGTCCTAAGCGACAAAGTGACTCATATTTTTCTTTCCCATCCTAGGATGGTGGATTTGGCTCAAGTGTTTTTACCAGGTCTTGTTCATAGATTGCACCTATAAGACCAACAAGTATAACATGCCGTTGTTGAACGTGGTTAGTCATACTGGATAAGCAATCATTCACCGTGGCATGGTGCTTTATGGAAAAGGAAGAAATAGAGGACTATGTTTGGGCTTTGGAACAAGTTCGGTTGATTTATCGAGGCGAAGACACACCGCGGGTTATAATTACGGATAGGGATTTTGCAGTCATGAGTGTCGTTCGTCAAGTTTTTCCACATGCTCAACATTTTCTTTGTACGTGGCACATCCAAATGAATATTTTTTCTAATTGCAAGAATCATATCCAAAAGATCAAGCCCGCAAAGGGTAATCAACGTTCCAAGGAGGAAGACGAGCGTCGAGTAAACTTTCAAAAAAAGAGATAGCGAGAAGAAAAAGGAAAGAAAAGGAAAAATATGTCAAGATGGTGATCTATGGGAGGATTTCTCGCAAAGATTGGGACCATTTGTCTCATTCGAAGACCGAAGTAAAGTACTATGCAAATCTTCAAAAGTTTATTGATGATTGGAGTACGGATCATAAGAAGGTTGTCGATTATTGCCTAGATACATGGTTGAATCCTTGGAAGGAAAAGTTTGTTTATGCATGGACCAATAAGTACAAGCACTACAAAAATGAGTCCACGAGTATTCTTTGAGCAGTCCCATGGACGTTTGAAAAAATTCTTCAAGAGAACACAGGTGGGGTAGTTACGGTGACAGAAGCTATTCACGAGCACGCCGAGGATGACCTTAGCAAGATAGTGACTCGGATGGAGTATAGTAAGGACCGTTTTTTGAAGCAATACATGGATGACAAAGAATTGCTACGTGGGGTTTCGCGCCAAGTGTCATGGTGGGCAATAAAGCATATGATGACTGAACTTAACAAATTTCGAGCGAAAGCTTCCGATGGAAAAGTCATTAAATGTAATTGTACAACTGAGACGTGGCTTGGCCTCCCGTGTAAACATAAGCTCGGTGGGTACAAGGGGCTCATTCCCATTGAAGATATCGATCCTTTTGGGAAGCAACTTGGGTTCATCCTTCATCGACTACCAATTCAATTGATAACATACTTAGAAGATGCAAGCGACCAACCAAATCAATATTGGCAATGGAAGAAGAGATACCCAAAAAAAGCATGCGACCAACTAAAAAATCGTACACTTTCACGCCATATCCTACTAAGGAAGAAGAAGAGTTGCGCGAGGCCAAAAACGAGCCGAAGAACAATCCCAACTCCGGGAAAGATTCAAGCAAGTCGAGGAAGAGACCGAATGGGTTAAAAATTATTACATCGTCACGGATCTCCATGAAGAACATCAACATGATACTAAATTTTGGAGCCAAGTTGGTTCGGGTCCTTTCGTTAATAACAACAAGAAACTACGATATCCTTACTTGCCGTCTCACATTAGTCATAGGACGATTCTTGTTATGAAATGGTGCACCAAGTACAACGAGTTTCTCGTGAGGCACAAAGGGGATAGGCGTGCTTCCCAGGCCGCATATACCAAATGGAGAGGAGAGCCTTTTTATCACATCGAAGCCGCAATGCTAGTTGAATCTCGCACCAGAAACAGGAATAACATGTAATGTGTTCAAAGGAATTTTCACCTTCTAATTCATATTTAATATGCTATTATTCCAAGTTTCCTTTCAATCGAGATTCAATTTATTTTAATAAATAGTCGTTATCTCTGTTTATTAATTCAGTGACGACTATACCTTAAGTCGTCATATAATTAATTTTACGACAACCTGCTCTTGAGTCGTCAACTAGTTTAATCACATAGATAACGACCCATGTTGTGAATTTCAAAAAAAACGACCGTTGGGATTTTCTTCTATATAATACCACCCCATCCTCTTGAGAAAATAGCCCAAAACCATTCTATTTTCCACCAAACTACGTAATCTTTCAATTGCAATGGCTGAATGGGAACCGTATGAAGATTTGTGTCTCGTTAAATCGTTTGCTAATACCTTTTGTGAACGTCCAAATGAAATCTATTCAATGTTTTGGAAGAGAGTTAAGGAGTTCTTCTACGGTCGTACCGCGAATCCTAATAACCGAAAATGGAGAGACTTGGCATTTCGATTCAACTACATTAAAAGTGCAATGAGAGAGTATGTAAAAGTTAGAAATATGGTGTACGACCATCATCCCCAAGCTCCTCTTAAGGAAAAAGTGAGTCATTCTTTAATATTTATACTTTCCTCATGCTTCAAAGTTACTAACATATAACATTCCTCCTTTAATTTCAGCTGGAACGTTTCAATGGGTTATGGAAAATACGTAATGGGGATACTAAGTTCATTCACCACAAAGAATATACAACGTTGTATCGTCGAGCGAGAAGGTTCATTGACGAACATTTGATGTGTCAAATTCAAGAATACCCATATTAACTATTATGTAATTCGAGATTGATGAAATGTTAACCAGAATCAAAGAGTCGTTACCATTCTATGTTATAAACATAACGACTCTATTATAAACCCATGTTGGACTTTGTCCTGGTTGTTATTTTAACTAAGGGTCGTCAGTATATCCCATATAAAAGCAACGACTCAGTATACCTAAAAGAGGTATTTTCCGGATTTAATACACATATAAAAGTCGTTAACCTGCTATATGATCCAGATAACGACTCTATCCATAGAAAATATTGTTCATCTCCTGGATGTTTTGGCTAACATAGAGTCGTCATTGGTTTATACATAATAAATAACGACTCTAGACATATAAAATGTCGTTCATATCCTGGATGTTTTGCTGACCTAGAGTCGTTATTGGTAACCATATAATCAATAACGACTCTATCCATAGAAAGTATGGTTCTTCTCCTGTGTGTTTAGCTAACAAAGAGTCGTCATTGTTTTCAATATAACCTGTAACGACTCTATGCAGGAAAAAAAAGGTCATTACTGTCTTCATTTCCCTATGAGTCGTTAGACTTCTAATTGAAATACTTAACGACTATGTGTATCACAAATAGGGTCGTTAATCTGCTACAGAACAAAGCTGACGACCCTAACTCTATCACAGTGTATAATCTGGACTGCATTAGAGTACTACATTATTCAAACAAACATACTAGTAAACATCCTTCTTAAAACAAATTAGTTTCAACAAACCATCCAAACCAAACACATAAGTAGTTTCAACAAACACATAAGTTCAAGTCATAAAGTAAAATAAACATAAGTTCAAGTAGACGGTAACATCTCCTCACTCAAGACCACCATCTCGACATCGACCTCCTCCTTACTTCCCTGACCGGGAAACTTTCCAGCTTTTCTTAGGAGGAGGACCCTGAGTATCACTGCCACCTAGGGAACCACCATCTTCTCCGGTACCTTGTTCATCATGATGTTGGCTACTTTTCCCCTGTTCACCACGTTGTTGTGCTCGGCTACGTGTTTTCCGGGTCCTCTTACCTTCCTTGGCCAGCTCAAAGAAACATCTTCTTTGCATTGGGATTTTCAATGTGCGTGCAATAATCAGCCAGACCGACGTTGCTTCTCGGGATCAAGCACTTCCCCTTTGTCAGCCGAGCAACAAAAAGCCTTGAAAAAAAGCTTCATTCGTTCCCTCTATATACATTAAAAAAACAATTCTAATGAACTGACCTATATTTGTATGTAAATGAATAACACAATTACACAAATAAATACTCACCACTAGTTTAAGAATGGTAGTATCATCTCTACCGTCAGCTTGAGAAGAAGATGTGGATGCTCTGTTGGTCCTCCTACCCGTAGCCTGATCGATCTGTATTACCCTACCATGGGAGAAGCCTTCGTACCATTGATAGTAATCCGTTGTTGCCTCGTAACCTTCATCCACATGCACCCAAAATGTGATGTCTACGAGGCTAGAATGTCTATTATTCCAATGCTTGACATCAGTTGCAGGTTCATAGACCAATTTTATGTCATCCTTGTCGGCCTCCCATTTGTTCAAATTGTGCTTGAATGGAGGTACATCGTCTTCATCGGGTGAATCTTGAACAAACCCAAGTTGACGCATGATTCTCATAGGATTGTACATTGAAAAACCGTTAGGGTGAAACAAAGGGCCATGGTAATGCACGACATCTTCCATTGCGCCAACTCTAGCATCCTTGTAAGGAGTAAAGATTACCTCTTCCGTCGTGATGTTGTCAAGTTTTTTACGCATTTCTATCAAGGCATCGGTTGTTCCTATCCCGAGAACCTGGAGTACAACCAACGGGTTCCCGTTGGACTACCCGGGCTCCATTTTGAGTTGATTTTCACATCTTCATTGTCTTTGAACAGGAGGGAAATGATCATAAATCCACACCTATTTTAAACAATCAAATAAACATAAAAATATATCGAAGGAAAAAAACATACTAAAAGAAGACAACTTTCATCAATCCAAATACCTGGATTAGAGCCAAATTCCCATTAATTTGAGAAGTTCGTTCGCGAGATCCCTGAGAAAGCTGACCATTCAGATGTGCAACTATGGCAGACCCCCAAGAGTACTTGTTCACATCTTCTAAGGGGTCCAAAAGCTGAAGAAGGTTGGCGCTCACCCTGTTACCTTTGCTGTCGGGAAATACAACCGACGCAAGGACGTACAACAAATAAGCGACCGCCCGCATAACGACATTCCATATCGAGATACCTCCTTTTTTTTTTTCTCTTCATACCAGAAACATCCGCCTAATGTCCACAAGTTTGAACTCTTTCTTTCGGGTACTTAGTTCCCACACGAAAAGCCCATCGGTCTTCTCTTTATCCCACCAAACAAGTTCTTGGTCCATGTATAAATTTCATCCCAACTAGGCCTTCTCTTGAAACTCTCACCGGTTGATTTACCTTCGACCTGCACCCCTAATATCTCGTTCGCATCATCGAGTCAATGCCATCTCGCCAAAAGGAAGTTGGAATGTGTCGACTTCAGCGTAATACCTTTCACGAAAACTAGATACCTGCAACCTTGTCATACGCAATCACGAGTTCACAACGGCATTGTACAAACCGGAGTTTTCAACATATTCTCTAACTCTTGCACATTCACCTGTTAGCGGCCACAACTCCATTTTCTTAAAAGAAGATTGGTGCCTGAAAAGACGTGCGGCATTCTTATGATCCTTCAAAAAATAAATAATTAAATATTAAAAAACATATGAGAAAAGTAATATCAACCAACTAATCAAATAACAAGCAAAGTTGGGATTCTTACTATTGTCTCATAGATTGTATGAGCCCACGATCCAGAATATCCAAATAGAACTTTGCCCCAATCTCTAGGTTCTCCTCTTGGTTTACCACTTCGAAGAGGCTCCAACATCAAACGAGGCGCGGGAACGTGTCTCGCGCTCGGTGCAATATCAGTTCCATCCTTCTTAACCCTCTTTACCGGCTTCGGCTTTGCATTCTGTTCTTCAGCTTCTACATCTTGTTTACCATCATCCTCTTCATCATCATTACCACCAACATCATCCCCTTCATCCTCTTCCTCCTCATGACCACCATTATTACCTCCATCCCCTTCCTCCTCATCATCATCACCATTACCATCATCAGAATCATCACCACTAACATTATCTTCATCATCATTGTCACTCTCTACTTCCTCTTCACCTTGTACGGGAGGATCTTCTTGTATCTCCTCTTCTTGGATTTCTTCTTCTTCATGATGAGTGTCAAATATTGCATATTTCTACATCTATTTATTGGCATTTAACTCATCTTTTGTGCTCAGAAATCAGATATTATCCCGAATTCTGTATTTTCTTTGTTTTCAAGAATAAATATTTGTACTAATTAATTTTGTGTTTTTAGGTAATAAATAAAGTTCGGAGAATCTGAGGAGCCAAAAGAGCAAAGAATTGGAGACGAACATCTATGGAGCAGAAAGCTAAAGCCCGCGCGCACATCAGATGCAACCCAACTTACAAGACATGGGCTCGAGCTACCCACGACCCGAATCCAAGCCCGTACCATTTGAGCCGTTAGATTTTATCCTACGGTCGCATCGGCACACGCATCGGATCTCGCCCATCTGCATCCAACGCTCGTTGCACTCCTACACATCATCTCTTGATACTCCCTCTCCACACCAAAACCGCACATCACCCTGAGCCGTTGAGATCTCCATCCTATGCATCCTACGGTCGCTCCAACCTTCCCATCGACCCTTCGCTGCGACCGCTTCACACCACAGCCCCTTATATCTACTCCCATCGACCAAAACCTAACCCATTTCTCTCTTCATTTCCTCTTTCTTCTCCCCCGAACAGTTCAGAGAAAACCATTCTCTCCACCTCATTCACCCATACCTGTTACAGAGCCACCACCTCACCACCCACATCTTCTTCCCTGACACCACAGCCACCAACCGCACCACCTTCTCCCCCCTAGCTTCTCTCTATCTCACTCATAGCTTCTTCCCTAGAAGCTAAGTTTGAGATAGGAAGAACTAGGGTTAGGGTTACATCAAATCAAGGGAAAATCAGAGTATGGAGTTCTCGTGAGCCGCACAAGCGCAGGAGAGCACCGATTCAAATACGTGGGTGAGAGGGTACTCTTTTACTTTTCCAATTTGAAGTAAATTAGGGTTTGGAGTTGCATGTATAAATAGAACTGAGGTGAGGATGTTTGAGGGTATGCCTGGATTAGCCAGAGCACAAAATTATTTTAATTTATGTTTTTAATTGCTTTAATTATGTGCTAAGTTCATTACTGGGGTGTAGATGAAACCCCTAGTTGTATGCTAATGTGATCAATGTTCATGTTGTTCTTGATGTGCTTACAATGTTTTAGGATTGTTAATTAGATGATAAATTGAATGATCCTGTGATAGATTGTACTGTAAGAAGACAATTTATACTAGGGGAGAGTTAGTGTATTAGTTAATCAAAAATCCATCTGAGGCCTTCAAGGGAAGGTTCAAGACACAATAGGAACTTGCTTTGCCTTAGCTTAGAACTAAAGGGATGATTCAATCACCCTAGTACTCTCAATAACCTAGTTACAATCTGTCTTTGAAACTTAGAACCACAGCTCATTATCGTATCGACACCAAACCACATTCGTATTACCTTCACTAGAAATCAGTAGAGCAAAGTTTAGATCAACCATACAGCACCACAAGTCTCTGTGGGATCGACCTGTACTTGCCACGCCTCCAACAGCCGCTGTGCACTTGCAGTATCACAAGTAGGCATAAAAATAAACCACTTCACAAGCCTACCACTTCACCACTACTGCTAGCGGAAATAACAGGAGAGTCTGATTCTGATAATTCCGACAACTCATTACCTTTGTCTCTTGGTTCGGTGATAGAAAATGATACCTCACTCGGCTTCTTACCGCGTAATGGACCGGCAAGTAAGTATTTATCATGGCGTGGAGCTTTGGAAGGAGGAGTTATCGTCATTGGAACCTTGCCTTTGGTTCTGCATTTGGTTTCGAAACAAAAAAACAAAAAAAAACCCAATAAGACATCAACTTTATGGTTATCAGATCAAGAGTCGTCACTCCAATAATCTAAAACACATACGACCCTTGTATATCATGTGACGACTCAAAGTGATATGATGACGACCCTGTCAAATAACAAAGGGTCGTCAAAAATACAATAACGATCCTACGATTTAGGTTGACGACTCAAGGGCATATACTTAAGTGACGACTCAAGGGGAAATGAGATGATGACACTATCAATTTTTGGAACAGAGGGCTGTTCGAGTTCCATCTAGAGTCGTTAGGTAATAAATAAGGGTCGGCCAACAAGAGTCGTCATCTGCAACATAAAAGATTAACGACTCTATTCTAGGGCAAAATTCACCGAAGTAGCAGAATAAGGGTCGTCATCTTCAACCTAATACGCTAACGATTTTTCATAAAATAAAAATGCAAATGAAAATTCGTTAGGGGTATCCACTACGATACTAACGACCCTTTAACTGAAACCGCTAAATTTCAGTTACCAGACTCATTTTCGCAAACAAAACACAACAAAAAAACGCATAGAAGGTGGGTTTAACTTCACATACCTTCTAATTGGACCCATATCTTCTTTGGGTTTCGATTTTTTGGGTTTTGGAGTTCGTCCCTCGATTACCTTTCCTTTGACGCGGCGAGGAGATTGGGGATTTGACGTTCTTTGCGAGCGGTCTGTTTTGTACGAGCCATGTTTGAAGAAGAAGTTAATCGTCGATTATCTTCTAACATCGACGATGAATCGGTCGAAGAAAAAAAATCATTTGGGGTCGTTAATGGTGGTTGTGGAGAGGAAGAGGAGATGAAGAGGAGAGGAAGATGAAAAGAAAAAAAGAGAAACTGATTTTTTTTTGTTTAGTTTAGGGTATATGAATTGGGGGCCTAATTATGATTTCAAATTAGTGTTAACTGATTTTTAAGATTTGTGTTTAGTAAAGGGTAAAACAGTCTTTTCAATATCGATTAATACGCCCCTCAAAAAATTGGGTGGAAATAAAATATCATGGCCCCCAATTAAAACGTTTGCCCCCAATCAAATGAGGAAAACTATCTTGTTGCATTTGTTAAAAACACGAAATACGCCACGTGAAAAATAAGGCCTATGATAACATGAACTGGAATTCCACAGCCACTTACTGCATAAACTAATAACATTGAGACCCTTAGAGCAACTTTAGTGTTGGGTTCTATATTCCCAAATTGTTATACCATATATGTGGCTTTTTATTTGGAAATTTTGTTGGGTAACGTACTGGGAGACCGAATTCTATTCAACAAAGTAGTTTGGTATTGCTGCAGCTTTTGTAAAAGCACTTTTCTGCTGTGCGTCGCTGTGCTGTGAGAAAAAAAACAGTTTGACGTTTGGTAAGATATTAACTAAAGTTTAAGCTGATTAAAAAAACAGTCAAAGTGTGTTTGGTAAAATATCAAATTCAACTGTTGTTGTTATAGCAATGACAAAAACAGACATATCTTTGAAAATAGTTTTATTCGGTTTTATTGGGTTTAAAAATAATTAATTTTTTTTTACTATTCAATAAAAATATTTATAATTTACTAATTGTTACTATCATTATGTTTGTTAAAAAAATTATTTTACTTAACACTTTTTAATATATATATATATATATATATTTTAGTCTTTAATTAGTTTGATTTTTTGTTTGAAAATTATATATATATAATTTTCAAACAAAAAATCAAACTAAAATTAATTAAAGACTAAAATATATTTATATATGCATCGCTATTCAGAGGGGGTTGGTGCCCAGCTTGTTGCTAGGTTGCCAACCAATAGCTTTGTATGATTTTTTTTTGACATTCGTATTATTATTAAAATTAATTAAATTATTATTTAATATTTTATTATTTTATTATTGAAAAATGAAATGAAATCGTTTGAAAATAAAAAATAATAATATTTAAAGACTAAAATATAAAAAATAAAAAATTGATTATATATAAGTTTAAGGGTAACTTTTGTCATTTATAAAATAAAATAGGGACAAAAAAGATAAATCAAGCATTAAATTTAGCTGGGAGCAAAGCTTATGCTTTTGTAGCTTTTAAAAGCTCCTCCCCAGCTTTTGAAAATTGAGGAATTCGGAAGTGCTTTGGGTAAAAAGCACTTTGATTTTTTTTTACCAAACACCAATTTCAAAAATTATTGACATATATAGGTTTTGAAAGTGCTTTTGGAAAAAATAAAAACAGTACCAAACTCATCCTAAAATTGAGTTTGTCTCTAAAAGTAATCTTTAACTCCTTCTAACTAAAGCTCAAGTAATCTTTAACTCCTTCTGAATGAAACTCATTTTATAAAAGCGTTTTAAATCACTTTCTAGTTTGGAAACGAAATTAAAAAAACGCGTTTTGTGATGGACGTTATTTAAAATAGCGTTTCAAGTGATACGGTTTTTATAACACTGTGATGCTATATTTGAGAATTGCCAAAATCAGTTGTCAAATATGGCAACTCCATTTGAGAATATGACATTTTGGCAACAATTTTAGCTTCTAGCAACCCAGACAGCGCCTGGTTTTGTTGCCATATATGGCTTTTGGCAACAACACTAATGTTGCTCTTAGGGTGTGTACCAAGTACCCATCCCTCTCTTGCATTAGCCCACCACATGTGAGTGAGCGAATGATCTGCAAACAACAGAACGTCTCGTTTCCCATCTCTCCAGATAGCAAATACATAAACACAATAAAAACTATAAAAATGGAACTAAAAACAAAACTTAAAAGTAGAAAAAAGGACGTCAAAGAAGGCAAAATGAATACATAGCAGCCTTCACCATAGGACAGGAAATATGTAGGGGACCCTAAAATCCAATCGAAGCTAGAAGAGATACTGGAAGCCCAGATTTTTTCTTGAATGGAATAATTTCATTCCATTTACCATCTCAAGTGTTGAAAAAAGGATAACTTTAATTTCTCCAGCAGCAAACGTGCTGCATGATTTTACAAGGTTTTTTTTTTTTTTTTTCCTAGCTCCATTACTTACAAACATATAACTGGGTGTGTTTTTGTAAACTACATATATAACATGTGGACTATGTATTTTGAATGTTGTTCCAAAAAAAAAAAAAAAAAACTACAAAAGTTCAAGTTTGAGATGTTGCAAATTTAATATTTAGCAGAAAACCAAAATGTAGGTCTTTTTTACGCACCAAATGTACTTGCAAGTTGATGAATAGATGGCTGGTGGGTAATGGCTGATAATAGAAGATCAATGAGTTTGTGGAGCAAAAGTTTGTAATAAATATCAAAACAAAACATCCCTGAGAAAGGTGCACAGTGCACAATAACAAAAACATTCCAAATGATGAGACAAATTTCAAAAAACTATTTATTTGACATCTCTATTACTCTCTTAAATGGGCCTGACGTCAGTTGAACCGCTATGAAGAACAGGAATCCGGTGAATTAAACACGTCAAGAATTCCATTCTGATTATATGCAACAGGCTTGACATTTATAAAAAAAAAAAAATTGGCACACACTAGGTAAACACTAGATAGACACTGTCAAGGTATCCAAGAATCCGAGATTAACTGCATTCCTTATGAAGTGAGTGTGGAACACAGTGTCTGAAATTTCATCCTTACTCTCCGAAATTTCACCCTTGGAACTATCTTGTTACATTTTGTAAAAACATTAAATAAGCCACACGAAAAATAAGGCATGTGATTAAAAACCACCTAATGGAGAACATGTACTGGAATTTCACAGCCACTTGCTGCTAAAATGAATAAGATTGAGACCCTTAAGGTGTGTACCAAGTACCCCATCCTTCTCTTGCATTAGCCCACCACACATGTTGTGCATGAGCCAATGATCTGCATACAACAATAGTATATCTCGTTTCCAATCTATCCAGATAGCAAAACATAAACACAAAAACTAAGATAACTAAAAACAAAGCTTGAAGTAGAAAAAGGACGTCAAAGAAGGAAAAATGAGATAAATGGCTGTATCCTTCACCATACATATACTAGGACAGGAAATATGTAGGGGACCGTAAAATTCAATCAAACCTAGGAGAGATGCTGGAATCTGCAATAAAATAGCCAGATATTTTGCTCAAATAGCACAAATACTCCAAATTAGGTCAATTCTGAAAGACCCAGCATAATTAGAAACAACTACCAGCTCCTTACAATAATTTACCACCTCCATTAATTCCCTCACCCTGCATAAAAACCACGTATTATTATTACCAACTCTGGGCATCCATGAATCTCCCTTTACAGTGCATCGCTGAGGTGGGAAGAAAAAGTTATTTTTTCTTCTTAAATCTACATACCATAATGTTACAATCTGTCTTAGCTGTTTAGCAACAAAGGTCAGCAACATACATCTCCATACATTGATATTTTGGAGGTAAAACCTAAGCAGAAACTTTCTTATTCTGCTATTACAACAAAGTAGAAACACTATTGCACAGAAAAAGAAGAGAAAATTACGGAAGCTTACATATGATAATTGGTAATCAAGGTGAGGCATTTTACTATGCATATGCAGATGGACAGGATACAACGAAATCACAAACCAAGGAATGGGCATTGCTTTCGCGCGTGCTCGGGGACCAACTTCACTAAAATCTCCGATGGCACTCCCTTCAGTTCTGATCATCAGTGGAGGGACCAAAACCATGGATACACAAAATGTTAGATTTTTTTTACTGAAAATGAAAGATAATATTAATACTGTTCGAAAGTAAATACATTACCATGAGGCTTAAAGTTGAAGAGTGGGGGTAAGAGACGTCCATTAGGAAGGCGACTGCTTGAATCACGTAGCTCGTCAAAGAACGGATGCATCAAGGCCTCCAACTGCAGCGAAATAAAATTTCTTAAAATGTCCACACATGGATAAATAATGCAGAAGGCTGAGCTGAATATAGAGGGAGGGGAAGGGAAAGGAAATACTAGGTCTTTTAACAAAATATTCCTTTTAATAATCATCAACACCATATATAGCATACCAGACACTAAAGGAAGTCTAGCATTTTTTTTTTTGACAATGGAGTACTGAATTCATTCAGATTCTCAAGTTTACTGTGCATTACTATTTTGCTATCTGAAGACCGAGACTAAATATACAATGGAAGCAAAAATTGATTGCACTCACAGCTGTGGATCGTAGGTTGGGAGAGTACTGCAGAAGTCTTGACACCAAATCAACAGCTTCTGGTGGCATCCGCTTATGAAATATCTGACATTAAATGAACATTCTGAGAGTGAGAATACATCTCTACAAAAACTTGAGCTAAACCTAAAGAGAAAGTCATACAAAAAATAAATCCCTATTCTTAGTACCTTGTGCCATGGGTGAGCTTTAATTTGTGGAAACTTAAACTCAGTGTAGTTAGGGTTCATGCACTTGATTTCCTCCCTAGTTGGGGTACCCAATACCTGCAAATGAAGCATGTCAGATATCAATGACGCAACTGCGTAGTGATGCATACAAGTTCCAGAACAGGTAGACGCTAAATTCCACTGTCAGTAGAAAAATGCACGTGTGCGATTTAAGCAATTAAGTTACCAAAACAGTTGTATCCACCAGCCATGGTTCTGTGTTCCAGAACAGGGGGAATATTTGCTCTATACATTCTCAACTCTAAAAAAGAGCATTTGACTACAGAAAGGATGTAATAGTTGAGCCAAGGGTATGAGTATCTGACTAAGCAATTTCAACGGCAATACTACTACTGAAGTTCACCTTGATAATTTCAACAAGCTGGTCAACTCCGCTTTCGCCAGGAAAGAGAGGCTGCGGAGAAGAAAAAAAAAAAAACATGTTAAGCTTCCGACTATAGTGGAACGCCCAGCACATACATGCAAGAGGAGTAATCAACATACCTGTCCAAGGAGTAGCTCTGCAAGAACACAGCCAGCAGACCAGATGTCAATGGCTGAAGTGTACTCAGTGGCTCCAAATATAAGCTCCGGTGCTCTGTAATACCTAGAGCAAATGTATGATATGTTTGGCTCCCCTTTTACCTGTTCATACCGAGAGAAGGAAATAACAAGAATAGAGATTCAGAGGCTTAAACTAATGGCATGGTAATATAAAATGACTTAAATATGACCCAGAAGGCTGATAATACAACTGCTTACCAAAACTTTAGCACTTCCAAAGTCGCACAACTTCAGCTGATGAGTATGCGGATTCACCTGTTGACATCAAACAATGAAACAACATTTTTAACTTCACGTGATGCAATCAGACACTTGCTTCATTACATAAAACGCAAATCAATTCCTAAAGTGATATGGCTGATGATATCAATGACATTTTGTGACATTAGACACCCAAAAATAACCAACTTCATGCAGATTTCCATGTAATGGAACCACGAGCTAGAAAGGAAACTCAAGTTTATTGTGTCCAACCCAGTCATATAGGCTACTGGTAAGTTGAGCAATGAAAACAATTACTAACATCAACCATTACCATTACCCTCTTTATCATCACTTACCAGTGCATCGGAATGATGCTTTACACTTTCAAAACCAGCGACTTACCCCATTTGAGGAGTAATTAGGAAAACAAGATATAAGATGATTGAGGAACTAGAGTTACACCCATTGATATCAAAGTGTGAGGAGTAACATAGGCTTACACGTACCAAAAGATTTTGAGGCTTAATGTCTCTGTGACATACTCCAATACTACCGTGGATATAAGCCAATGCCCTACAAATCTGAGAAACATAAACACAATATTATTAGCTCAGAAAAAAAATAAATGTCTCAGCCAAATTTACAGTTAAAAACTAGAAGGAAGAATGACCCCAGAGGCTCAATAATTTAATAAAGAGGAAAAAGAATATACAAATGAACAAAACGTATTAACAGTATAAGCAAGGGTGGGAAATAACCAATAAAAGAGCCGGTGGAAACTTATTTATTAATTCAAGAAAAAGTTACTTCGATCATACACCATACACAGCTTATAGTTAATTTGGTAATGAAAAATGCCAACTTAGCAGTGGTATAAACTAATAATGCAATGAGACACACCTGGTATGTGTAGAGTTTTACATATATCAACGGCATTCTTTGGTTCATCTTGTTGTAGTGCTTGATGACACGATGAACGGTCTCAGGTACATACTCAAGCACCAAATTAAGATAAAGCTCGTCTTTTTCAGTTGTTGAAAAGAAACAGTGTTTCAGCGACACAACATTTGGGTGATCTAAAAGACGCATGGTCTGCAGCTCACGATTTTTGTACCTCTTGTCTTGAAGGACCTTCTTTATGGCAACAGTTTCACCAGTTTCTAAGCACTTGGCCTAACAAACCATATAAGAAATAAAAAAAAAATTGATGTATTAATCGAATGACATTTCAGTTCACAAAATTATCCTAGATAAACCCATGAACCATGTAACATGTAAAGCATTTGTAGTTTAGGAACCAGGAAATGCACCTGAAATACAATTCCGAATGATCCATGTCCGACAACACGCTCTGCCATATAGCTTATTGTCTACAGGAAAAAGGGGAAAATGTCAGCTAGAAACTGTGAGAGAGCAAAATTTCATGTATTACCACACAGCTATACCTGCTTTGGCTGGCCATTTCTTCCACCAATAGTCGTCACAATAATATGTCCTGTTTCTGTACCATTTCCATCAACAACGGTTGCTTCCATCTCCTAGAAAGGAAGTTAATAGCTTACATATAAATGATGTTACACATTAATAATCAGTGAAACCTACCAAGATAAAAATAGCACTTCATCTACCTTCTCGTCTCTAATTTTCATATCATTCATTTCCTCGGGCAACTTATCAACACCAGCATTATTACCACTGGTTTCTCTGAGCCCAGAAGTGGGCGCCATGCTGACTGAAGCCATGAATTAAAATAACAGTTGGCAGTTCTCGTTCAACCACCTTGATAAATTAAGTTCTTAACCCCAGAAAAACCAATCCATACGCCTGAGAAATAAAAATAACTTAGTAACCCGAATACATGCAACTCATAGTGTATGATGAATCAAAAAAGTAAGTGTTCCTCAAATGGAACTCCTTTCTAAACTGAGACATGATTAACCGAAAAGTAACACTTTGACCCGTAATCACAAATATTAACACAGGTTTCATTCAGACATAACCACCAAAATTAAACCACACATATACTTTCGACCATCACTATCTCCTACTATCGGGCCGGTTGTTTGACGCTGTTAATTGTTAAGGTTGAAATCACCATGCTACAAAAAAGGGATTTCCCTTAAAATACCTGTGACAAATATGTAAATATCATATATTTCCTGTTAACCACACTCAGATCATAATTCTAAAATAAGCCAGTTATTCGTTATTTTGAAGGTTACTAGTTTACATTTTGTGTTATCTTTATATTCTCGATAGAACTACTTACTACTAAGTACTGACACACATCATCAAAATACTAAAAACTTACAAGCCTTACTAGTTGACTTTTTGTGTTACCCTTATGTTCTCGTTAGAACTACTTACTACTAAGTACTAACACACATCATCAGAATACTAAAAACTTATAGGGCTTGTAACAAAAGGACATAGACAATAGAAAAAGAAAGAAAGAAAAGGGACTGGGGGTACCACGATGGTGACAGTTCAAATCGTCAGAATCTAAAAGACTAAAACACCTAACAACGTCACAACTGGTTCTATGGTGTAGTGGTTAGCACTCAGGACTTTGAATCCTGCGACCTGGGTTCGACTCCCGGTAGGACCTCTTCCTTGTTTTTGATTTGCTTTATCCTGTTTTACCTTCTATCTGTAGATATAACAGCCTGGCCAAAGTGAGAGATCTACACTCTTCCTATTCTAGTTTCCCATTTGTTTGCAAAAAAAACAATAAACAAAACACAACAGCTGGTCTGAATTCATTCTTGTTCTTCTCTACACTCAAAAATTTCTATCTCCCTCATCATTCAACCCATCTCACCCATTCCATTCACTACAATTGCATCACTTAAAGTTCCACTACTACCACCATGACCTACTGCTGATCCTGCTTCTACTACTCGTCTAATTTCTTACACAAACTTCCCTTCAAACCCTCTCTAAACAAGATTCTACAGCTCCAAATCCAACACTAACAGTCCTGTATTATTCCTTTCCTCATATGACTCAGAATCTGATGAGGACAAAGAAGTTTCAAACAAGAAGAAGAACAACAAGACATTGACAAGCAAACTTCCGCCAACTTATGACCCATACAGCTAAAAAAATGACGTTATTACAAAGCTTGATAGAAGCTGTTAGTTGTTAAGATCGATATCAAAGTGTCGTGAAAATGCCGATCAAGAAAAAAAAGGTGTCGTGAAAATGGTGTTCCCATAAATAAACTGTTGTACCAAGATGGTGACATTTGAAATTGTAAGAATCTAAAACACCTAACGACACAACTGGTTCTATGGTGTAGTGGTTAGCACTCAGGACTTTGAATCCTGCGACCTGGGTTCGACTCCCGGTAGGACCTCTTTCTTGTTTTTGTTTTGTTATCCTGTTTGCCTTCCGTTTACAGTTATTATATAGCCTAGCCGCACAGCGCTCCTCTTCTTCATTCTTGTTCTCCTATACACACAAATACTCCTCTCTCCCTCATCATACAACCCATCTATTCACTGCAATTGTATCACTCACGGCTTTATTACTACCATTACTTGCTGCTGATCCTGCTTCTACTACTCATCTAAGTTCTTAAACAAATTCCACTCAACCTTTTTTCAAACGCGATTCTACATCTCCAAATCCAACACTAACAGTCCCATATCATTCCATTCCTCATACAACTCAAAAATCTGATGATGACGAAGAAGTTTCAAACAAAAACAAGAACAACAACAAGACATTGACAAGCAAACTTACCCAACTTATAATCCATTCAGCTAAAACATGGCATCATCACACAGGTTGTTTGCCGCTGTTATTGTTCAGATTGATAACACCGTGCTATAAGAATAGTTTTCCCTTCTAATGCAACTGTGACAAGTCATATATTTTCTGGTAACCATATTCGATCATAATTTCAAAGTAAGTTGTTTATTCGTTTTTTTTTAGGTTACTAATTCTGTCAAGTATATACTTACACCTAAGTATTAGCACACATCACCAATATACAAAAAAAGTACTGGCTCATAAACAAGGATTAAATTTCGCAGGTTTCAAAACTTCCTATATTTTGCACATCAACAGGATACAACTATTAAACCGCAGATATACTTTCCAGCATAGCTATCTAATATTCCAAGCGACAAAAACATCTCATAGCTTATTCAAAGCTTAGTTGTTGAACTAATAACACGGAGCAATGTAAATATCTTTCCCAATAAAATCAAATTTCTCATAAACCCCACTAACATAACTTCCACTCAAGTCACTTTTTCGTTCTTGTTCAACCTAATTACTACTAACTCACAGCAAAAGTAGCCAAATTTACCAAACTGACTGTCTTGTTATTACAATTTAGGTTTCCCCTCGTTCTTATCTAGGTTAATAATAGTAACTGTATAATCCCTATGTTCTCATACAACCTCATTGCTACTGACGCGTCATCAATCTAATAAAATTTACCCCCTCTGTCACAATGATTGAATTCCTCAAGCTTCAACTTCCAACAGGTACAAGTATCGATCAAACACACCATTAAACACCACAAATTTCTGCTATAATCTGTAGAAATTCGTACTTCAAAGACCAACAATAAAGAATTCCTCCAAAAGCCTTGAAAACTACGATAATATCTCAGATCAGGTGACTTACATAGATAGATGAAATCATCATAAAAGGCATCAAAGGTAAACACAATCTCATCCTATAAAATCTAAGCCCTAAATAAACAGAAAACTTGTACTAGGAAAAAAAATTGCTAAACTATAAACGATAAAGAAAGAACGAAAGAAAAGGACCGCGATGTACCACAACAATGACATTTGAAATTGTCAAAACCTAAAACACCTAACAACGTCACAACTGGTTCTATGGTGTAGTGGTTAGCACTCAGGACTTTGAATCCTGAGAATCTGGGTTCGACTCCCGGTAGGACCTCTTTCTTGTTTTTGTTTTGCTTTATCCTGTTTTGCCATCTATCTGTAGTTATAATAGCCCAGCCTAAGTGAGAGATCTACACTCTTCTTCCTCTTCTAGTTTCCCATTTGTTGTTATTCTTGCAGGAAAAGGAGAAGAAAAAACAATCAACAATAGCAACAGTTGCTCTTCTTCATTCTCGTTCTTCTATTTCCTCTCTCCCTCATCATTTACGAACTGCTGATCCTGCTTCTACTACTCGTCTATTTTCTTACACAAGTTTCCACTCAAACCCACTTTAAACAAGATTCTAAAGCTCTATATCCAACACTAACAGTCCCATATCATTCCATTCCTCATATGACTCAGAAACTTATGACGGCGAAGAATTTTCAAACAAGAAGAAGAACAACAACAAGACATTGACAAGCAAAATTCCGCCAATTTATGACCCATACAGCTAAAAACATGACATCATCACACAGGTTGTTCAACGCTGTTAAGTGTTCAGATTGATAACAGCATGTTGTAAGAAGGTTTTCCCTTCCAGTGACAAACATGTTTAGATTGATAACACCATCCTCAAAAGTAACCGAACTTTCATCATATAAAACCTAAGCGCTAAATAAACACCACAACTTACACAAAAGGAGGAAGAACCCTAAAACATGATTTGTCTTCAAGGCAGAAATAAAGAAGAGGAGCTGGGTAAAATCGACAGAATCTAAAACACCTAACAATGTAACAACTGGTTCTATGGTGTAGTGGTTAGCACTCAGGACTTTGAATCCTGCGACCTGGGTTCGACTCCCGGTAGGACCTCTTTCTTGTTTTTGTTTTGCTTTATCCAGTTTTGTCTTCTATCTATAGTTACTATAGCCTAGCCAAAGTGAGGTTCTGCACTCATCTTCTTCCTAGTTTCCTTTTTGTCGTTACTCTCGGAATAAAACACAAAAACAATCAGCAATGGCAGTAGCTGCTCTTCTTCTTTCTTGTTCCACGCTACACACAAATCCCTTCAACCATCTTACCCATTCCCTTCACTACACTTATATCACTGGAAGCTCCATTACTACCATTACCTGTTGCTGCTGCTACTACTACTACTCGTCTGATTTCTTACAAAAACCTGCACTTAAACCCTCTCCAAACTAACGCCCTACCATCGTCTATACTACATAGAGCAAGTTACACATGTTTTTTCAGAAAGAGTACCATGCTAATAAACTACCAACAAACATCCGAAAAATCACGCCTAACCCAGATATTCAACAACAAACAAACTGCTCTAAAAAATAAACTGAAACTTTGGTCCTAATAATTTCAATTTCAACTCAAGTTTAAACAATAAACAGAACCCACAAATTTCTTACCCTAAAAACATTCAAACTGAACAAAGAAGCAACAAATTGAAGCTCAATTCAAAAACTCTGTATCCCCAAATCTACAGCTCCAAATCCAACACTAACAGTCCCATCATTCCCTTCCTCATCCAACTCAGAATCCGATGACAACAAAGATGTGTCAAACAAGAAGAACAACAAGTAGACAAGCAAAATTCCACCACCTTCAGCCCCTTTCAGCAAAAAACAAGACATCATCACAAGGGTTGTTCAACGCTGTTAATTGTTCAGATTGTTCAACGCTGTTAATTGTTCATATACAACTGTGACAAACATAATTTTCTGGTGACCGCCGTACTAAGATAATAATTTCAAAATAAGTCATTTATTCATTCTTTTTGAGGTTATTAATCGTTTTATCTATATGTTCTCATTAGAACTACTAAGTACTAACACATATCGTCTAAAATGACATCATCACACAGGTTGTTCACGATGTTAATTGTTAAGATTGATCTATCACCATGCTGTAAAAATGGTTTTACCCTAAATGTGACAAACATGTACGTATCATATATTTCCTGTCAACCGCAGTAAGATCATAATTCCAAAATTAGGCATCAATTTGTTCTTTTGAAGGTTACCAATTGTGTAATCTATATACTTCTAAGATGAGATAAGAAGTACGAGAAAGGTGCCTCTGCACACAAAAGCACAATCTACTTCAGTTCTAGTAGTTAATGACATGCTAAGTGCTGACAACAATAAATGCGCACAATCATAAATATCCCATATTGCAACAGTGACATCGTAGTGTAGCCTGTTGAAAGCTGTTAGTTGTTGAGATTGATATCAAGGGCCATGATAATGGTGATTCCAATAAAATCAACAGTGACAAACTAGAATATACCATATACTTCCCATTAGCCTCACGAGTATCATAGTTTATATTTCAGTTACTTCTTCCATGTGGGATAAGACTAACATGAATATGGAATACTACAATAAAACCGCAGATACACTATCCACCATCACTATCTAATACTCCAATTAATGACACCATCTCGTAATTTATTCCAGGCTAGTTGTTAGTATCAATACTAATATCACCCAGCCATGTAAAGGAAAAAATCAACTATATCATAAATTTGTCCTTAACCTCGCTAACATCACTTCCATTTGCTTCGCTTTTCATTTTCTTCAACCTAATTACAACTAATTCACACCAAAAAAAACTAGTGAAATTTACCAAACTAACCTGCTCGTACTTTCAATTTAAGTTTCACCTTTGTTCTTATCAAGGTTAGCAACAGTAACTGTATTAACCCTATGTTCTCATACAACCTAATTGCTACTAACACGTGTCATCAATCTACTAAAATTTACCACTTCTGTAAACAATGATTGGAACTACTCAAGTTTCAACTTCCAACAGGTAAAAGTATCAAGCAAATACACCATTAAAACATCACGAATTCAGCTAAAATCTATCTATACATATTCATACTTCAAACACAAAATAACTCCCAAAGAACAAAAAAAAAAAAAAAAATCATCCAAAAAAAACTTAAAAAACTACTATAATATCTCAGATCAGGTAACATATAGAGATGAAATCATCATACCAGTAAACAAATCTCATCATAAAAAATCCTAAACCCTAAATAAACAAAAAAAAAAAAAAAAAACTTACCCAGAATAAAAGAAAAAAAAACACCAAATTATTGCTAAAACTAAAGCAATATATAAGGAGAAATATACCGATCGGATGAGGATAATCTGAAGATGAAGAAGGAAAGTAGAGATTAACAGATCCACGTCTCCTCCCAAAAAGAAAAAAAACTGGTTTTGGTGGGGAATGAGTCAAAAAGGGGGAAGAGCCTTAAAACATGTTTTTTTCTTCGAGACAGAAAGAAAGAGAAAGTAAAATACTTCTTCTCTCATTCGATTCATTATTGTTATTTTATTGTATTTTACTAGGTATCACCGGGCCTTACGGCCCCGGCTCAACCTCTGATTAGTATGAGGCCACAGAGCATGAATAATATTAATTATAATTGCATGTAGTAAGCCCACTGAATATATTATTATATCATAGTACTTGCACCGTTCAATGCATCCGCATTAATATGAACCCAAAGGATAACCTAAAACGTAACTTTAGGTATCTTTTAATCGTAATTGACTTCCGCTAGAAAACACACAATGTTAAAGATTTTTGTTAAAGGGAGAGCAAAAAGCGATATAAGGAGAGCGAAAATCGTATTCGACTCGCTGATTCTGACCTAATCAATTTATTTTTACAACTCGGACTAGACTACCCCTGTTTAGTACACTTGACGATACACATTTTACCCCAAAATGTTCATCTTCCTCCCGCCCGCAACCATCTCTCCGCCGCACCACCACCAAACTATTTACAGCACGGCCACGAACACAATCATACGTCTACCCTATCTTTAACACTCACCAGCATTAGCATATATTTCACTCGGTGATAATAACTATCTTCTTACTGAAACAAACATTTTTGTTTTTATAAACCATCTAGACAAAAATGGAACATTCGTTTATTGCTGATCATTTGAGGCATCAAAGTGATTGGATCTAGAATTCAGTTGTCCAAATTCATTAGTAAAATCTCTTCATCTACTTAATTATTATTCGTCCTCCATGGCTTCCACCATCTTTCCTAAATCCATCTCTTATCAAGCTACCAAATAAATAAAGATAATTAAATTTGTTATTTAGCCCAAATTAGACACAGAAAACGTGTTTAATTTATAATATCAAAAGAAACTCAGATTGATTAGAAGATGAATTGGTGTCTTGATTTTTGTTTTCCCAATTTCAGGGGATTTATTTGGATCGAATGATATTTGCCTCATAGACCGGTTAGGTAAACAAACAACTAATCCACTGATACTAGACTATTCCCTCTTATTAATATTAACAATATATTTCCAAGTGCGGAGATTTGGCAAAAGCTCACCTTTTGTTTGATGGATAACTACTATCATCCGTTTCTTGTTCACTTTCAGACGATGATGAATTCGTTAATCAAGATATTATACTACGTAAAATTTTAAAAACACTAATGAATCAAGTTGTGTTTTTGACCAAAACCCATTTGCAATGGAGTTCGCGGTGGTGAAGCAGTTTCAGGAGATGATACGAGTCATGTGGGTGTATTGAATTAGGGGTAGTCTGGTCTGAGTTGGTGAAATATATTAACTATGTCATAACTAGCGAGTTGACCACGATTTTCGCTCTCCTCAGATCCATTTTTGCTCTCCCTTTAACAAAAATCATGTTAAATAGTACATCTTCAAATTTAGAAAATCGTTCATTTTAACCATGGTATGTCCTCTTCAAAATTGTTTTTTCACTTGCTACACCAAGGTTCCTTGTTTTCGTCGTACTCAACCTTTTTACTACATATGTTGATGCCATGTAATACCATTCTCTTCTTTCAACCAAACCCACTACTATTGCCTCCCTATTAAATGTTTTATCCTGCCATTTACTCCAAGCAACACACATTTATAGGAAGTAAAAAAAATCAAAAAATAACAACTTACCATATTCTAACTATATTGTATCATGTCGATTGGTTCCTCTATAGTTTTCCTATTTTTGTTGGGGTCATCCGGTTGTGGCGAGGCAGTCACTGTGTTTTCGTTGTCTCCTGATTTAAGCCCGCATAAATAAATTTAGTAGTTTTAGCATGTAATAAAATTCATATAGTCTTATTTTTATTTTGCGTACTTACAATAGGTCTTGTTTTGCTTGAATTCATTGACTTCTAGTATATCTAGATTGATCAACATTCTAGAGGCAGTGGTGGTAGCTTGTGCAATAAGTGCACCTGTTGCAAGGTATAATTTTATGTAAGGTAAACAAATAAATGCTAATGTTATCTCATGTTGTGTTTAATTAGAAACGGACAACCAACCTCAAAACTCGCTTACAAACATTCCAGTAATAATAACAATTATTGGAGTTTTCATGTGTTCCTCTACAACACCCTCTTTTACGGATTTGCACTATTCCCCCCATAGAGTGACCGTCATGTCAACCCCTTATTTTAACAACAATATAAGATTAATGAACATCAGTACATTAAGGGTCTCAGTATGTAATTCAGACATATAATATACCTTTTTAAGCAAAGTTACTTACTTTTTATCTTCCTATTTCTCTTTTTTGAACTTTGAATTCGCCAGTCCCTTAGATGCGTCATGTAGGTTTCAGTATTCAACAAAGGGTTTTTAGCTTGGTATATATAATCCATCAAAGTACTTTAAAATATCCTTAATATGCTTCTCTTATTCATGTATATTATCATTAATTAATATAATCCAGTTTATGTTTTCTAAGAATTACCATAGATGATTACCTAATTTTTTTTCCTTTAATGTATTTTTTATTCGTTGATTCTAGTGTAGCTAAATGATGACCATTGATAAATGTGAACATCACTTTTCAAAGTTTATGGTACTAAATTATAAAGTGACTTCCGTGGATGATATGGGGTGTTTTCATCTAACAAATCAGAACATGCCCGCGTGATCTGAATATACATAGAATCGTTTAACCAAATTCTTATTATTTACTTGACATGAACTAATGAAAAATTCTAGTACGTGCTTTAATAAATTATTCAGAAGAAATTTTTTCCAAGATTTTGAAAGCAATAAGTCTAAAGTTAAAAAAAAATCAATCCGAAAAATATATCTTATGAAGAGAAAAACTGCCAAATAAGAATTCAAATTATCTCAACAACAATAAATTAAATACAGTGGAAACTCTATCGATTAATGTTATTGGGAGCACCAAAATTATTAATTAAGCGGGATATTAATTAATCGATAATCGATAAATTAATAATTACAAATTTATATATTAAATAATATATTATTAATTATATATAATTTATCGTCAAGTAATTATTTTTTGAATAAAATAACTAATTTTCAAAGCACCCTTTGAATCTCCCATTTGTGTTTCATTGTTCAATATATTAGTTTATAGATGAAATTCAACGTGATATTGGTATCAACAAAAAGACAAAAGATAATTCAACCATTTTTCAAAAAAAATTCGTAAATCATTAATGTATTTAATATAATACTATTGACTTATTAATTTAAATTTCACATAGGGTCTGTATGGGTGATCATAAATGTATCATCTTATAATTTTAGCGAGTTATGGCACATTGTCCCTGACTCAGGACCGACTAAAAATATTATTTAATAAGATTCGTTAAATAACTGAGTATTTCATTAATGGAGTTTCTACTGTAATTCAAAAGCTATTGAAAATAGTCAAGCGTTTGTTAATGTCTTTTGACACTACCAAAAACCTAGTGAATCATACGATAACGTGAACAATATAAGCTTGAGTCTTAGCATACCTTTAAAGAATATAAAACATGAAAATAACAAAAGAATTAGATTTCATTAAAAATAACTCTCAAAAGTGAGTAGATATGTCTTTGATGCGTCCATTAATTTCAATCTTCTCTCTTTACGCATTCCAATATTCTTGCATAGTTGTAATCATTCTCGAGTCCGGATTTCGTCAACGCGGGTTCTATATTTTCCATTTTGGACGTTGTTTGAATGGACGTAACCCTGTGTTTCGGTTTCAATTTTAACTTTTTCATGAACTCATGTCATGTACTTGAAAATGTTATGTTCATACCCACCTTATGGGAAAAGACTGATGTGTGCTTGTTGCTACATACCATTTCTATGACATGATCTCCTAAAAATGCAATGATCTCCTTGTCGATTTCCTTGAGTGATTATTTTTTTTTTTAATTAATCTTGGATGTCTTCGTCATCTTCAATGAAATCTTCATTCTTCAAATAATCCTCAAGTATCTAATGTAAATGTGAAAGTAAGATGTCAATGTTGCAGTGACACTTATCGTCATACTTAACTTGAACAAAATCATGCAACATATAAGACTGGAAAAAATGTACTAACATTATAAATTTTTTTATATATTATAGTCTTTACACTTTTTCTTTTCGAATTCATTTTTAAACAATTTTTTTTGTGGATTCAAATGGCTCAAAAAGTTTAAATGATCCTCAACTCTCGATGTTATTTTGTTGCTCTAGTTCCAGCAAGAAGTTCTCCAGTTTGTCACTGTCATCGGAATATTTTGGCTCTTGATTAAAGACCTAAGGGAGTCCTGCAAGAAGTGTTTTCTCTTTCGTTTGTTCTGTAGTGTATTCAGTGGCGGAGCCAGAAATTTACATTAAGGGGGGCTAATAAAACAAATTTTTAAAAATATGTATGACTTAGTGGACTAAATGCTAAGGATAAGGTGGGCTAAATACATAATATAACATAAAATTTAGGGATTTCTACATGATTAATAGGATTTTAGGGGGGGCTAGAGCCAGGGTTAGTCAACCCTTGGCTCCGCCCCCGAGTGCATTCTTGCTCTTTCTTAGCATTACCATCAATCTTACCTTCCATGAGCTCTTGATCCTTGACATAATGTTTAGTTACTCTTAGCGATGGTTGTCTTTTCCTTTGTCTCTAGGAATCACTTGGACTACGTCCCCGGATCAAACTTCCATGCCTTTTATCGACGGTTATAAGTATAAGGTTTGCCAATTCAATAATAAATAATATTGACATCCACTTTTACACTTTCAACAATGGTTTAGTACATAATGAGCCTATTAAATTTAGAAGAAAAGATTCAACATATTGTTACTTGTTATTCTAATTAATCACCAAATTTAGTATAACTAACTAATTTGAATGCTTAAAATTTCTCTGGAGCAATCGCACACGTTTATACAATATTTTTAACAATTAAAATTATCAAGTTGTAAAGTTTTTATGTTTATCACTCTTATATCTTTTTTCCTTGTGAATATTTCTTCTTCAAGTTTTTGTCTTCTCTAAATCTGTGACCAAAACCCTAGTAGCTTCATCAAGTCCTTCGTTGGCTTTGTTTTTCAACTACATAATTAGTTCAACAAATTAGGCAATCCGTACCAAATTATTTTGGTATGGATTGTGAATCCTGGTTATTTGAGATGTTTTAGAATTCGTGGAGAGTTACAAAACTTTATGTTGTTGTATTTCGTTGTAGGTTCGTTATTGTTAGATATATGTTTTATTCTCTTGGCATAAGTGATATCAGACGTGAGATGATCTTATATTCGCTTTCAGTTCTTTGTGTTGTAATATTTCTTTTTTGGAGATATTTTGGATCCTCCCATACTTTATAGTATGTTTGAACACATGATGTTTGTGATTTTATATTGGAGCGAGTTCTTTTTCGGACTTCAACTCAGGTTCACCTATATTAACATTTACTTCTCCAAATTCTTATTTGCATACTTGAAAAGGTGTCGTAATGCCACGTTTGTTGTGTACATAATGAAATATTGGTTATAAAAAGATGAAACTAACTCTGGTGCCATATTTTTCATGACCTGTATAGATTTAATGATGTATATGTATAAAACAACACTTAAGCCTCTACATGTCTCAACATTGACATGGAAATTGAACATCTTGTACAAATATGGGTTGTGTGGAACAACATCTGTATTGTTTGCTATGTATCTTTTGCGGATAATCACCTTCATTTCTTCATTGCATGGGCGATAGATTAGGTACCCACCTTTGTCCATGGTTGTATTGTCATCATATTTATTTGGATGTATATCCTTTATTGTACTTTCCACCATACACCTCGAATCTAAACTACATGGACCGTGTAACATACACTTCTTACAGTTTCAAATTAAGGGTGAGTTTTTTTCGTCCGGAAATTCGGTACAGATAATTTCTCAACTTATTCCAATGTACGGATTTTTCCCAACCATCAAAAAACAAAAGAGCTTGCATATGAGGCAGACCACGGTCTTGAAGTCAATCGCAACATTTTCTTTCTTGCTTTCTATCATCAATTGAATTATTCAGTCATTTTTGTTCAATTCAAAAACATGGGCTATCAGACCGGGATGATTCGAAGCATAATAATGTGTTAGAAGGCCGTCTTTAATTTTTAACCAACTCGGATCTGCGGCCATTGTTAATAAGTTATCTGGGTGATTATTAAAACATGTAATGTCTAATGAATCTTGAAAAACATCAAACATATTTCCTAGGATCACCAATGACTTTCACATTTTTATCCATGGGCGGACTGACATTACTCAAAACCTCATGTGTGGAAGAATACTTAACGCATAACACATTATGATGTGGGAAACTATTTTCAATTTTCCAAAGAACGTATATATCCAATTAGGGAATTTGCTTTGCATGAACATTGAGGGCATGATTAGGATTGTATATATAAAGTTGTGAATAAAATGGTTATCTTCCTTAGTTGGGTACTAAGCTGCACTCCTGCGTCGAAGTTTCCCGTGTATTGTAAAGCACTTTGGAATCTTGCCTTTCGATCTTTTTTATCCTGACTGTACAAAAAAACTCATAAATGCATTTGAAGTATTATACTCGCGGATGTGAATGCGGAACAATCTTGATAGGGCATCATCACCTTCATATAAATCCGTCAAAGTCTGGGGAGGTTCAAGCAATGGATGGACTTTTCCATTTCTCTGAAGACAACATCTTCCAAAGGTTGGTTTCTTATGGTCAATCTTTCGTCAATCCAGTGCATTGCCCCATACAAAAAGCATACAACATCATTTTTCTAAGGCAATGACAGAATGATAAGTCAAAGTTACGATTTAGAACGCTTTGTGTACCCACATGGTCCTCTTCATCTGACAGACCACATAATCCATCTGAACCATCCAATGCCACATTTTTCAGCAGCAATTTTTCTGTATTTATATAGACAAAGATGCGTACAATCAGGTATATGCAGAATCGCATCTAAGGGAACCAAACCAAGAAACAATTCAATAGGGAAGTTGCGTCTGTATATACATTAAACCCAAAGGGCTATCAGTTGAAGTTATAGGCTCCATACTTATGTCAACAATCAAATCATTGGGTTGGGTAGGATGTTTGAACTCCCCGGTATATTAAACTGCAATTGAACGGTTATTCTTTGGACCATGGGTCTGCGAAGACAACAAAGTCCAAAAATATAATCACTCAGAATCATGCCAATTTTTTGGAGAGATCAGCTTTACACGAATTCTTTAAATAACACGTACATATCCGTTTGTGCCAGGAACCACGACAATAGTAACATTCAAGATAATAACCCATGAGAAATCACTTTCTATCAGATAATCCATGAGAAATTATTTCTTGCAAATAATTTCACGATTACACATTGAAATAGCCTTTGCCAGCTGTTTCATGGACAGTCCAATATGAAATCATGAATAGTCGTCTAGGGTGAGCTAGGGTATGTTTTACGGTTTCCCATTATCGGAAGAGTTAATGTAATATTTGAACCCAAAGAATAATAATATGGAGTCAAACACAGGGGATTGTAATTTTTGTTCATATCCACGACCGCATTTAATTACCCAGTTGTAAAGAAAACATCCAACAAACTCGACTGGCTAAAAAGGTTAACAACAATATACAAATAATCATAAATATACCAACCAATATAGATATGTTCTGAATACGTTTTTGTTACACATCTATATATAGTGTTATGAATTTAACAATAAATCTGGCGTGAATCGAACACGCAACCTTCTGAGTCGGACTCAGATGCGCTACCATTGCGCCACAGATCCGTTACTAAACAACCTAGCTACCACGGCATGCAGAATCATCCAATCTTTCAAACAGGTTGCATCCAGAATGTACTTAACTCAACTGCAAATAGTGTCAATCGGTCATTTTCTTTACATCTATAAATACGCTGAAATGCTTAGGCTGAAATGCGACATACCTTCCCCAATAAGAAGCTCATGGTACAGCAAGTAAACATAAAATATCAATCAGAAGATTTTCTTGGATTTAACCTGCACGCACATTAGATTAAAAACAAAAGTCAAAAGAAATATCAGGCCAATTCGATCAACTAAGTAGGTTCCCAAATTACGAAATGGAAAAGCATAATTGAATTTAGATATGGGCACAATAACTTACGGTTTTTTTGTGCAAATTTATAAAGGTATTGAACGACATAAAATTGAAAGTACCTAATTACGTTGTACCATTGCATAAAAGTGAAATTAGAAATTGTTCTGCTATGGTCCACGACTACTTACATCATGTGCACCCCCAAGAGATGCTAGGATGCAGGATTTCGTCACACATACACACATCATTAGGATCTCATGCATCAAATTATATATATATATATACACTAATTTCAATGGGTGTGCAAATGAATCACATAATTTACCACTCCATATAATATCCAATATCGACTTTATTAGGTTTTCAACTGACATACATCTTTGTAGAAAGAAAATATATACAAACCCTTACTCTCTTTTCACAAATTGCAAATGAGTCAAATACATATTGACATACACCTGCCGTGAAACAATTCCACGAATTGCAACCTCATTGCTAATTTTAAAGTCAAATACTAATACAGTTATGCAAGTACTAACCAACCTACAGAATGCAAACAATTCAGAGATTCAATTAAGCTCTGGGTAAAAACCTATTTGCCTACAGAGAAGTTTAAATTATATCATTTTTGTGCAAAGAAGCCACTGTCTAAGTTGTTGTAAATAACAACAATATTTGTCACTAAGATTTCATATTTACAAAATAAATTTTCAATATGTGGCTTTGTGAATATATTCCAAGGAAAAAAAATGACACCGAAGTGTGTTTCCGTACAAAAAGATATGCGAGTTCTCAGTTCCGCTATATTTGTCTTGCTCATCTCTCTAGTTGGGATACATATGTATTTATTAATGCTTGCGATAGCTATCATGTTAGATTGGGCTATCGGGCTTCGACTGCAGTATTTAACACAAAATTTATGAAACCGCATATCCATCATCGCGTATGATCACACCCTACATGTGCATATTTCGATGCTTTAAATTATGAATGAGAAACGTTAAGCTATTAATGACTTACCTGGACCAACCACTACCTAAGAATTCTCAAAAGAAGAATGCAGTGCAGATGGGGTAGGATGAGTGAGAGTGGAAATTGTGGAGCTATAATTGTTATATGCTGAAGGAGAAGATCAGTGAGACAAATCTCCCGCATTGCTTTTATTGAAGAAGCACCAACCACCTGATAGGAAAAACCAAATTAAACTAATTAGTCACTCTCAAAATTTCTTTTCATGAAAAACATATCAAACAGAATGCAACTTCAGTCAGTCTCATGGATAATCTATTTCTTGCCTATTTCTTTCCTTATTCTTCCAACACTACAATCCATTTTATGATTTTCTTCAAAATTTTCCTCTTTTTAATGGGATTAAATATAGACCCTTTTCCTCTTTGTTCCTTCTTCGGCTGTCAATACTACATTATTACCAAATCAGTACCTTCAGATGAACCTAATTTCTTATTCTAACAATCAGAGATGCACACAGATGTCGATTAAAAAAAAGTACGTTAAAAACTGTCCTGGAAAAGAGAAAATAATTGAGAATAAAAAATATAGGGCTTACCTTGTGAGAGAGAAATGTGGTACTACCATCATCATATATAACATCAAAGATCAAACTCTAGTCTCTCTAGTATTCATCAGAATAACCATTGCCTCTTGAGTAACCACTACCACCATTGTTATCTATCACCGCCGCCTTAAAGAGAACACCCTAACCACCTGGTCTACCCTTATGGAAACCCACCATAATCATTACCGCCTTCATGGAAACCACCATAATCACCACCGTAGTATCCATCTTTAGAAGGAGGAGGCTTTCTTGAGTTCTTTTAGCCAATGTGAAGCGAGAACCTGATGATAAAAAGTGAGATAATTAAAAAGAGTTCTGGCGGCTCCACAAAAGAAAAAAGGAAGCAGTTTTAGCTTTGCGTTAAAAAAAGAGAGTAGAGAATACCTGTTTTGTAACTCAGAATAAATTAAAAGCTAGTTATCCTTAATGATGAAATCCTATTTTAAAGAATTTTATTTAGAGAACACACGACAATACACCACTGTCTTTGTTTCATCCCATATATTCAAAGTGTTAATTACAAATCTGTAGGAAAAACATTTGTAGAAATGCTCTAAATCACTATCCATTTCACATAAGATATGAAAAGCCTGGCAACCACCTTTGCAACCACCATTGCAACAACCATCTGCAATCGTAGTGCAAACTGAATGAGATCTACCGAACGAAGAAGTTCTAGTATAGTTTCTACCTGCAATGATATGTTTCTGGTTCGAGTTGGATGAGTTCTCAAAGTCTTCTTGTTTCAACACGTCAAGCTATCTGAACAGCTGTCAAAAAAGGTGAAATTAAACAATCAAATCAGGTTACATAAGAAGAAAAGAAGTATATGTAACCATTAAAAATATGAGGTGTGGAACAATAGCTGAATATGTTCTAAAATCCTACGCAATGATTTATTTTTCAGTTGTTTCTTGGGAGCTTTCAGCTTGTAAAGGCCCTACGAATCCAAGAATGAATATATTAGAGATAACATTTACTAAAAATATCTGAGGCATAAAGTCTTGATCATGCATATACCCACATTGAAGATTTACAGATGGATTCATGAGCATGAATTAAGGCACCGACGCTACCACGTGTTCTTTGAATTATTTATTTACATTTTTTTTTGATAACTGATTGTTTAATTTTATTTTTTTATGAGCTTATCAACTCATTCACGTAACTGATTGGTGTAAATTTGTAGAAGAGTTAGTGAAGATTACCATTCACATCAGAGTACAACACCTCTTTGTGCGTCTGGGATTAGCTAATGCAATCTCAGCAAGTTTACATTAGACATTGTCTTCTCCAACTCAGCTGTAGCAAACTTGCGTGTTCCAAACTCCTACAGACTGTGTAGCTTGTAATGAGGAAGAGATATCGCAGACATTAGTCCATCACTTCTTGCAGTTCCCAAGATATTTGGCAGTTCTGACAATGTGTATATGTAGTGTTAGGTATTATAATTTGTTCGCACATATATCTAGCAATCTCTAGCAATATTTAGAGTCATCCTTAGCTTCTCAAATATCTCCTAACCCATCACCCATACCGACATGAACTACAGTAAAGATGCCGATTCAGAGATATCAGGAAAGTTACAGCAACGAAAGCAAGTTTGGTCAACAGGTGGTTTAGAAATTTTTTTCAAACACTTGTTGTGTATTCTTCTGTTGATGGAAATATGATGTTGATGTCGATATCTAATCCATTCTATATCTCCTTCCCTGCAAAACACGAATCCAACACAGACCCATATTGTCAAAACCATTCACCACTCAAACATTCACAATCCAAACATAATCATTGATGGTAACAACTTTTTTTAATGGAAGCAAAAAACTAATCCTTAGAAAACACCCACCAGCATCATCTTTCAATCACCAATTTAACGACAGTAACAACAACTAATTTTGTTCCTTTGTCCTCTCCATCCAGCTAGTGGTTACAGATGTTCATACCATTGGTTCCCTCTTTACAACTAATATCATTTTTCGAGCCATTGGTTCCCTCTTTACAACATAAGTTTTATATAAATTATTGCAATTACTTTGATATTTTTCAGACCTAAGCAATACATCGTAATTCATAACAATCGAACCATACAAAACTAATTAGTCACCATCTTTGAGAAAATCTAACATGTATATTTGTGTTCGAACGAAATTTTTCGAGGGAGGCGAAAGAGGGAAAGAGAGAGAGTGTTTTCAGTTGAGCTAGATTTCCGTATATATCACTAATTAGGATTACTTTTGAATGGCGTGAGTCTTTCCTGGCCGTCCAAGCAAAAACCCAATCCGTAGCCTCCCGACCTTCGGATCAGGGTCCCCATTCAATGTCGTCCGTCTGATAGCCCAGGCTATCATGGAGACAAACCTCATAGGTTTTTATAACAATGATTTATTTTTGTTTTAACTTTCCCGGTTAATGAAATCTATTCGAATTTATAGGTAACCGTTGGATCAGAATCTTCCTCCTATATTAATGTCCAGGTGGCGGATTGTCAATTGTCCAGTGGAAACTTCATTTACGTTACTGTGTGTGTGCGCCTGTGCAGACTGGACCACCACCGACCACCGGCTTTAAAATTTCAAAACCGATCACTGAATTCCGTCGTATTCTGATCGTTAAGAGGAAGATTTGTGCCCAACAAAAATTACCTAGGTGGGTTGTATTTAAGAATCCTGTTATTGGGGCTGAGATCAGTTGGATCTTCGGACTCATTAAAGTCCAAAACAGGGTCATGAAATACTAATCCATATAACCCTTTATCTTATAATTTCCGTAATATGTAATGTACCTCAATTTGGTTAGTGCTAATTATGATGATGAACTGGCCAAATCACTATTAATGAATGGATTTGACTAGTCGGTAGTCCATATTTGGATGATGTTAAGAAGACAATGACTATAAAATTCCACATGACAGCAATGTGATTATGTCTTATGGCAAAGCAACCAAATAAAACATGCATACAACTATCTTATGGTCGTTCCTATTAGCGGACTTCATCAAAGCATTGTACCATGCCAGTTTAACTTAGTCCTTTGTTACCGTTTTGGAATCCCTTTATTTGAAGAGGGTAATTTGTGTGTCAAAGATGCAACAGATACCACACCATACACTATGCTAGCGATGTAGGTTTTAAATTTCGTCATGATCTTGTAGTGACACCTTGGTAGATGCATGCTTTCGTGCAGGCGTACCCGCAAGAAGTAGCCTTAGGTATTTTGTCCAATGATAGTGCAGACTTCAAGCCCGCTGACATCCTTGTTTACAACTAGTATAATGGTCATGACACTTGTTTCGGTGTCACATGCATCTCCTTTTACTGGAGGGATCCTCATTTTCAAGCCAGGCCTTGCTATTTCCAAGTATTTAGATAAGTGTAGGACTCGCGGCTATGGTTTTGGTGTCCTGCCTTTTTCTATCCTTGGTGAAGACATGGTGACTTTTCTGAACAGATTGCAAAACTGTATTTCTTGTCATGATCTCAACACAAAAATAGGCAATTGTTTGTTTCATAGAATTGGGCTTGTCATTCAGAAAGGTGTGGGTGCCCAGCTTGTAGTTAGGCTCCCGACCAACTCCTTGTCATTCTCTTTCTATTAATAATAATTAACACGAACAAAAATTTATAGAAGTAAATAAAATAATAAAATAAATATTACTTGTATTTTATTAAATATTAGAATTAAAATATATAATTTATTATAATTACAGTGTATTTAAAACTAATTTTTAAAAATATCTATTTTTATCATCAACTACGTCACCATCAATTTAAAATACCAATTTACAAAACAGAATTTACAGTTTGTTAATTTCACAACGCTTTTTAAATTATAGTTTAGCAAACGTCATGCCATTTTATTTCACAGCACAATACAACAATACAACAGTGCACAACACAACAGAAAAGTACTTTTCTAAAACTCACAGCAATAACAAAATCGCAATAGAAACTCCAACACTGCCTAATGGTCACAAAGTCAAGAACACAAAGGATTTACGTGGTTTGGTGTTAAAATTACGGTTGAGGATGATTGTACAACGATTTCATCAAAAGTGAGTGTTTGTTAATTGATCGGCCTTAACTCTCATGAATGAGATGAGTTACATGTGAATAAGACTTTTCATAAAATTCTTTTTACCTTATTCTTATGAATATTTTCTGAATGTTTTATTGTATACCACATTCAGATCTCATATCATCTATTACTCATATCATCTATTACTCCTCCTATGAGAACTTCTTGATTTCATGAGAATTTCTTGATTTCCAGGTAGTGTCTAGTTGGTTAATTATTTAGGTTCACAGTAGTGCTATATACATCGTATCTGTCGTTATCCTTGAAAAGATAAGTGTACCGAGTACATCACCATTTTTTTTTTTTTTTTGAACCTATATAGACAATCCTTATATAATCTTATCGATTTTATAAAGATTATTAAATATTATCTAGACAAGGCTATTTTGGATTTAATCTTCTTTCAAACAAGGAATAAATTAAAGGATAGATCTAAAATATTGATTAACGTACAAGTATATTAACTTTAATTATAATGATAAACAATATAATTATAGGATAAAATAAATAACAAAGACAAACAAGACTTTGCTAATGAAGACTTGTCAAACAAAAAGAATGCGTAATTGGGGGATAGAGGAAAAGGACAAAAACCGGATTTAAATATCAAATCAGGGTCACCACTTATCTATTTATTTTAACTAATTCCTAATCTACCCTCACTAATCAGGTTTAATGTTTAATTATAACTAGGAAATTTATAAGATTAATTGATAAATGATTAGTGTGTATTATTATTTGAGTGAAGTGAGATAAAAGGAGGGAAAAATTTTGAGAGAAGTTTTTTTTGGTGAAAATGGTGGATGATAGTGAAGAGAGAATTGCTGCTGAATCTTTAGCTCAACTACGACAAGGAGAATATCTTGAATCTTCTGTTAATGACAACAATTCACAATTGCAATTATTTGTGAAACCAACACCCTTAGATCATGATTTTTATGAGCATGAAGTGTTTCGTGAAGAACCAACCCAAGAATGTAAATAAGTTCAACATGCAATCGCTGTCAATACTCAGGTACATGTGCTAGTGTGTTGAAAATGTGTTTTTTTTCTCTTTGAGTTGACCATTTTTGCAGCTGAAAAAGCTCGGTGTTGACATGGACGTAGTATGAATACAATGCCGGCAGCACCTGTACCGGCATGGTATTCATACTACATCCATGTTGGTCTATAATATTCCCCATTTTAAAATGCACGCCCGCATTGTATTCAACCAAAAATACCATGTCGGTAACAAAGTTACTTTTTATGTACCACAAAATTTTCTACGTAATATGGAACCGGCATGGTTCAATAGTAACATTACCATGCTGGCATCTCAAAAGAAACATACATGAATTAGTGACTTCGAAAGTTAAATATCGGCATGGTTGATTAATTATCGACTACGTCGGCACTATGTACCGGCGTGGCATCTTAGGTAACGAGCATGCCGGCACACTAGCTTTTGGCATTGATGTCCAATGAAATTAGTATGCCGGAAGAGTTTCAAATTTGGTCTCCAATTTTGGTTCAGTTCGAGCATGCCGGAACTGTAGTCCGGCGTAGTATGTTTAATTTTTTTTGGAACTAATTTAATTTTCTTTTCATTCGTTCCTTAGATTGTGACATATATTGATCCAGCAAATGCAAGACCGCTTGGTCGGGATACGTCGGAATACTATTAATTCCTCCGATATCTTACCAAAGAATACTTTTCACCTACTATTTTGAAATTTACTTAGGGATTGCTTATAATCAACCTTATAATCTCCCGTGGTTGTCCTTATGTATGGAATAACATCTAAACCGGAAGCAATCGATTGGGCTAAAAATACGGCTAATAAGAACATGTGTGTGCTAGTGAGGAATACTCAAGGTTCAGATTTTCGGTTCGAGATGGTTTGCGAGAGAACGGAGAAGAATAGCCACAAGTGAAAGGGTTATGTATATCCAAAGAAGACTAAGAGGGCATACAAGACTCATACGAGGAAGGATAATTGCCCCTTTAAGCTTGTATTGAATATAAGAGACAAGGACACGGGATGGGAATGTGCGAGGTGGTTTGGCCGCCATAACCACGAGGACCCGAAAAGTTTTGTTGGCCACTCATTAGCTGCGAAGCTAAAACCTCGTGAAATGGAGGATGTGAAGAGATTGACCAAAACATGTATTAAACCAAAACAAATTCTCAAAGGCTTCAAGGAAAATGATTAGACAAACGTTTATTTTTTGAGTACAATTTATAGTGCACAAGCAATTATTAGAAGGGTGGAATGAGAAGGTAGGACGGTTATGCAAGAATTTGAGAAGATAGCCTGGGATCACAACTATACGCTTTGATAGAGCATAGCTCGGTTGAACTCACCAAGCGTTGGTATGTCAAGTTTGGTTGTCATATTTTAGTGAATCAAAACTCATTTAAAGAGTCGCTTGATTATGTACTAGAGTCAACTTCGTATAGGTTAGCTTGAAAGTATTAGGATATGAGACATTACAAGTATTGCGAAGATTTGAAGAAGTAAGGAGATACTACGACAACATCATCCTTCCACTTGAGGTTTGTAATATTTGACTTGAACTGTTTCATTCCCTAACGTATCTTTCAAGTCGTGCATATTGAAAACATAACTGCAAAGCATGAATGATTGAACTCTAGTTAGACGTAGTATTATGGAATACAATACGAAATTTATTGCTTAAACTGTTAAACTTTGTATATAAGACATCGACATAATCGTTTGAATGCTATTGTGATTATGTATGGGTATGAGGTGAAGATTTCATCCTAGGAAACAATGTTTTACATTCGTTTAAAGGAAGTAAATTCATAAACTTGTTTTGTGAATCGAAAGGAAAATCGCTAGGCTTATTGGTATTGTGATTCATTGCATATCTTTTGAACTACCAATATGTGTGATTAGTATAACCGCTCATGACTTGTTTATGTTCTTGGTAAAACTATTCACAAGGATTGACTTTTGTATTGGTATGACTTTTGTTAGTGAAACCGATCTTAAGTAATCACCTGAGATGGTATGATCGATTTAGTGTTATTGGTATGACCAACTCTAGGCAAAGGGGAACCGATCCTATGAAAAGGTCCAACCGATCACAAGAGGGGAATCGATCCTTGTAAGAGGTGCAACACGTTTTTAGCAGATGGGGGAACCAATCCTATGAACATGTGCAACACGTTTTTAGTGAAAAGGGAACCTAACCTATGGACATGTGTAGCAAATACAAGTAGTTATCATAAGTATGTGGGAAACCGATCCTAGTACCTAGTCAACCGAATTTCGGAAAGCTAGTGTGACTATGCATAGTACTCACATAGAGGTAGAACCGAAACTTGTTTTGGTAGAAACGTTAAACCCATGATTTGTGATTGAGTGTTCTTAATCAATCATGCAGTTTTTTAAAGTCAGATGAACCAATTCTAAACTTGTTTGGAAGTGTGACAAATCGGTTTCAAGATTGTAAGTATGAAAGAGGACTTACAAAGTAAAGATGTTGACATTCTTCGAACATGTGCAGTAACGCTTATCTTTTATTGTTCAAAGATATTCCTTAATAGCTAAAGGGAAATCCCGGATCGAAGATATAAGTTAATTAAGAATCTTTTAATTAAGGTTGTTAATTTTATTTTTAGAAAAATGAAAATTGGTAATGTGCATTTACTAATTGGAGATTTTCTAAGAGATTTTTGGTCAACGTTTGGACAAAGCATTTCCAGGAATCATGGAAACCTAGGTGTCCAAGCTTCCTTGGTCTATAAATACCAAAGTTTGCATTTCGAGCAAACTAATCCTCAGAGCCAACAAAACTACCTAGTTGTGTTGTTACTGGTGGAACCGCCTATTCGGAGAGGAAAGTAACCTAATTATGCGAAATCTTTTACGGCTGTTCAGTTTAAAGACTTATTTGGGATTGAGAAGCTTTATTAGTACCGTTGATGGGAAACTAGATAATTGTAGTTTATTATTAGTTTTCGATTGATTTGATTGACTAATGGTTGTTGAACTTTGATTGCACCTAGTTTGTCTATGCTTGAGAATGTTCTCTTCTGATATAAGATTCACTCAAACTAGATCGAAGTTTCGACGAGGATCTTTAGACTGTTTGTAGATCTAAAGACGTCTTGTGATAATCCATTGTTAACAGACTCCGTTATGTGCGTGATTGATCACAAGAGATTCAAGTTGATTGTGTGCAGGTGTTTATTGAAGATCTAAGAAGATTTGAAGACAAAGAAGACTTTGAAGATTTCTGATTTGGGTTCATAATCTTTGGTGTGCACAATACCAATTTCGGTTAAAGAGGATCCAACTATAATCAATTTATCCTTGTGGTAGATTGGATTGATTAGTTGAGTAGATCGGAATCAATACGAATCTTTGTGATTCAAGGTATTGATTGCAAAATCTAGGCGATTACTTTGGTAGTCGTTAGTGGATAGATCTAAGGACCTGACAAAGGAGTTTATTGAGATAAACGGGAGAGTTTTTTGTCAAACTCACATCAATTGGTTGAAAAGAGTTGACACTAAACAGATTTGTTGTTCCTTTACTGTTTGGAATACGAACCAAAGGAATTGTTCCAAGTACGTGACTTATTATAGGTCGGAGAGGCGTGGGAATACAAACAGAACTATGTGAACTATAGGTTTAGTTGCTTGGTCTCAACTATACGAAGTTGATTTGATTTTGTATAGCGGCTTAATCCTGAGAGTATTCAATTCTGGACAAGGTCCTGGGGGTTTTCTGCATTTGCGGTTTCGTCGTTAACAAAATCTTGTTGTGTCTTTTACTTTTCTATTTTCGCAATTATAATTGTTTTATTATAATTAGGAGTAAAATATACAAACGTTAATTCCTATTTACTTGATAATAATCCTATTGTGTTTGGTTATGTCTGAACCTCTTATCAAGCAAACATACTTCGTTGTTATATTGTCTCGATCTCGTATCCATAGACGATCACACGAAGTGTGAACCGATTAGTTGTATTGTCTCGACTAAGTCCATAGACAATCACTTTAGGAGAAAGGACTTATAGGTGGAAAAGTTTTAGATTGAGGTATTTTGGGTACCCTCATCTTTTCACGCGTATCATTAAAAGAGGGTCGGACAACAAGCTCATTCAAATATTCATTTCGCATCCTTTGATTGCACAATTGGCTCATACATGCTTTAGCGTTCTTATGATAGATTTCACCTACAAGATAATCAAATACAATATGTCGTTGTTCAACATCGTGGGGAAAACATCGGACAAGGTATCATTCACATTGGCTTTTTTAATGGAAAACGAGAAGGATTATAATTATAATTTGTCATTGCGATAATTGAAATTACTCTTCCGGGAAAATCATCTTCCGAGGGTCATCATGACCGATAACGATGACTCATTAATGAATGCAATATCCGACATCTTCCCGGATGCACAAAATTTCCTATGTACATATAATATACGTAAAAATGTGATAAAAACTTGTCATGCTTTGTTTGAATCCATAAAAGGGGATATTAATAAGAGAATGATTGCTCTGGAAAAGCAGGGGTCTAATAACCACACCCAATATTTCGGTTAGGCAATCTGTATTGAATAACTCCAATATAATTTCAAGAGAATCAATTAGACAGCCAGACTCAATCAAAGAAAATATATCCAAGAGTTATATATTTTTTTCTCAATGTAATCAACAAATCAAACAGATAGAAATCCACGAGCCTGATTATTAAGAAACAACTTGAATGGTACCAAAGACCAATGTTCAAGTGTCAATCAATTTCAATCAACAACCAAAGGTTGGATTTACCAATTGACTGAACTACGCACAACCTGTAATATTTCAATTATATAAACAAATATAATGCAGAATAACCCACCATAAGGTTAACGACCTAGTCCAAATTTGAACACCACACGGTATTAAGCCGCTACAGACTCTAGCCTACTACAAGTTAATTTTGGAATGGATGTATTTGATCCCTAACCAATTTCACACTGATTAAGGTACAGTCGCGTTCCTTACGCCTTTGAATCCCAACAAGACTTTGCTCACTTGATTCCCTTAGCTTATCTCACCCACAACTAAGAGTTGCTACGAACTAAAGTCGAAGACTTGATAAACAAATCTGTCTCACATAGAAAAGTCTATTTTGATAGATAAATTTTTCTCCCACAGAAATACCTACGAAGTTTGTTCCGTCTTTTGATAAATCAAGGTGAACATGAACAAATTGATTATGAACGTGTTCAACTCATAATCATAGTTGTTGAAGATCTGTAGCCATAAAATAAGAAAACAGATGTTCTCAATTATTGTTATACGGTGTCATAGTATTATTACACAACGTCAAAGTTCAATTGTATCACAAATTTGACAATAATACTATGGTGATATGTATCACTCCCACTTAGTCAATACTTCATCTCACAATGAAAACCAATCCCCCCTTACATAATGATCCATAAACCACATATATATGTAGTGTGAACTACAAAATAATTCTCCCCCTTTTTGTCAATATAAATTGGCAAAGGTACGAAAACTAGCGGGATCTCAATGAAATTCTCGAAGAGATACTTCATGACTAAAAGAGAACATATAAACTTTGTATTGATGATTTCACATAGTCGAAACTTAGTGTATTCATCAAGGAGTTTATAAAGATACAAGATAACTCCTACAATGTTCCACAGCCTCACTCCCCACAAAGATTTGGCAATTAAGCACAAGTTCAATTATGAATTGTCCCCCATAAAATGTCATTCCCGAAAGAACAACAAGAGCGACCTTACTTTTACAAGAAAAGAAGGATTTCTTTGGACATTAACAAATCACATGAAACATGAATTTGTGTCAAGAAAACTCAATTAAATTAACCACAAAGGAACCTTAATGATTAATTTAATCGGAAATCCTCAACATAAGAAAACCTACGGAGCCATACAGTACTTTCAGATAGAAGTGGATCACGGAAAGATCAATACCGCGGAATATTCAAATGTTCATTCTATCTTTTATCAATATTTGCATAATGACATAATAGACTTAACTTTGGACATATATGGGACAATCATAGTTCACGGATGTAAACACACATACCCCATAACATTATTTGCAATATATGAAACCAATAAAGATTAATACTGCAAAATCATCTTCCAAATAACTAAGAATTTAAATAAATAAATCTAAAAACATTGCAAGATGAAAATCGTTGGCAATAGCTATGTGTAGTCACAATATATGCTATTCCAAACCCTAGTTATCCTTCTTAAAACACAAGAATAAATTCTCATAAGAAGTTTCCTAGACATTAATATTCTTGAAAAATTCTTTATCGTCCCCGAACTCCTTGTCGTCAACAGACATTGGAACATAAGGTTCGTGAAGAAAGGAGTCAATTCCAACGAACCTTCTAGACCGATGCCAAACCAGCGCCTTCTGAATTCCAAGAGTTCTTAAAACAATGGCCTTTATTTGTTGAATCTCTTTCCTTGTTTCCTTCAACTCTTAAAGAACACCAGAAAACTTTTGAAGATTAGAGGGCATAGCCATTGGTTTCTTCATATTCTTCATTTTTCTCTTCAAAGTTGTAGAGGAAAGAGACTTATATTTTTCCTTCATGATTGATGGCTTAACAATCATATTAACATCTTTTCCATCAGAAGACATGATGCTTGGAATCTTCATTCAAATATGAGATTGTGAGAGAAATACACAAATCAAGATCTACAAGCAGTCTTGTGATAAAAAAGTTTTTAGGGAAGGGAAAAAGAATGTAGGGTTACGAAACATTTATACAAGTAGAAAAGGATTCACGTACGACCAATTCACATCCCTTAAAAAGGCTGAATTGTCGATTTTAACCCTCTTTCAATGATCAAAAAGGGAACTCCTTTACAATACTAATTTATGATATGAAAAGATCAACATAATTCCAGAAAAGCACAAAGAAAAAAATAAAACAAGAATTTTCTTTTCCTAAAACATGATCTGTGCTCATCTCTTGTCTCTTTGAAACCAGTAACATGAGACAAGATGCACGGGGTGAAAAATAATTTGTCCACCATACACTTCTTGTACGGGATTTTTAATACCCTTTTTCACAAAATGTTTATACCTTGTTCTTTTCTGTAGAGGTCTAATTTTTTTCTCTAGAAATTAACTTCTTCAGAGACGAGTTGAGTTTACATGCCTCTGATGCATTTGACATATGAAAAAGTTTGAGCTTGTTTGCTAATCAATTTTCTCTCCCTTGAAGTTTGCTGACATATCTTATTTTATGTTTGTACTTGAAACATTTAGAGAGTTCATGACCCTTAAGAGTACAATAAGAACATGTCAATGTGGAGAATGATTCAGACACCATAGTTGAGCATGCTGCTAAACAAATTGAGGTACCTGAAACATGTGAGATAGAATTTTCAGTAGACGGGGGAAAATCCATTTTATCCTCCGAAGTGGTTGAAGAAGTTTCTCCAAGAAGAATATCAAGATTGATGTACGTATTGCTACAATTATCAAAATCAATATTCTCACCAAGGAGTACAACACTTGATTTCTCATCTTCATTTGAATCATAGTGATCAGACATTTCATCAAGAGTTGCAGCAAGACCTTTGTTTCCAATGTATTTTCTACGATTTGGACACTTATAAGCAAAATGACCAAAACCTTTACACTTAAAGCACTGTGGCATATCCCCATCATCAGTATCAACGGTGTCTCTGTTTTTAGGAGGAGCACGGTCATGAGGTTTGACTGATAACTTAGGTTTATCTCTAATGAACCATTTACTTCTCTTCAACAGAAGATCTCTAAACTTCCTTGTGATCAGTGTGACTGAGTTGTCAAGATTTTCATTTGATGAATCAATCTCAATAGGATCAACAACAGAGGTGCCAACACTTTTACTTTTGTCACGCAATTTAGTGTTCTTTTGTGCTTTGAAAGCAATATCTTTTCTAGATTTAGATGTATGCTCATGATCAAAAATCTTTAACTTCCCAACAAGAGTATTTCTGGAAAGTGTATCAAGGTTATTTCCTTCAACGATGGCATGTTTCTTAGAATCATATCTAGCTGGCAACGATATGAGAATTTTCATCACAATGTCCTTTTCAGGAATAGTCTTACCCAATGCAAAAGATGCATTAACATCTTCAGACACTTTGTGATTAAACTCATCAAATTAATATTCATCAGCCATACGAAGGTTTTCCCAATCAGAATTTAGGTTTTGAAGCCTAGCTTCTTTCTCAAAGGAATTTCCTTCGAATACAGTTTCTAAGATATCCCAAGCATCTTTAGACTTAGTGCACGTAGTCACATGGTGCTGAAGATCTAGGGTAATGGCATGGATGCTAGCATTTAATCTGTCAGAATTTTGCTTTGCAGCGAGAATCTTGGCAGGATCATATGCACCAATATCCTTTGGAACAGTTACATCGCCTTCTGTAACAACCGGAGGATCATAGCCATTAACTACACGAACCCATGATTGAAAATCACGTGCTTGAAGAAATGCACGCATATCAATATTCCACCATAAGTAATTCGATCCATCGAAGACTGGCGGTACGTTTATAGAGATAACACTTGTGTCCCTAGAGTCAGATTGCTGCAAACACATACTTATGAGGTCTTAAACATGTTTGCCTGCTCTGATACCAATTGAAAAGGCGGGGATCTAACAATCACACCCAATATTTCGTTTAGGAAATCTATATGGACTAACTCCAATATAATTCCAAGAGAATCAACTAGACAGTCAGGCTCAATCAAGGAAAATATATCCAAGGGTTATATCCCTGTTTCTCAATGTAATCAACAAATCAAACATATAAAAATCTGTGAGCCTGATTATTATGAGAAACAACTTGAACGGTACCAAATACCAATGTTCAAGTGTCAATCAATTTCAATCAACAACCAAAGGTTGGATTTACCAACCTGTGATTGAACTACGCACACCCTGTGATATTTCAATTATATAAACAAATATAATGCGGAAAAGAAATAACACATACACCAGAAGTTTTGTTAACGAGGAAAACGCAAATGCAGAAAAACCCCGGGACCTAGTCTAGATTTGAACACCACACTATATTAAGCCGCTACAAAATCTAGCCTACTACAAGTTAACTTCGGACTGGAATGTAGTTGAGCATAGTCGTGTTCCTTAGGCCTTTGAATCCCAACATGACTCTTTTTTTTTTTTTTTTTTTAACCAAAATGATACTTTTATTATCAGAAAATTACAGAACAATTACAAAAAATGTGAAAATCACAAAAACAAAAAAACATAGCCAGAGCAAACAACATGTCTAAGGCAGTAAAAAGAAAGGTTAAAAAAAATGACCAAAAGACAATATGTCTTAGACAATCTATCAGGCAAACCTATAGTAAACTGTGTTTGGGAATTCCATCATGTGCATATTAGTTGGCCTGGCATCAAATTTGAGTACTTGTCCCCTGCTAAGATATACTCCCTTCTTTGCAAAAAAACTAGCAGAGAAATTGATTTCTCTGAAAACATGATTATAATGGATGGAGTGTACCTGTTTGCATATATTTCTCCATCTGCTCCAAACAAACCAAGGGATTTTATTCTTCATGAATGCCTTTATAGCATCAGTGAAATATGAGTTGATGGTAATTTTGAATTGAAAGTTCTTCACAGCCCATTCCATAGTACAAACATTTCCCATTATCTCTGCTACAAAATTAGTTGATATCCCCAAACCCCCACTTTCTGCTGTCAAGAAATTACCTGTACAATCTCTGGCTACAAATCCATACCCAACATTTCCAGGGTTACCCCTTGATGCACCATCACAACATAGTAGAATATTATCAGTTTCAGGGAGAGAAAAAAAGCATTCTACTATTGTGGCAGTTTTAACTTTCCTGCAACCAATATCAAAACACTTTAGCACTTGCAGATCATAAGCTGAGTTATGCATGAAACCTTTATGTCTGACTTCACAGTCATGAATCATTCTTGAAAATCTATTTTTGGTTGTATCACTGTCAGGGGTAATGTATTCAAAGAAAACTTTGTTTCTAGCAAACCAAATATCAACCATTATGTTAAAGGCTGCAATATACCATAATTCTTGGATTACTAAGCTACTATTTTTGCATGCAAATATAACATTTTCAAAGGATTTAGGGTTTTTAAATGTAAAAATACCTCCAATCCATTTCCAGAGGATTTGTCCATAGTCACAATCCCAGAGTATGTGATTCATTAAGTCTTGGTTATTGTGACACATGTAACATCTTGAAGCAATAATCATTCCTCTCTTTATAGCATTTTCATCATTGCACAATGCTCCTCTGGTTATCTTCCATACATTTCTTGCAGTAGAAGGATGAACACATGATTTCCATATCTTTTTGTACCGTCAAAGTAAGTTGTTTTTTCCTTATTGCATTGTAGGCACTTTGAATAGAAAATTCTCCAGTTTGAGTTGTAGTCCAGACCTATTTATCATCTTCAAGAGAAATAGTAGGTAAGTCTTCAACAGAGAAGAAGTTAAGCATTGCTTCAGTTATAATCCAAGTGTTGTTCTGAATCAGCTTCTCCACTTTCATATGATAATGTTGTTGAATATAATCATTATCTGGAAAAAAAACAAATTGTAAGTTTGAATCAAGAATCCAAGTATCTCTCCAGACAGAGATCTTTTTACCATTACCAACAATCCATCTTGTATTTTCTTCAAATTCTTGTACTACCCATTTAATACCAGGCACTTGATTCCCTTAGCTGATCTCACCCACAATTAAGAGTTGCTACGATCCAAAGTCGAAGACTTGATAAACAAATCTGTCTTATACAGAAAAGTCTATTTTGATAAATAAATTTGTCTCCCACAAAAATACCTACGAAGTTTGTTCCGTCTTTTGATAAATTAAGGTGAACATGAACCAATTGATAGTCCGATCTTATATTCCCGAAGAACAACCTATAAATATCAATCACCTCACCAGGGCCGTACCAAACTTATAGGAAACCTGGGCAATTGCCTAGGGCCCCTGGATAATAGGGCCCCATTTTTTTTCTATATGTGTACTACTAAGAGTTGTGTATTCGCCCGCCAGAGTCAAAAAAAAAAAAAAAAACACGGTCGGTCCATTTTTAAACTATTTTGGCCTAGTGATGTTTGAAACAACCTTCTAGAACTACAGTTTCTCAAAGCTAAAGTTGATCAAGTCTTACCTTCGGTCCACAATGTCACAAGAAAGATTAAATGACCTAGCAATGTTATCGATCGAGGTCGACATGGTGAATAACAGTGATTACGATGCGATAATTGATGAATTCGCACCGAGGAGGCCAGGAAGATAAATTTTTTGTAAAAATTAACTACTTTTGCCTAGTCGTTTCCATTTGAAAATTTTATTACATACTTATGTTTGTTTGTTTGTTTTTTTTTATTGAAACATACTTATGTTATCGGTCTTTTTACTTTAAACAATCGTTGAAAAAAATATTTAGGCCCCCTATTTTCGGTTTTTGCCTAGGGCCCCTGAAAATCTTGGTACGGCTCTGCACCTCACAATAACTTAACTATATGGTAGTAGAACAAGTTATTATGGAATCACAAAGAATGAGACGAAGAGCTTTGTGAGTACTTTTTATATCTTACCTATCAAAGATAAATCTCGAGAAAAATCTTAGATAAGATAATACTCAATAAGATAGAACAAGTAAGATTAGAACACACAACTATAAAGAAAATGGTTGGGTTCAGAATCCCAATGAAGTCTTGAAGTTGTTAACCTATAATGGTTTTAGGAAAACCTAGGTTAAAGGAGAATCGACTCTAGTAGTATCACACAAGAGGTGTGGGGATTAGGTTTCTCAGTTGCTAGAGTTCTCCCTTATATAGTCTTCAAATAAGGGTTTGATAACTTTGGAACACAACAATCAATATTCACCGTTAGATGAAACCTGATTCAAGATTCAAGCTAATATCTTTCCACCGTTAGATGGTCTTAGCTTGTTACACACAAATAAAATATACCTTCATTTAAATCTGGGTAACCGTACCTAAACGTGTATATTGAGTTGGCTCAATAATGATGAGTGCCAAATAGTGCATATTTATACACCTTTTTATTGGCATTTTACTCATCTTTTGCGCTTAGAAATCAGATATTATCCCATATTCTCGTATTTTCCTTGTTTTCAAGAATAAATATTTGTATTAATTAATTTTGTGTTTTTAGGTAATAAATAAAGTCCGAGAAACCGAGGAGCTAAAGAGCGAAGAATTGGAGTCAAACATCTATGGAGCAGATAGCCAAAGCCCGCGCGCGAATCAGTTGCAACCCAACAAGGAAGACATGGGCTAGAGCTACACACGACCCGGATCCGGACCCGTTCATCCCGAGCCATTCAGATCGCGTCTAGCTACATCCTACGGTCGCTCCATCGTTCACATCATGTCTTGATACTCCCGCTCCACAGCAAATCGCCTCAGTTCATCCTCGGCCTGTTCGGATCTTCCTCATCAAGATCCTACGCTCGCCGAGGCCTTCTCCATCAATCTTCGATGCACCGTGCAACACCGAATCACCCATAACCCTATACCCCCATCGACCCACCTCATTTCTCTTCTTCTCCTTCTCTTTCTTCTCCCCGACCACTCTGAAAACCCATTCTCCACCTTCTCCTCCCTTCCCCATGGCAGAGCAGAGCTGCCGCTTCCACCACCTCCATCATCACCTTCCTGACATCAAACAACAACTCCAACAGCCACCTACGCCTCATCCCTAACCCTAGATATCTCTTTCTTAGTTTCTACCAACCCTAGAAGCTAAATCAGAGATGACTAGAGCTAGGGTTCACAACAAGCGATGCATGGATGATTTGACAAGAGGGGAGTACGAATCAGAGAGCATGGGCGATTAGGTTTGCATTCAATTTCTGTTTTGAAATTAATTTAGGGTTTGGGAGTTTTCTCTTGCATGTATAAATAGAATTCGATTGTGGGTGTTTGAGTTCACACTGGATTAGCCGAGAGCTTGATCATTTAGCTTTAATTTTGTGTATTTTGTTCTATCATGTTTTAGTTTAATTTGCTAGGGTTTGAATGAAACCCTAGCTTATCACTGTGATTTTCATATTTCATGTATTGTTCTTGAGTGTTTAGTTTTCAAGATAGGTTTTAATCTTAGCATGTCACACTTTGCTCTCACAATGCATACCAATACCATGGATGCACTGTAGTTAGAATCTCTCTGTGAAGATGATGCTGCAACTCAAGCTTAACCATTATCAAGCCTCAGATTAGTTGTACTCTAAATAGACAGTTAATGCTTTGGTAAGATACTCTAGTTGTGATTAAACTATCAACCGGAGAAACATCATAGATATAGGGTAGATTTGACACATCTCTCTTATCTCAAAAGAAACAATAGCAATATCATGAGTTGAAGACATAGTATAAGTTAGTGGTGGATTTGAGACCCTAGTATCCCACCTGTCACCACTGGTTTTCACTTGTAGTTCATTTTATTTCACTATTTCAATTCTAAACAAACTCGGTCGCTTCGACAAAAACCTCTGTTGTCACATTGTCACTTGAAACTCGGTTTAGGCAAGCCTTAGATCATTTAAGCACACCCTAGTCCTTGTGGGATCGACCCGTACTTGCCGCGTCTCCAATAGACGCCGTGCACTTGCGGTATTACACGTAGGCTATCATTTACATACACTTTCGAGGCCTACCAAGTTTTTTTGGCGCCGTTGCCGGGGACTTGGCGTGTGCCCTGCTGATTTTTTGTGCTTGTCTTTACTGAGTTCATATTCCCATGTACATATTCACTCTGTATCTTTCCTTTTAGTTCTGTAGTAGTATGACTTAATCTGTCTTTTGTATTTTTGATTTTTTTTTTTTTGATAGTGTAACTGTAGTGTAACTTGTAGTTTGTTGTAGTGTAACTGTAGTTTGTAGTGTAATCTTGAGAACTGAACTGAGCTTGTTGAGCCAGCAGGTACCTTCTATGTTGTGCTACTTGTCTTTGCTTTGCAAGCTAGCCCAATAAGGAATGGAGGACAAAGGCGCGAGAACTTGAGGTTAGTCATTGACCATTGTATTACCTCACACCTTGTACACTCTGCTAACCCTTAGACCCCATCTCATCCCCGTGACCTTATATATCCTTGCAATCCGTGGCTTTTAGGTGTGTTGTGCTTCAAACCCTAGATCTTTACACGCCCCGAGCCAAGCTCCACCCCCAAGCCGTGAGCTTGAGCAAGATCCCACACACCCGAGCATAACCCTGACCTGTTAAACCTTGCCTCGCCTTGGCTGAGTGCACAACCCTGTTAACCCTGCCATTCAGGTTAACCATTGTCAGCCCTGTGTTGTGTGTAAGCCCAGTTTTTTTTTTGAATATTGCTGAGCATCTGCTCTGTGAACCCTATACACTATTCTGCGACTTGTAAGGTAAGTGGTGCCTTGACCTCTGAAACACACATATGCTAGCTGAAAGTACTATACACTATTCTGCTAGTCTGTGCTTACCTGTGCTGATAAGCCAGTGAATTTGTGTGAGACCTTGTGTTGTGTGTTGTTAAGCTTGACTGTACATTGCCTTGAGCTCCCTTGCTAGCCCCCTGAAGCTGCAAGCTTGAGCTCCCTTGCATACCCTGGCATAACCCTGAGCATGAGCCATTAGAGCTGCAACTCAGAGCAAACCTGTGAGCCAAACTCCAGCCCCTGAGCTGTTGAGCTTGTGCTGCCTCTTGGAAAGCCAGGTTATCTGCTAGCCCTTGTTGTATCTGCCCTGTAATCTGTGAGCTCTGCCTTGTAAACCCTGTGCTGTGTACTTTGCAAAAGCAACAACAAGCTCTCTTGTATGCTGCTAATAGAATGATTTAATTGCTGAGAGTGCCTGCTAGTTGAATGAACTGTTAAACCTGCTAAGCGTTACTCATCTGCAAAACTGTGTGCATCAATCTGTGGCACTTAAGCAAAATCACTACTCTGTGCAACTCTGCACTTGCAACCAACTGGGTTGCTAATTTGCAATCTGCACAGGCCTTCCCTGTGCTGTGCACTGAAGTGAAACACTCTACCCACAGCAATAACCTGGGCTGTGCAACTGGCTCTTCTCACAGCTAAAGCCCACAAAAAGAGAACCAAAACTCAGCCCAACTCAATTCATTTCTGGGCTATACTTTTTCAAACATAATCTGGGTTGTGGCCAAACTGGGCCAGACCATCTAGGCTAGAACCCATCTGCTGGGCTGTGCACTGGGCTGCTTTAACTGAGCCCACAAAAACTCAAACTGGGCTAACTGAATCTGGGCCGCATTCAACCTAGGCTTTGCACAATCACTGAGCTGTACAACTACACATCTGGGCCAGACCATCTAGGCCTTACTGTGCATCTGGGCTCTACTTCTGGGCTGTACAGTTTCACAAACCCTGGGCTTCAAACAACAAATCCCACAAAACCAAACACAAACCAAACCCAACAAAACCAAATGAAACCCCATAAACCAAACCAATCCCACCAAAACCAAACTTAGTCCACTACAACTGGGCTTTGAGTTCAATTTGAGTACTAAATCATGTCAGGATTTTGGTCCGCATCTGGGGATACAAACAAATCCCTTAGAGAGCTTGCTTACGGGCACCTTTCACGGGATGAACACCCCACATACCATAGTGACTTTAGGGAATTTTATGGGCCTTCTCGGGGCCCCGACCTCACATACCCTAATCATTATGATCACATACATCATCCACCACAAAGTTGAAAATGAACAATTTTTTCATACCCAGTCATCACTTTTGGATCAATTAGAATCTCGACTATCTGCTTTAGATAGGCAATCTGCTTTAGAAAAGCAATCTGTCGAATCTAGTTTTTCTAGGCAATATGAAATGCATGCATGCACCTTATGTGGTGGCTTAGACCACCCTGCTGAATACTGTTATATTTTGCATGCTTTTAGGCAGTCTAGGGAAAACCATGATGTATCTAGAAGTGACTATTGGGACCATAATCAACCTGCACACATGCATCATTCACCACAATGGGGAGATGAACAATTTTATACTCCCCCAACTCCTAGTTTGCAATCAATAATGGAAACACTCATGGAGCAAAATGCTAGGCTTGAAATGAATGCAATGCATGACCATCCACATAGCAACATGTTTGAACTTCCCTTCTCTAGTGAACCTCATGCACAACCATACAATGAATATCCATATGAGGAATGCATACCCACTAGTGAAGACTCTCCTTCAATAGAACAACTCAAGATGATTCTTCAAAGGAACCTGATTGAGTTACGAAATGATAGGATTGAAAATAGTGTTTCTAGTTTTACTCATGCAACTAACATTGAATATGAACCTAATCTAGAGGTAAATGAGTACACTAAAAATACTACAATTTTGAATGGAGAGATGAATTCGTGCTATGATGATGATGATGATGAATATGAAGAGCATGTGTATTTTGAAAATGTAGTAGAATCTTTAGGTTCAGAGACATTAAGTGTCTCTCCTGTGAACCCTATGAATGATGCTTCTTCTGATATTCATGCATGTGATATTGATGTGGAACCTGTGCAATTATCCTGTGAAAATGAACATGATTTACCCTCTTCTGACTCTAGGAAAGTGTGTGATGGTGCAAATGATTTTATAAATGAAAATAACGTAGATGTACCTAACCTCTTTCCTGAGTCACAAATTGAAACTCCTCCACCCAACCTAGGTGTTGTTTGTAACAAAATTGCGAAACCAACTTTTCTGAATATGCCTAATCTAGGCCTAGAACTTTGTGCTTCCCAAGTCTTCTTGGACTATTTTGCATCAAAGTATAACACTTTTAAAGAACCACAGTTGGAATGTGTATGTCTGCCTGTAATTAGCAAAACTCATTTCGAGTTAGACCTTTTGCATGATGTACCTTTAAAATTGCAAGATTTTGTTCTCACAAACACACCTGTTCACAAGTTTAGGTTTGGGGGAAACTCATTCCCATTTGCAGTCTTACTTGCAATCTCATATTATATTTGTGTAAGGCTGTTAATGTGTGTACATATTTTCTACTGGGTTGATCCTCAACTCTTTAGACTCTTGGTTTATGGTGCATTTTCATTGTATATATCCAGTAGGACTTGTTAAATTTTTCTTTTCTTGATTCGGTTGAGTCTTCTTGCACATATATTATGCTAATCCGATATGATCTCCGTTGAGAATATTGGATTCTAGCCTTGACGAATGAAGCTCAACCTTGCTCTCGCCGACACATCCGGTAATCTCTTCCCTTTTTATCTTATCGGCATAGTTCTCGTGGTACGTGATTTGTTCAAATTTTTTCCTATCTGTGACACATTGAGGACAATGTTTGATTTAGGTTTGGGGGTGCATTTGCATTTAGAGTTTTTAGTTTTTATTTTGCATTTAGAGTTTTTAGTCTTTTATTTTACCTTTTATTTTCAAAAAAAAAAAAAAAAAAAAATTGCATAAAAACCTCCAACTTTTAGAGATTTTAGAGTCACTAGCATGCTTCTAGCTATGTTTACATAGAGAGTCTGACCGAAATAACAGAAATTGGAAGTACCGGAGAACACAATCGGGTTCCTTAGTTGATTAGAGCGTTAAAGTCGGATTTAACCATACCGGAGGGCGAATTAGGTGTTGTTTAGATATTCGGTAGTAGAATTGTGATCACCCATAGTGGAGACTACCCATTTTACATCAAGTGAGGCACCAACCTTCAATTTTTTGCAACTTTCTAGAAAAGTCATTAGAGTGTGTGTCACCTTACGTAAATTCGGGTAGGAATGGTGAGCTACCCAACTTCGCACCATTTTCAGCACTACTTTTGATCTCTTGAGTGCTAGTTTTTGTCAATCATGAGGGTGACGTCTAAAGATGAAAACTCCTTCTAAATACCGATTTGCCGTTAGCATCACTCTCTCTCTCAATCAAAGAAGACTCATAGAAACACATCATCGTCAAGAACCTGAGCGAGAATCGAATATTGAAAGAAAAGTTGAGATAGTCCAAGGTTTACGTGCAACAAAGAAAACGAAAAGAAAATAGGATGAGAATTAATAAAATTTATAAAATCAAGACAATACAAGTTGTGGAAAAATTGAGTGATAAAGTACTTTGTCCATGGAGTTAGTTATTTCATTATTTGTATTTTTATTTTCACTTATTGTAAATTCAAAAAAAAAAAAAAAAAAAAAATTCAAAAAAAAAAAAAAAAAAAAAAAAATCAAAAGTCAAAAAAATAAATAAATAAAAAATATTGTAGTTTATTTTCTTATTTTTGCTACCACCATGGTAAAGAAGAGTTCAAAAAGAAAAATCCAAACAACAAGGAATTTGAGTAGAAAAGTTAAAAATTGTCAAGTTTTGTGAAGTTTAGAAGTTCGTCATCAACATTTGAAGACCGAAGACCGAAGATTGAAGACGTTTCTATGGTTCTTATGAGAGAGTGATATTAATTGCCGATCGGGTGAAAAGTGAGTGAGTACTCCCACCCCTTTCTAATGGTTGATTTCCTTCATTAGAGATCATTAGAAAAAGATTCTTTTTGTCCACATTTCTGTGGAGTCTCCAGATTTTATTTCGGAAGGTTATCCTTCTTACCTACAACGTGTGCACGATTTCTCTCTTTATTCCTGCCTGCACACATGAGAGACTAAAAAAGCGATCTTTTTGAGTGCAATTATCATAAAATCCTAATGGTGAGGCGAGAAGTTGAGACTTATGATCACAATCGAATCCGAATTCTTTCATATGGTATGGTTACTTCTCGCTCGGACTTAAGGATGAGAATGCGTTCTTTGGTAGTTCTAACTTCATTACTAGCATGCGAAACTCTATGTCCTCATAGCTTCTAGGATGCTTGAGACTCTTTTACACTCTGAAGTTGGAGAAGGTTTTGTGGGTACACCTCTGGTAAACCCTCACGAGACTACAACTCGTCCACTAGGGACACCTAGGGGTTTAAAGGCTTAGTGCATACGCTAAATGCATTCGAGAGACTGCGACGGGGGTATAGTTAGGATTTCCTAATTTCTGTTTCACTTGAGGACAAGTAAAATTCAGGTTTGGGGGTATTTGATGAGTGCCAAATAGTGCATATTTATACACCTTTTTATTGGCATTTTACTCATCTTTTGCACTTAGAAATCGAGATATTATCCCATATTCTCGTATTTTCCTTGTTTTCAAGAATAAATATTTGTATTAATTAATTTTGTGTTTTTAGGTAATAAATAAAGTCCTAGGAGAAACCGAGGAGCTAAAGAGCGAAGAATTGGAGTCAAACATCTATGGAGCAGATAGCCAAAGCCCGCGCGCGAATCAGTTGCAACCCAACAAGGAAGACATGGGCTAGAGCTACCCACGACCCGGATCCGGACCCGTTCATCCCGAGCCATTCAGATCGCGTCTAGCTACATCCTACGGTCGCTCCATCGTTCACATCATGTCTTGATACTCCCGCTCCACAGCAAATCGCCTCAGTTCATCCTCAGCCGTTCAGATCTTCCTCATCAAGATCCTACGCTCGCTGAGGCCTTCTCCATCAATCTTCGATGCACCCGTGCAACACTGAATCACCCATAACCCTATACCCCCATCGACCCACCTCATTTCTCTTCTTCTCCTTCTCTTTCTTCTCCCCGACCAGCCTCTGCAAAACCCATTCTCCACCTTCTCCTCCCTTCCCCATGGCGAGAGCAGAGCTGCCGCTTCCACCACCTCCATCATTACCTTCCCCGACATCAAACAACAACTCCAACACCACCTACGCCTCATCCCTAACCCTAGATATCTCTTTCTTAGTTTCTACCAACCCTAGAAGCTAAATCAGAGATGACTAGAGCTAGGGTTCACAACAAGCGATGCATGGATGATTTGACAAGAGGGGAGTACGAATCCGAGAGCATGGGCGATTAGGTTTGCATTCAATTTCTGTTTTGAAATTAATTTAGGGTTTGGGAGTTTTCTCTTGCATGTATAAATAGAATTCAGTTGTGGGTGTTTGAGTTCACACCTGGATTAGCCAGAGCAGTCATTTAGCTTTAATTTTGTGTATTTTGTTCTATCATGTTTTAGTTTAATTTGCTAGGGTTTGAATGAAACCCTATCTTATCACTGTGATTTTCATATTTCATGTATTGTTCTTGAGTGTTTAGTTTTCAAGATAGGTTTTAATCTTAGCATGTCACACTTTGCTCTCACAGTGCATACCAATACCATGGATGCACTGTAGTTAGAATCTCTCTGTGAAGATGATGCTGCAACTCAAGCTTAACCATTATCAAGCCTCAGATTAGTTGTACTCTAAATAGACAGTTAATGCTTTGGTAAGATACTCTAGTTGTGATTAAACTATCAACCGGAGAAACATCATAGATATAGGGTAGATTTGACACATCTCCCTTATCTGTCAAAGAAACAATAGCAATATCATGAGTTGAAGACATAGTATAAGTTAGTGGTGGATTTGAGACCCTAGTATCCCACTGTCACCACTGGTTTTCACTTGTAGTTCATTTTATTTCACTATTTCAGTTACTAAACAAACTCAGTCGCTTCGACAAAAACCTCTGTTGTCACATTGTCACTTGAAACTCAGTTTAGGCAAGCCTTAGATCATTTAAGCACACCCTAGTCCTTGTGGGATCGACCCGTACTTGCCGCGTCTCCAATAGACGCCGTGCACTTGCGGTATTACACGTAGGCTATCATTTACATACACTTTCGAGGCCTACCAAATAACAGTTGACCGAAGTTAATTAGCCATATGAACACTTTTGTATTAACCATGTTCATCTTAACACTTCTAGATCAATTGATAATCAAATGAATCTAATTGTGTTACTCATAGAGTTGTTCAATTGTTTATATTCTCATAGAAGTATACAGGACACAATTGAAACAAAATTGGATTGATTCGAAAGAATCAGTTCATGAACATTTTAGCCTCGTTTTGCAACGATTACATCCCTTAGTATATAAATGTATTTGTTCATGAGTATGAAATCATACTTAACCGATTTTAGAACTTGAACCACTTAAGTTTGCAAACGGGTACGCAAACTTAAGACATTGTTCACAAGCCGAGAATTTGCAAACGGGTATGCAAACGTTAGCTCCAGACCTAACTCAGTTGAAACCATTTGCAAACGGGTACACAAACTTGGTTCCCAGACTTTAACAGTTAAATCAGTTTGCGAGCGGGTATGAAAACTTAAGTACCCTGACTTAACAGTTGAATAAGTTTGCGAACGGGTACGCAAACTTAACTTTCGGTCCTGAATTCCAACAAAATAGTTCGCACACTTAGTACATAAACTGTGATGTACCCAGACATGGGTTTTAGCTCTTAACTCTCATTTCAATCACTGAAACATTCTTAGAAGACGACAATAGCTATCTCACACAAACTATTAGCTTATAAGCAATTTTCAAGTGATCGAATGATCAATACGAAACATTCCGAGTCTACATCAAAGGACTGTCTCACATAAATCATGTAAGATGTTACCAGGTGATTTTCACATGATCATCTTTTGACTTTAACAAGAATAATGATGAACGTAGTTAAAGCAAAAAGGTTTCCAACACATATTTCGAGAAAGATATGAGCGAGTTAAACTCAACTCGAAATATCAAATGTGTATAATGTAAAGTTTATATATCTATACGACTTTGTCTCAATAGGAGATAGAATAAAATAAACTTCTGAGTGATAAATGAGTTCAAGTCTCCACATACCTTTTGTTGATGAAGTTCCACAATTTCCACTTAGTAGTTCTTCGTCTTCAATCGATGAGCGCCGTGAAGTCTAAAGCTCAATTACACATTCTATCCTAATCCGAGACATAGCTATCAGTAGACTAGAAATCAAGACTTATAGTTTTGATAACTAAACTTGACAAACAAGCTTGAGATAGCAACGCTTGCGAGTTCGACCGAGCAGTACTCTAACATGCTCAACTTGAGGAACAAGTTCGGACGAAGAAACTATCACCGGAAGAAGAAGAATAAGAAGAAAGGGGAAAGATCAAAGAGAAAGTGGACAAGGAACACAATGAAAATCATACAAAGTGGTTGTAATTTCAAAGAGATTGGGAGGTTATTGGTCTCTTACCGAGGATACGTACGAAAAGAATTTGAACAAGTTTATTGCCAATTGGAACGAAGGGTATCCAAGTGCCGTCTCGTATTGTCGGAAGCAATGGTTGGATAAGTAGAAGGAAAAATTTGTGTATGCATGGATGAAAAAGAAAAGAGAAATTGAGACAAGACCATCAGACCAAACAGAATAAATTGTTCAATAAAATCGACCACTGGTTCCCTTATATATGCCAGCTGAGTTGATCTAGAATTAGGATTATCGACCACTGGTTCCCTTGTATATTCCAGTTGTGTTGATATTAGTCAGACCAGTATCTCAGGCCATTAGGATAGGTTCATTTTGGCAGTGTCCTTCAGACATATATGAGAAACACCGTTCACCTAGTCAACATCAAAACCATCTATGTTTTTCTCTATATCCATCTCTTAATCTATCCATGTGATTTGTTGACTCCGTATATTGATGTCCATAGTGCGAATATCTGAGTAGAGCTCTGTCACTTATATATGAATTTTAGTATGCTTGAGTGCAAACTCATATACATCAATTGGAATTTCGCATCAGGGTACTTCCTCATGTAGTCAATGAGAGTATGCCGACCAAGGAGATTCTTTAGTGCCTTCCAAGGTTCTGCGTAGATATCCAGGGTCATGAGTAAAGGTTTTGTGGGCACACCTCTTGTAAACCCTCCCGAGACTATAACTCGGCCACTAGGGCCACCTAGGGGTTTAAAGGCTTGTTGCACACGCTAAGTGCAATCGCGATGCCTGCAACAGTGGGTTAGGATTTTATTTTGTAGATTTGATTTGCTCGGGACTAGCAAATAATAAGTTTGGGGGTATCTGATAGACGCATTTATATGTCTATTTTGATCTCGATTTTCTATATTGTTAGTACCCATTTTTGTATTTATTTTGGCATTTTATGTTTTTGTATGTGTTTTTGGAGAAATAAGATTTTGCGGTGAAATTGGCTCGAAAAGTGATTTTTGCACTCTTGGGAGAAAACTACTAAAGGCACCCATCATTTGGATAAGGGACACCTCACTGCTAAGGGGACCTCACTGCTAAAGGGTGTCCAGCGCTGGCTAGGGGCCACCCTCATCTTTATCGTTCAAAAATGGAAAATGGCGGGAAAAGAATTACAGAGGCCGAATTTCCATGATTTGGATTTGAATGAGATTTTCTCGTGGACTTTCATCGGACTGAGTTAGAGCTTCTCCAACGGTGGTTGTGTGTTTTTCCTAGGTGGCAACCCAAACAAGACATCTTCATTCCAATTTTTCCTTAAATTTAGGGAGAAAAAACATTTCATCTCTAATGGTGTTGTTGGTGATTTTTTATAAATTAAACACATTTTTTTATTTTTAGTAAATTTTAGATTTTATTACACCTAAAGAGGGCTATTTAATATATTGGAATTAATTTTAGAAAGCAAAAGCTTATTAGGATAACTTGACATTGTCAAGGTGAATGTCTAAAACCTGACATTCACCTTGACAATGTCTAACAAAAAATTAAGCCATGTCATCTTCACATTGATTTAAAAGGTTGGGTTGGAGAAATTTTTTAGGGAAAATGAATGTCTATCATATGTGGACTTAGACATTTATCTTCATATACATTCTGAAAAGACGAGGGTACCCAAATACACCACAATCTTTTATTTTGATCACAACCTATACAAGACCCACTGAGTATAAACCTCTTGGAGATACAATCACTCAAGGAATATTTCAACATAGTGTCCACTTGAAATAGGGTTAGTCCGGACTGGCCTAACAATGTGAGAATATCAAAGTCAAGTGGAGAAATCCAATACACTTTGTGTGATCCTCTATGGATATGAAATCGAGACAATACAACAACAAAGTGTTCACTTGATAATAGTAAAACCTTATAAGATAAATATCAAGTGCCTAGTTAACATACAAGTGTTATTAATTTAATTATAATATAACACAATTATAATGCGGAAATAAAGTAAAGCACACACCAGAATTTTGTTAACGAGGAAAACTACAATCTTGTAGAAAAACCCCGGGACCTAGTCCAGATTTGAATACTCAATGAATTAAGACGCTATAAAAAGTAAACCTGCAACTTCGTGTAGACACTACTAAGTAAACTAAAATCCTAGTTACCCAGCTTCAACAATATTATTGTTTTGATAATATCTAGCAGAACCGAAGTTCTCAATAGATATTTCATACCAAATATCCTAGCAGAACAGACGTTCTCTTTAGGACTAGATCTAGTATATCTTCTCAATGATTCACAACAACTTATTCTTCAAATCTTCAAAGTCTTCAATCTTCTAATTAATCTTCAAAGTAACAGCCTGCAAAAACAGACTTGATTCCTTCTTGATTTGTCGCACATAACAGAGTCTGTTAACAATGGCAAATCAATGAATCTATCTTATGGATCTAGAAAAACTTAGATCCGTAGAAACGTTAAATCCTTGATCTAGTTTGAGTGAGCCTTATATCAGAAGAGAATGCTCTCAAGAATAAACAATCTAGGTGCAATCAAAGATTCAACAACCGTTTGTCAATTAAATCAATAATCGAAAACTAAAATAACAATGCAATCGTCTAGTTTCCCACTAACGGTACTAATAGAGCTTCTCAATCCCAAAGAAGTCTCTAAACTGAGCGGCCGTAAGAGATTTCGCCTAATTAGGTTACTCTCCTCTCTGAATAGGCGGCTTCACCAGTAACAACACAACTGAGATAGTTCTTGCTATACGAAGGATTAGTTTGCTAGAAATGCAAACTTCAAGTATTTATAGACAAGGAAGTTTGGACACCAGGGAATTTCCAAAACCGAAAATATTCTCAAGATATGCAATATATTCCAAATTTGGTTTCCATAATTCCTGGAAATGCTCTGTCCAAATTTGGAAAATCTTTTACTAGTAAATGCACATTACTAATTCTCGTTTTCCTAAAATAAAATTAAAAACCTTAAATAAAAGATTCTTAACTTATTTATCTTTCGATCCTGGGATTTTCTTCCTTTAGATATTAAGGAATAACTTTGAACAATAAAAGATAATCATTACAACACATGTTCAAAGTATGTCGACATCCTTACTTTATAATGCTTCTTTCATACCTACAACCTTGAAACCGATTTTCCACACTTCCAAACAAGTTTAGAATTGGTTCATATGACTTTCAAGAACTACGTGATTGACCAAGAACACCCAATCACAAATCATGGGTTTAACGGTTCTACCAAAACAAGTTTCAGTTCTACCTCCATGTGAGTACTGTGCATAGTCACACTAGCTTTCCAAAATTCGGTTGACTAGGTACTAGGATCGGTTCCCCACATATATATGGTATGTAACTTATATATGTTGCACATGTCCATAGGATCGGTTCCCCTTTCTGCTAAAAACTTGTTGCACCTCATGCAAGGATCAATTCCCCTTTGTGATGTGTTGCACCTCTTACTAGGATCGGTTCCCCTTTACCCAGAGTCGATCATACACAAATCACAAACTCGATCATACCATCTCAGGTGATTACTTAAGATCGGTTTCACTAATAAAAGTCATACCAATACATAAGTCGGGCCTTGTGAATAATTTTATGAAGAACACAAATAAGTCATGAGTGGTTATACTAAATCGCACATATTAGTTGTGAAAAGGCGAGGGTACCGAAATATACCTCAAGCTAAAACTTTTCCTACCTATAAGTCCTTTCTCCGAAAGTGATTGTCTATGGACAGAGTCGAGACAATGCAACTAATCGGTTCACACTTCGTGTGATCGTCTATGGATACGAGATCGAGACAATACAACAACGAAGTATGTTTACTTGATAAAAAGGTTCGAACTTAACCAAACACAATGGGGTTCACTTATCAAGTAAATAGGAATTAACGTTTGTGTGATTTACTTTAATTATACAACAAGATTTTGTTAAGAGGAAACCGCAAATGCAGAAAAATCCCGGGACCTTGTCCAGAATTAAATACTCTTAGGATTAAGCCGCTACATAAAATTACACCTAACTTCGTATAGTTGAGACCATGCAACTAAACCTATAGTTCACCTAGTTTCGTCTGTATTCCCACGCCTCCGACCTATAAATAAGTCAGGTACTTGGAACAATTCCTTTGGTTCATATTCCAAACAGTAAAGGAACAACAAATCTGTTTGGTATCAACTCTCTTCAACCAAGTGATATGAGTCGGACAAAGGCTCTTCTGTTTATCTTAACATAAACTCCTTTGTCATGTCCTTAGATCTATCTTATGTTCAATTACCGAAGTAATCGTTTAAGATTAAGCCAACAACACTCTTAATCCAAAGAATTGTGTTGATGCCGATCTACTCAATTGATCAATCCAATCTATCACAAGGATAAACCGATTATTAATTGGATCCTCTTTTACCGAAAAAAGTATTGTGCACACCAAAGATTATGAACCCACAAATTAGAAATCTTCAATATCATCTTAGATCTTCAATAAATACCTGCACACAATCACTTGAATCTCTTGTGATCAATCACGCACATAACGGAGTCTGTTAACAATGGATTATTACAAGATCGTCTTTAGAACTAACAACAGTCTAAAGATCCCTATCGAAACTCTGAACTAGTTTGAGTGAATCTTACATCAGAAGAGAAGATTCTCAAGCATAAACAAACTAGGTGCAATCAAAGTTCAACCACCGTTAGTCAATCAAATCAATGAAAACAAAAGATAAACCGCAATTATCTAGTTTCCCACCAACGGTACTAATAGAGCTTCTCAATCCCAAAGAAGACTTTAAACTGAGCGGACGTAAGAGATTTCGCCTAATTAGGTTACCCTCCTCTCCGAATGGGCGGCTTCACCAGTAGCAACACAACAAGAGGTAGTTTGTTGTTACGAGGGATTAGTTTGCAAGAAAGGCAAATTTCAAGTATTTATAGACAAGAAAGTTTGGACACCAAGGAATTTCCAAAACCGAAAATATTCTCAAGATATTCATTAAAACAAAAATTCGGTTTCCATAATTCCTGGAAATACTCTGTCCAAAAATAATGATCGAAATCTCTCAGAAAATCTCTAATTAGTAAATGCACATTACTAATTCTTATTTTCCTAAAAATGAAGTTAATAACCTTAATTAAAAGATTCTTAACTTATTTATGTTTCGATCCTGGGATTCTCTTCTGTTAGATATTAAGGAATAACTTTGAACAATTAAATAATATACAATCACATCACGTGTTCAAAGTATGTCGACATCTTTACTTTGTAAGTTCTCTTTCACACTTACAACCTTGAAATCGATTTGCCACACTTTCAAAAAAGTTTAGAATTGGTTCATTTGACTTTCAAGAACTATGCGATTGATCAAATAACATTCAATCACAAATCATGGGTTTAACGGTTCTACCAAAACAAGTTTCGGTTCTACCTTCCATGTGAGTACTGTGCATAGTCACACTAGCTTTCCAAAATTCGGTTGACTAGGTACTAGGATCGGTTCCCCACATATATATGGTATCTAACTTATATGTGTTGCACATGTCCATAGGATCGGTTCCCCTTTCTGCTATAAACCTTGATGCACCTCATACAAGGATTGGTTCCCCTTTGTGATGTACTACACCTCTTACTAGGATCGGTTCCCCTTTACTGATGTGACTCAATAATGTTGTAGTAATAGGTAGGGGTTGTCGTTCACTCGGACTTGTTGAAATCGATTTTAGGATTTAATAAACTAAAATAAAAGAAAAATATATACAAATATTGTCACAAGATGGAGAGAGTTACTGGGATTTAGGATTCCGCCAAACTCATAACAAAAGGTTCAAATATTAATTCTTTTAACAATTATAGCTCAACAAATAAAAACATGGACTCTTATTTTTTCCAAGGTTGATTCTCAAAATATTAGTTATAAATCGTAAGCATGGGACATCAAACATTTAAGCAAGCATGACCCATCTAATAAAATCATAACTAATTTAATCAAATCATAATTCAATTTTTAATTAGTGCAAAAGTCATAAAAAGAATTAATTAAAATTACCCATGTATGAAATTCGTCTTCCTCCGTCGTCCCAGTGTTGGAGTCTAGCTCATCATGTTGGAAACACGCTTAAAATATGATTTTATTGCTCAAAGGTGCTTACAAATGAAGAAATGGAGAAAATGATGTAAATCAGGTGTTTGCAACGTTTATAAGTGTTGCAAACACTGTTACAAAGAATGATAAAGATGAGATGCTGCTGTTGTTTTAAGTCTGCCCTATAAACTACGACCCACCTATGTGAGTCTTTACCACTGTAGCGAAAACGACAGTCTTGGGTCATCCTGTTCTTCGTGTTCTTGAGGTGTAGCAGCAGCAGCAATGGTGTTCTCTGGAACTTGATTCTCCGGCTCTGTTGAGGCTCTATACCTCTCCCTAACTCTCCATAAGCCTTCTACTCGACCTCAGCCCTCAATATATACCCGACAGGTCTTCAAAATCTCTGCTATAACTCCAAATATTATCGTAATAACTTCCCGGATATTATTTCCTCGTTATTCTTCTTCACACGTCTGTCACGGGGATAATTCCATTTTTAATCGATTCTCGTGTTTGCAAAGAGTCCGGTAGCACTCCCAACAGATACAAACTCGTACAAAATTGAGTCCAACTCTTTCAAAACTCATGCAGCTTCCTAAAATAACTCCACAGAGAGTCCACGATATCTTCCTCCCTGTTTATCAGAATCTCGTGAAATCTTTCCTCTTTTACGTGCATGGACCATATACCTTCCCTGTTTAACTCTAACAGGCTCAAATCTATCCAAACACGACAACAAATCCGAGTCAATCTCTACAGGCATCAATCCAAAATAATACGCAGGTAAGAGTAATACTTTCCCGCCAAAACTGTTTTTGAGTGAAGAGGAAGAAGATACTCCCCCTAACAGAAATGGGGTGCGAATAGCCATTGGGTGTGCAAAGTAAATAGGGCGCCCCTTAGCAATTGGGTTACCCCTTATCCAAAGTGGGGGTCCAAATATCAAATGTCCTCTGGGGGTGTTCCGAGCAACTTTTCGAGCCGAATTTTCCAACAATCTTTATTTCCAAAAAAATACCTACAAACACACAAAACACCATAATAAGGACAAAAACGAGTACTAACAATATGAAACATTTAGGACAAATTAGACACATAAATGCGTCTATCATTTACCCAGAGTCGGTCATACATAAAATCACAAACTCGATCATACCTCCTCAGGTGATTACTTAAGCTCGGTTTCACTAATAAAAGTCATACCAATACATAAGTCAGGCCTTTGTGAATAGTTTTACCAAGAACACAACAAGTCATGAACGGTTCTACTAAATCACACATATTGGATGTTCACAAGATATGCAATGAATAACAATCCCAATAACGTCTGGCGATTTCCTTTTCGATTCACAAACAAGTTTATGAACTTTACTTCCTTAGAACACATGTAAAACATTGTTCCCTAGGATGAAATCCTCACCTCATACCCATACATAATCACAATAGCATTCAAATGATTATGGCAATGTCTTATCTACAAAGTTTAATGGTTAAGCAATAAACCTCGTATTGTATTCCTTAACTCTTTGATCATAATAATATAACTTAACATGTTATGTTTTCAATCTAAAAGATTTGAAAGACGCAAGATATAAATGTAACAAGTCAAGTCATAGTTACTAACCTCAAGCTGAAGGATAATGTCTTTGTTGTCTTCAATCCATCTTCAGATCTTTGTGAGTAACTGGAGCACAATACTTCTATCATTTCTAGTTTAACCTATCGAAGTTGACTGTAGTTAACATATTAAGCGACTCGAGTTTTGGAACTAAATATGACAACCAATCTTGACATACCAACGCTTGGTGGGTTCAACTGAGCAGTGCTCTAACGATCTCCCCCTTTGTCAATTTAGTGACAAAACTCTATTACATATGGAGATAAACGAATTACATAAATAACTCATACTAATCTGCATGTATTCAAAAATAAATGTCGTTGTTGACATTATAATAACAAAGAATATTACTCCCCATAAAGGTAAGATAGGTAGATTTTATCAATCCGCACGTCTTTGTTATTCCTTTGTAATGATATGTTACTCCCCCTTAGTCCATGCTTTCACTCTTTCGTCAGATAAACATTTAAACACCAATGTTCTTTTCCTTAGTGATACCAATTAATATAAAATCAATGCAAGTATCACTTGTTTAGTCCATATATTTCTCCCCCTTTTTGTCACAAAATGACAAAGAAACGAAAAAATAAAGGATAAACCGAAAAGAATCTTACAAATCTTGAAATAGACTTGCAACCTATAGAGTTAAGCAAGAGGGTTCCACACACCATTTCTGATAACTAATATCAAAACCGAAACTACAAAGTAATTTTGTTTTGATATGTTATCAAGGAAACAATTTCCCGAAGCAATTTTCCCTAATAGTTTAGCAAACCAAAAATTAACTAAGCACCTTAGTTCCTTTGCTAAACCAATTGTACAAATACAATCGCTTGTTCGATAAGACCAAAATAAAGATAACTATATTTTTCTCATCAGGTTCTAATTATCCATATAACTTAGACCTTTAACTTTTAAACAAGACAAGTACTAGGTTAGTTAACTATCATTTCTTGTTAAGGCATCCGATTAGACTTGAATAACCGAAACCTCCACTTTGATAAGTCTAACTAAGATCAGAATTAACTTAGTTTCTCTTATCCGGAATCAAATTGGACTAAACAATTGATCCCGAAAACACTTTTGTTAAGCCATAGATAATTCATACAAACTAAATAAATCAACTTGCATAATTATTTATCTCAACCGGAAGCAATTGAATCAACATAGACATTGAAGCACCACAATTGCATCGTAAATTTCATAAGCCTAAACAATTGATACCAAACAATAAAGCAAGATAACAATAGTTTTTCTTAACCGGAAACAATTGAATCACACACACACATCCATACACACATAATGGAATAAACATCAATTGTACCGAAATTTTGTTAAGCAAAAGCAATAGATATAAAATAAAATCAGGCTTTTCTTAAACAGGAAAACGATTAACTAACAAAGTCGTTACCTCGAGTTCCGCATCCTCTTCACTTCAATGTTTTGTCATCCTTTAGCAAAGACATAAGAACAACAAAAGCAACCTTTACCAGAGAAAGGTTGAAGTGGTTTTAACTATTACGTGCCAATAGTAATAAGCTATCAAAAACTCATATGTATAATATATACACAACTTATGAAAAATAAATTGATAATAGTATAATCGTGACTCACGTATGGGATTAATTGTCATCATCCTTTTATGATTATTTGATTAAGAAACCCAAAAGGTTAGATATGAAATTTGTTAAATCAAAAGTCACAAAATCATAAAAAGGTAACAGATATGAGACCTAATTATCTCATATAACGATGACAACATGGAGCTACATTCATTTGGTCAAGAACGTTTAGCACAATATTCTAAATGTCATGAGTATTGAAACTTATCATTCGAGTGTCATCATTGTGACTATCCTTTGATACCTTCGTGGTTGTCTTTAGAGAAGACTTTGGACTCCATTTAGAAATGGGTCTTACAGGAGCAACTTTGTTCTTCCTATTATTTCCTCATGAAATCCAAGATGAATCTCTTGAGGAAACAATAGGGTAACTGTAATGTGGAAAACTATGAGAGTTAGCCTTTCTCCAATTTGGAACATCAGATCTGGTCTTTACAAAGTTATCTCTCCTTTTATTATTTGAGCGATAATGAGAAAACTTTGGAGAAGCCTGACCATCAAACTTTGAACTATCATTACAATAATTCTTTTGCTCATTTTTAGGACAATGATGTCCTGATTTAGCACGAGAAGCATTATTGAGTTCAGCCAATTTTTCGGAAACGCGTGCATCTATGGCTTTCTCATTCCTTTTACGGAATCTGCACCCCCTTTCCAAGTGTCCTTTATTTCCACAATAATAGCAATGCTTAGTAACACACGAAATATGAGGCTTAGTATTACCTTGTTGTGGATTCTCTTTCATTGGAGTTTGACGGATTTTACGTTTTCGGTCTTTTACTGAAGATGAAGGTGTTACAGATTTTTCTTTTATGGAAGAGTAATCTTTTGTTGCATCCTTTGAAGCAATTTCTTCAGCAGAGTCTTTAGGTTTTACAAACTTTTTCTCATGTTTAGTATTTAAAGTTTGTTTACCTTTGTAGTCCAATCCTCGCGTGTCACGAGGAACTCTAGTTGACTTCAACATTGAGTCAAGTTGTTATGTGCTACTATCGAACTTTTTCAAGTCCGCTTTTAGACCCATATTCTATTTTTCCAATGTTTTTATTTTTTCGAGAGCATTATCTAGATCAACCTTAAATTTATCAATTTGAACTTTATAATCTAAAGAAATTTCAGATTCGGTAGAATTACGTTACCTTAGTGTTCTTTAGGTTCTCCAACTCCAACTCTGTATATTGGTGAGGTGAAGCTGTGGCTGAAGTAAAACAGGTGGAAACTAGAAGATGATACAGCCAAGGGTATTTCTGACCGTTTACAGTATAGTCAACTCAGTCAAGTTGACCGGATTCAATGACACCTGGCTATTTAACATCCGTTAACCGTTTAATTCAAAAAGACGGACGGAATTATAGTATCGGGTGTATTTTAGAAATATTTTAAAAAACGGGTGTATTTTGGAAAACACATTATCAAATGGGTGTATATAAAAAAAAACCCTTGTTTCTTCCACCAAAATCTCATTTGTATAGAATCCATTTTGTCAGTTATGAATTTAGGTATAGGAAAAACAGACATATGATGGGAAGGAAGACTACTTAACAAAAGCATATGGAGCAGTGTCTTTCCACGTGTGCTGTATGGCATATTTGTTACAAAAAAAAACTAATAAATTTTCATCCCAAATTAACTTGGCGTCATTAGGGGCGACCCGGAAAGAATTAGGGGCGACATATAAGACAAAATAGGGTCACCAAAAACTAAAATAAAGCCACCCCTTATCTCTGACTTTTTGAAATGGCAAATATACCATCCACAATCGGTAGTTTATTTACATAATCGGTAGATGTTAGGATAATCAGAGGTTATTGTGTACATATGTAGTTAGAAAGTTTTGTTATTTTGAAAAAAAGTACGCGAAATTGGGTGATATAAAAAGGAATTGGGGGATATTGATTACTTCTCCCAACCCATGGTGTCTGCTAAGGGGTGGTTTTGGTGTGCAAAAATACTAAAATACCCTTCCCTCAAAATAAAAAACAAAAAACTTAAAATCAAAAAACAAAATCATATCCCCCATTTCCATCTCCACTTCTTATTAATCTCTTTCAGGGTTAGAGCTTTGAAACCCAAATATTCTCCATTCCCTTTCAAATTCTAAACTCTCCCCACTCTCTTTCAAATTCTCTTCTCCTTCTCTGCCGGCTCCTCACTTTGGAAACGAATTTTTTTTTTTTTTTTTAATTCGGAAGTGATGAAGATAATGCTGCAAGTGATGAAGACCATGCCGGAATTGATGAAGACCATGCCGGAAACTGGTGTCGGCATGCTTGGTAACTAACATTCAATGCCGTAATTAAGTACCGGCATGCTCAATAGAAATCTATCAATGCCGGTAGTCAAGTGAAAAAAAAAATTCAAGTTTCTGGATACTTTACATCATGTGTCGGCATAGAAATTTTAGCATCATACTATGTCGGAAACCGGTGCCGGCATGCTCGAGAATTAACTAATTGTGCCGGAAGTGGACTAATTAAAACCAGAAAAAAATTCAAAACGGAATGTTTTTTACATCGCCGGAAGTGATGAAGACCATGCCGGAAATGGTGAAGAACCATGCCGGAAAATGGTGCCAGCATGCTTGGTAACTAACATTCAATGCCGTAACTAAGTGCCGACATGCTCGATAGAAATTTATCAATGCCGGTAGTCAAGTGAAAAAAAATTGAAGTTTCCTGGATACTTTTCATCATGTGCCGGCATAGAAATTTAAGCAACATACTATGCCTAAGCAAAGGTCTTAGGCATGCTCGAAAATTGGATAACTATGCTGGAAGTGGACTGATTAGAACAAAAAAAAGGTTTTGAAGATCAAAACCAGAAAATTTTGTTACGAGAGGGGCTACGCCCCCCCCGGACCCCCCGGATAGTGGCAAACAATTTATGAAAATTTCCAGCAAATGCCGGCATGGTTTTTAGGTTGAATACAATGCCGGCACCGAGCTATTTCAGCTGCAACAATGGTGGATTCAAAGAAAAAAAATCAAATTTTCAACCTCTTAGCAGCAATTCTCTCTTCACAATCATCCTCTACTTCCACCAAAAAAAGTTCCCTCTCAAAATTTTTTTCCATCTTTCTACTCTCATCTCATTCACCCAAATACAAATACACACTAATCATTTAACAAATACTTAAGAGTTTTACCAATTATTATTAACCACTAAACTTGATTAGTGAGGGGTAGATTAGGATTTTAAAAAATACTTAGATAAGGGGTGACCCCGAATTGATATCTGGATCCAGTTTTTGTCCTTTTCTTATATCTCCCAATTTTGCGTTCGAAAAAAACCTACAATCTAAAGGTATTTATTTACCATGTCTCCCGATTATGAAGTTGCCCCAAAATTGATATTTGAAAAAATCTCAAGTTTTTCGAATTTGGGAACTACCATAATCGGTAGACAATACTACAATCGGTAGTTGCCCCAAATTCGAAATTTTCAAAAAACCAATGGAATTTTGAATTTCTCTATTTGCACAATCGGTAGTTTCGTGATATTTATTATCTACCGATTGTACAATCGGTAGTATCGTGATGTTCTTTTATCTACCGATTGTGGTAGTTGCCCCAAATTCGAAATTTTCAAAAACCAATGGAATTTTGAATTCCTCTATTTGCACAATCGGTAGTTTCGTGATATTTTATAATCTACCGATTGTCAATCGGTAGTCTCGTGATGTTCTTTTATCTACCGATTGTGGTAGTTGCTCCAAATTCGAAATTTTCAAAAACCAATGGAATTTTGAATTTCTCTATTTGCATAATCGGTAGTTTCGTGATATTTTATAATCTACCGATTGTACAATCGGTAGTCTCGTGATGTTCTTTTATCTACCGATTGTGGTAGTTGCTCCAAATTCGAAAATTTCAAAACCAATGGAATTTTGAATTTCTCTGTTTGCACAATCGGTAGTTTCGTGATATTTTATAATCTACCGATTGTACAATCGGTAGTCTCGTGATGTTCTTTTATCTACCGATTGTGGTAGTTGCTCCAAATTCGAAATTTTCAAAAACCAATGGAATTTCGAATTTCTCTATTTGCACAATCGGTAGTTTCGTTATGTTTATTATCTATCGTGGTGTTATTTATCTACCGATTGTGGTAGTAGCCCTAAGTTCAAAATTTTCAAAACCAATGGAATTTCGGATTTCTCAAAGAAGAGAAGAACATAATCACACTCGGTAGATAAAAAAAAAAAAAAAACTAAACTACCAATTATGGAGGGATATATACGTATTTTCAACCTATTTTGTCTTATTATGTCGCCCCTAATTCTTTCTGGGTCACCTTAATGACGCCAGTCAAATTATATTTACTCGCCTAACTAAAATAAAATCCAATGCTAAATTTTTTATCTCAAACTTTGTCTATTCCTCATTTTTGAGATCCGCAACCGCACATGCAAAAAGACATCACTCTACAGTCTACAATAATATTGGCTATTCCTCACAATAGCATCACAACACAAGTACAATAATATTTGCTATTTCAAGGAATTTAAAACTCCGTAACAGGTCGTATTAGTTTAACTCAATTGTCATTAAGCAGTAAAAAATTAGCTATAGACACATGGGATTTGGTATTTAACTAGGACAGCTACAACTGAAATACAAGTTAAGATTCCTCCAGACAAAAAAAAAAAAAAAAAACATCCCGTAAATTTTTTAATCATTTATGATCAGCAGATCTCGGTCGTCACTGTTACTGAACAAAGAAAGAACCTCAGACAGAGAGATACGAGATACAACTTTGTAGTGGAAGACACTAATCGAAGACAAGTAAAATGGTGCCGGCTGGAAATTTCGGGCTATGTTTACATGGCTTAACAACAATTTTAGTCGCTATCTTTGTTGTCATTTCTGTTTATCTGATAAGCGAAAGTAGCCGGCCGTTCTTTGAAGGTATCAGCACAATGTCAAGAACTACAATGAAGAGTTACAACGAGACGACGATGAACAATGCACCGTCAAGTTGTGATCTCTTTTCAGGTAAATGGGTTTACGATAATTCGACAAATCCTTTGTATTCTTGGAAACAGTGCTCATTCTTGATGGATGAGTTTGCCTGTGAGAAGTTTGGAAGAAAGGATTTAAGATATCAGAATTGGAGATGGCAACCCAACCAGTGTGACTTGCCAAGGTATGTTTTTCAATTTGAGCTTTAATTTGATTAATTGGCCTGTTGGTTTCTATTTTTGAAAAGATATGCAAACCAAAACATGTCTAAAATTGAGAATTGGCTATATTCAAGGTTCAATGCCAAAGCATTGCTAGAGAGATTGAGAGGGAAAAGGATGGTCTATGTTGGAGATTCACTTAACAGAAATCAGTGGGTTTCCATGGTTTGCTTGGTGGAACCCGTAATCCCACCAGCATTCAAGTCTGTCAATATCAGCGGTTCTCTCAGAATCTTCAATGCCATTGTAAGTTCTCTGCTTCAAATTCTAAGGCATAAATGCATGGTTTTAAGTCCAGCCTAGATTGTAACCAAGGAAACATATATGTAGTGTACTATGGTTTCAATTGATTAATAATTAACCGCAAATATGTGTAGGAATATAATGCAACCATTGAATTTTACTGGGCACCATTGATGCTTGAATCAAATTCGGATAATCCGTTCGACCATCGAACACCACATCGAATAGTCAAGGCTGGAGCTATTGAAAAACACGCGATTCAGTGGACTGATGCTGACATACTTGTCTTTGATTCCTTCATTTGGTGGAGAGTAACAAACCTGGATGTCTTGTAAGTTCCACAAACCAATTCTTGTAAGAACCATACTGAAAGCATTAATATTCTAGGCTTAAGCAGCTAATGGAAATCATGTTTGTGGACAGATGGGGCTCCTTTGAAAAACCTAATGAAGGAGTCTACAAAAATTTGGGAATGGTGGGTAACTTTGAAATGGCTCTGAAAACATGGTCTGATTGGCTTGAAAATCATATCAACCGGACAAGGACACAATTGTTTTTCAACAGCATGTCACCAACACATGATTGGTATAATCTCTAATTCTCTACAATGTCATCTATTCAACTCTTAACAGCATGCAAACACATTCAAATTTACAGACTCCCAATCATCAAAATGTTGCAGGGCAGGTGAATGGGGAACGAGAAAACAAGGAAATTGCTACAGCGAAACCGAACCGATATTACAAGAACATTACTGGGGTCAAGCAACATATCCAGACATTATGAAGGTCGTGGAGAGTAGAATCAGTGAATTAAAAGTTAAAGGTGTTGATGTGCAAATACTGAATATTACACAACTATCAGAATACAGAAAAGATGCACATCCTTCCATGTATAAAATGCTATGGGTTCCTTTGACTCCAGAACAAATATCAAACCCTGCTAGTTATTCTGATTGTATGCATTGGTGCCTCCCTGGTGTACCTGATACTTGGAATGAACTCCTTTATGCTTACATAATATAACTTTTTAAGCTTAAAATTAAAGAGTGTGTTTCTTCATATTCAGTTATGTTTTAATAGTAGCTCTTTTATGCCCGAGAAATGCAAGGACTAAGCTCCCAATTCTTTAAGCTAGTTGGCACTTGTCACAGTCAAGGAGTCTCTCTATTTTTCCACCTCTCTGAGGACGGCAATAGTTAAAAATAAAGTAATACACTAGACTTGGTCCTAATTTAAATTCGCAAGAAATTGTACAGGATTAGCTTCTAGTCTCTTGAATTGCGACTATTCAAATTATTAAGAGTTCTTTCCACAGAAAAATTATTAACAACTCAATTTATAATCATTAAGGTTGATATCATACTAGGTTTCATATTGTTGGTCGTTTTCAAAGTCAAATATTTCATTTGAAAACATTTTGTACATTAGTTTTTGTCTTTCTGATGACGTATGTAGATGGAAAATGCAAAATGAGTCGTATAAAATGGGTGGATATATATGCCTAAGACTTAAACATGGGATACCACCAAGTTGTATGAATTTCAACTGTGTTATAATTTTCATTATCTCTGAAAAATCAATCAGCAATGGAGGTCAATAAGTGTAGGAGGCTCTTACTGATCATCTATGTTACCCTTGTTGTATTATTACCTACATCCCGATCAGCCATCACTTCTGGAAATGAAACGGATAGACTTTCTTTAGTTGCATTCAAAGAAAGAATTACAGGTGATCCGTTCCAAACGCTAAACTCGTGGAACGACTCTTTTCATCACTGCAATTGGATTGGAATTACATGTAGTCGTCGTCATCCAGGTAGAGTCACGGTCCTGAATCTAGTTTCTCAGAGTTTGGCAGGTTCTATATCTCCACATATAGGAAATCTTACCCTTTTAAAACTTTTTGATCTGAGTAATAATAACTTCAATGGAAAAATTCCACAAGAAATTGGCCATTTGCGCCGGCTCCGGTTTCTTTATTTGTCAAATAATTCTCTAACTGGAGAAATCCCAAACAATCTAACATCTTGTACTGAACTTAAATTATTCCTTGCGGAGAGGAATGAGCTAGTAGGGAGAATTCCTATCCAGCTTGGTTCCCTGTCTAAGCTTATTATTCTAGAAATATCGGCTAACTACTTAGAAGGAAGCATCCCCATCTCTGTGTCGAATATTTCCACTCTTGCTTTACTTTCTCTAGCATCCAATTCAGATATTGGCAAGTTATCTAGATTACTATTTTTCCAAATATCTGTGAATAACATATCTGGTACTATTCCTCCCCAACTTTATAACATCTCCTCAATCTACTGTTTTTCGGTGCTCAACAATCGACTTCATGGAACCATTCCACCATACATTGGAAATACTCTCCCTAATCTTGAAATGCTTGGTTTAGGTGGAAACATGTTTTCTGGCCGGCTGCCACATTCGATATCCAATCTTTCCAGATTACAAGTGTTGCATGTGCCAAAAAATCAAGTAGGAAATACTAGGGGTGCACATACCCTACTCATATCCGCCAATCCTACCCTACCCGCCAATATTTTAACCGTATCCTATCCTACCCACTATTTGGCGGGTAGGGTGACGGTTAGAGATTTTTTATCCGCCCTTAAATGGGTAGGGTGACGGGTAAACCTCGAAATTATCCTACCCTACCCGCCTTATATTGAAAAGACAAAATAACCCTTCCAATGTTTTTTTCTCCTGCACATTTTTTCGTTGTTTTTAAAGATATCAGGGGTAAAATATAAAATTTAGGTTATTCCTGAATTGACGGGTTGATGAATTTTGTCTAAGCTGCCTGTTTAGTATATATATATAATTTATTTTTTTTGAGATATAAATTTAGCTTTTTTTCCCTGTTCTTAGAAAGCAGAGTACTCTGTTTTGCATATTTATTATTGAATACTTGGGAATGAATCTTTGATAAAATAATTTGAGGGTAAGATCCATAGTTGTTCTTTCGGATTGTTGTTGGAAGGAGAATGAATAGAATCTTCTTTTGGGCTCAGGAATGCTGAAGAAATTAATTTATGCAGTTACTTGCTTCCCTAAGAAGTCCCTCTATGCTGAACTTTCTTTTTCCTTGGTCATTTCTCGTTTTCCAAATGCTCCCATTATCTCTTCTGTCATTCATTTGAAACAAGAATTTTGTCAGCCTGGCAACCGGGTCTATTTCTTCCAAGATTCTCATGGTGAGGCTTGAGGCGGACAACACTTGGAGTTCATATCTTCCCGTGGAATTGGAGTTTAGGCAACATAAACAAACCCCTAGCATCTCGGCCATGCAGAGAAAGAAACCATACATCATATTTACCCGCCACCCTATCCTACCCGACCCGTCAAGTGATGGGTCGGGTAGGATTTTACCCATTTACTGGCGGGTAGGGTGGCGGGTAAAAAAATTCTTACCCGCCATTAAACGGGTAGGGTGGCGAAATAGGCCATATCCTACCCACCCTACCCGTTGTGCAGCCCTAGGAAATACCATTAGGTCCTAGGAATAATATATTAGAGAGAGTCTAGTCCATTTGACTCAGTCAAGTGTCTGTTTGGTCCTATTTAGTAATATAAATTATAGTTTGGTCATAAAAATTATTTTTTGGTCCTAAGCTGATGTCATGGATGATGTAAATGTCACATTGTAGTGGCAGAAATACCCTTTTGGATAAGGACCATATATATAGTCAAAAAGTAAGAGAGAATAAATTATTCTCAGATTTACTTTCTCTCTCTTATATTTTTAGATCTAGAATTTATCTTTTTTTTTTTTCCTTTCTTCTTCTTTTTCCTCCTATAAATGGTATCTCCATTTTTTTTTCCTCTTTTCTTCCTGCTGCTGTAAACGATGGCGACGAAGGTGAAATCGATTAGATATTTAGATCGGTAGTTGTAGACGATGAATACGATGATGTTGATAATGTTGAATACGATTTTTTAAGGGTTTTTTTTCTTTTTTCTACTGCGGTTGACGATGAAGATGATGAAGAAGATGAAGATATGTTGTTGCTGCTGCTGTTGACGATGGTGTTAATCGATTTAGATATTTTTTTTAAAGGGTTTTTATATGGACTTCATTTAAGAATGAAGTCCTGCTTTTGTTAGGTTTTTATATGGACTTCATTTAAAATGAAGTCTGTTTTTTAGGTTTTTATATGGACTTCATTTCTGGAATGAAGTCTGTTTTTTTAGGTTTTTATATGGACTTCATTTCTGGAATGAAGTGCTACAAGAAAATAACTAAATATTAACACGGAAGGGTATTTTTGTCAGTTTTAATATTTTTAAATAATTATGGACCAAACAGTAAAGGCGTTTGACCAAAGGACCAAACAGACATGGGCCCACCTAAAAAAGGACCAAACGATATTTTTCCCAAAAATCAATTCACAGGACGTGTACCGCCGAATTTGGGATTCTTACAAGGTCTAACCACAGTTTCTATGGGTGTGAATCAACTTGGAACTGGTGAAGCGGATGACTTGAACTTCTTTGGTTCATTAACGGATTGTAGTCGCTTAGAATTCCTTGGTATAATGGCTAATAATTTCATTGGACCACTGCCTAACTCCATAGCCAACCTCTCAACCAAGCTTACCAAATTATACGTTGGCATGAATCCAATATCCGGTGAAATTCCAACCGGAATTGACAACCCATGATGACATGCTTTTAGATTCGTATCTTGTTGGTAAAGACCTTAGAGTTGTACACATAATATCTTTATCTGAAATAGTTTTTCCTAAAGCGTAAAAGACATTCACTATTTCAGAAAGTTTTTGATCAAATTCATCAAAGGTATCGTCTTCATCCATACGAAGGTTTTCCCATTTAGAAGATAGGGTTTGAAGCCTAGCTTCCTTTTCAGAGGCATTCCCTTCAAATACGATATTAAGAATACCCAAGGTGTGAAGGTACTGCAAGTGACGCACAATGATTACGCGTTACAGAGTTGCAGGCTAAGTCAGAGTTCCGCCGTAATGGTGCAATGCGAAGCCATAATAGCGCAACGTAAGCCATAATAGCGCAACGTAAGCTATAATAGCGCAACGCAAGCCATAATAGCGGTATTACTGTATAGATTGGCAAGTGTCAAGAATGGCATAAACCCACGGGGCCAATGTAGTGCAAGTGCAGCATTACATTGTAAACACATTTGGCTAAGTGATGAAGCTTATTGGCCGACACAATGAAGCTTCATTAAGGAAAGGCAAGACATGGCCAAAGTGACAGATGCAACATGCGATGTTGGCATCGATGCATATCCATGGAATTGAGTTGGCCCAAACTCAAGGAGGATGCAAGAGTGAAGAATAGACTGAGAGTTGGTCTATGGCATATATTCAAGGTTGGCCAAAGCTTGAATAATACAAACAAGTTAGTAATGCAAGAGTTGCATTGCTGTTGTCAAGCTAATTGGCGAAGTGGAGCATGTATGACGCATGAGCAACTAGAGTGAGCTTAAAGAGCTGGCATCGGTGTTTGAAGCTTAAGGAACGTCCGTGCCTGAGTTTAGAATGATAAGCATGCAGGGCCAAGAGAGCTGAGCATGGGCGCAACGCAAAATCCAGTATGCCAAAACAAGTGGTGCAATATGGCTCAAGTGACGGTTGCAAGTCAGTTACGAGTTTCACAAGCATGCCAATGATGCGTGATGAAGAGGAGCGGTTATAAATGAGTTTATAAGCGTGGGAGAAGAGTTCTAACTGCTAAAGAACAGGTGTTGGATGATTGGCGCGAGTTGGAGAGAAATCGCCGCCTAGCACGATTATTGGCGGTTGGCGTAATCGCTTTATGGGACGAGATGGTCATTCCATGCGTGTGTAACGGTTATGCACGGTTTGGCCAAGTAAAGCTCAGTATAAATAGTCCTAAGGAGGGGAAAATTCTACGGCTTGCATAGAGAGCATATGTGAGAGTGAGGTTTGCATATGTGAGTGAATATGAGAGTTTTTGTAAGACTAAGACTTGGTTTGAAGGCAAACAAGTCTGTGTAAGTCCCCAAGTGGGCAAGTTTTGTATTTCTTCCCTTTGATGCAATAAAATGAGTTGATTGTGTCATGTTCTAAGTGTTCTTGGTTGGCTGATTTGTTGTTAGTAAAGTATGGCAAAGATTGAATGCATTATGGGGTGTATTTGATGAGTTTTGAGAAGAGAAAGAAGGTTAAAGACTTCCGCTGATAAACCTGAAGAGTAAGCTGTTTGTATTGGTACAAACTTATAAGGCTGAAGTGCAATTGGGTGAAGCTATTCACAGAACCACTTGTGCTGCCGAGTTACACTTTCGCAGAAATTTGCAAAGACATTTTGGAGGTGTGACACAAAGCATCCTTTGATGTTTTACACT